>NW_004624839.1:1368133-1425596 GCF_000247695.1 Heterocephalus glaber
GCAGGTATAAATTCCCAATGATGAATGCAATCATAATGTATACCTAAAATGTACCAATAAACTTAATGGAAAAAGAAACACAAATGAAAAAGAAGAGTGCACCAGGGAAGGGCTACTTCCTCCCACCTGACCACAGGACCCCTGAAGTTGACAGCCTGAGAAAGGCAAGCTGAGAGAGGTGAACCGGGTAGAAAACACAGCAGAGCTGTTGCAGAAATTCAGCAGGAACTTGAAGTTGGTACCTGTCAGGGCCATGAGCACTGGTAACTGGTTCCCGAGCTCTGTGTCCTTTGTATGGTTTGTGTCACTGTGTGTGTGTGTGTCTGTGTGTGTGTGTGTGATTGTAGCAATGTGTACAAATTTTCTACTGATGCTTGTAAAGCATTCCATGTAGTTGAATCACATATGCACCCACTTCAAAGGTTATTTCTGGGCATTATCTAACCTTGCTTAACCTTGCTCAACCATTGGACACAATTTCCATATTTCCCATTACCTATAATCTCATCCTTTTTTAAACTTTCCTTAATTTCCTCCGTATCTCTTCTCCTATATCTCTGTTCCTTCCCCTTATACTGTTATCTTTCCTAGTTCTCTTTTTCTTTTCTTTCCTCTCCCTTTCAATCTGTTCCTCCCTTCTACATACAAACATTACACTTTAGGTTCTCTTCAAGGGTTGTTTCATAGCATTTCTAAAATTAGTAACTGTTAGGTTATTAATTGGACTCAATCTTTCTGTATCCTCTTTCATTATCCACTTAAAGTCCCTTCTTCCATTTTCTTCCCTCACTTTGCCCCTCTTAGATACACAAGTATCCCCACAATCCTCCTTCACTTGTATCTAAAAACTTAATTTTTCCTTTTGTAGAATGTATGTGAGGTGCATACATTTATGAACAACTATATAGTGTTAATTATTGTTTTTGTTTCCACTGTATTTTACACTGATCTGTCAGGTTCTCCCTCATCAAAGGTCAGTCCTTAAGTCTTCTAACAGGATTTCTAATTTACATATTGTATACAATTGCCATAAAACTGTCCTACTCTTTACTTAAAAATCCCTTCCTTTACTCCTTTTCCTCCATTCCACACATATCCTATTGAAACTCTTCTACTTCCTCCCTTCACTGCAGGTATAAAAATGTCAAAAACTATTTCCTTTCTTTTGTCTGCTTTCCTCTTGTTTTATTCTATTTTTTCTTAATTTCTTTATTTTTTTTCAATTCTTTTTTTCTTTTATCATTTGCTATCTCCAAGACTTTCCTCTACATTTACTATTCCTTTGTATTTTCAAGTTACCAAAAGAGTAGAAAACTTGTTAAATGAGCTTTAAATTACGTATTGGTTCTTTGGGTGTTGATATTACCACTAGTTGTTCTCTCCTTTCAAAGCATTGCTACGGATCTCTTCTACAGTCCAGAGCTTTCTGGCTGAACTGATGTACAACAGTCAACAACAAAATCACAAAAATCAAGAAAAAACAGGCAATAAGATGCCTCCAAAATTTCATAACTGCAAAAACTGATCTCATGGGCAATGAGGTAGAGAAGTGTCAGGCAAAGAACTTTAAATGGTTAAAGTGTTTGAAGAGATCGAAGGAGAAAAGAACTAAGCAAATGTATGAGATGTTCAATAAGCTCAAAGAACATCTAAATAAGCAGATAAAGGATTTAATAAGATGTTCAATGAGTTTAAGGAAGACACAAACAGCTAAATTATCTGGCAAGAGATTAATATCCCAAATATATAAGGAATTCAAAATATTCAACAGCAAATGGTCAAATTATAAAGTGGCAAAATGGTATGAATAGATATATAAATAGTCAATAAGTACATAAAAATGTGCTTCATTAATCATCAAGGAGAAGCAAATTCAAAAACACAATGAGATATCATCTCACCCCAGTTAGAACGACTATCAAAGGCAAAAATAATAAATGCTGAAGAGGATATTGAGGAAGGGGAAATTTTTATACACTGTTGTTAAAACTACTGATAAATTATTACAGCAACTATGGTAAATAGCAGGGAGGTTCCTCAAAAAGTAAAGACAAAACTACTGTATGATACAGCTATACCACTACTAGATATATACCCTGAGGAAATAAAATATGCTTATCAGATAGATTATCTACACTGCCATGTATATTACATCACTGTTCACAAGTGAAAAAACAGACTATCCTCTGAGGTATACACTGGTGAATAAATGCATGGAAAGTGTGTGTGTATAAATATATAATGATATACATTATATATATTATATTACACAAAGTCTGCCAAACATGTATACACACTTCTGGAAAAGAAAAATAGTATGATTTTTTTCAACAGATAGTGTTATCCTCCTATGGAGAACCCTAAAGAATATCATATATCACAGAAAACTCACTACACTGCCGGCCCTTAGAGGAGAAATTGAAAATGCATGTGCAGCAATCTCAATGACCAAGATTACTCCAGCAGCAGTTCACTGAACCAATGAATGTCTGGAAGCTAATGGCCACTGTTTTGAGCACCTCTTATAACTGTACAGCCAAAGATAACTTATATTAATCTCATGATGTCTCAATAAATTTAGCAGCAAAATATTTATACAAGTATTTCTTTTTCTCAAGTGTGTATACATTACTTTGACTGACTCTTTACTGGTGACCCATGCAATTAGGTTCTAGTCTCCTGCTCAGTGTACAATGCAGGCCTGAGAAAAAAACTAGAAGACAGAATTAGGAGAGAAAGCAAGGTGCCAGGACGATGAATGCTGGTGCAACCAACAAAAGCCCTGGCCAGTCCAAGTCACTAATTTTTATTGGCAATCAATTGGGGTAAAGGCAAGCTACGTGCAAGGGCAGGACTACATGAGGATATATGAAGTCGTGCAGTTTTCATGGAAATTAATGTAAGCAAGGCTCGTGAAGAGCAAGATAAAGCACTCTCAAATTAGGAACAGAACAGACAAAATATATGGTTGTAATTAGAACACTGTCCTTCTAGTAATAAGGTTTTAGTTGTGGGAATGGAATTTGGGCGTGAGTTACTCTGATTCGGCATGTAGGCTTTGGCCAGACACGTTTCTCAAAGCAAGCCAATTGTGGGGTTAACTCTTCACAGCCTGCACTACTTATAACCTGCTTTGGGCATAATCGATATTACAATCTCCCACAACTCTGTACATAATATATATATTATATTAAAAATTATATAATTTATATATTTATAAAAATATAAAAAAGAATGACATCTTGTTTGTAGCAAAGAATATTAAACTATATAACTAAAGAATTATAAACTATATAACTAAACTATTATAACTAAAGAATATTATGTTAAATAAGGTGATTACAGAAAATCAAATACTGCATGGTTTCATTCATATATGAAAGCTAAAATTTTTATTTTATGAAAGTATAAAGATAGTGCTTATTAGACTTTAAGAAGGGAACGGAAAGGGAACACATTGAGGCAAGTTAAATAATAAGTACCAAAATAAAAGTTCACAGAAGAAATAATTATAATATTCCATAGCATAACAGGTTAAGTATAGTTCATAATGACTAACTATAGTTCATAAAGAACTAGAAGAGATGGGTTCAAACGTTCCTAACCCAAAGAAATTATAAATGTTTAGAGGCAGAAATGCTAATTGCCCTGGTTTGATCATTACACACAGTGTGCACGCATTAAGTTAATATACTGTATTCCAAAAATATGTACAATTATTTAGCAATTTAAGAAAAGATCATTTAAAAAGTGCACCACTTCAAGTGGTGTAAGGGGCAACTCAGAAGAGGTAAAAGTAGGTAGGTGATACAATGAAACAAACAACCAAGTCAAGGAGTTCAGCCACGTCTCAAAATCAGAGCAGAGCAGAGCATTGTAAAGTAAATTTGAAAAAGAAGAAAACAAAAATAAAAAGAAGATGGTTACACTCAAGTTATTTCATTTTATAAACAAAAAGGGTAACTGAATTAAGAAATGAATAGGCCACTCAAAAGTCTGACTGTAGCTCCTACATATAAACTATCACTTCTCAGCTAAAAAAGGAAAATATTTTAAAAAGAGAAACAAATGACCAACAGCATTCATACAAAACTACCACAAGAAAATAGAACCAAACTTCTTCAACTGATGAAAAATTTTCCTTTAAAAAAATGAAAACAAAATATTCTAAATGTCATTTAAAAAAAACTATTTGGAAATAAAAACATCTCAGATCAGAAACTAAAAGCTTGAAATATAAGAAATAAGATAACGGGCCGGGGATTTAGCTCAGTGGTTCTGCCGCCTGCCTCGCAAGCACAAGATCCCAAGTTCAATCCCTGGTACAAAAAAAAAGAAATAAGATAACGATGTGAGAATTAACCAATAAAAAAGAAAAAAAAAAAAAGAACCCATTCAGAAATTAAAACTATATCACAAAGTCCTCAAAGAATAGAAGTAGCTGAAGATGTAATAAAGAACATTAAAAATAGGAATTAAAGGCAAGTAATGACCCCAAAAATGAAATTAAAGTTTAAAAGCATGCTAGCTAAGGAAGACAGACCTAAAACATATCTTCAACACATAGAGAATTTGAGCTCCTGCAGCAGAAAAACAAAACAATGAAGCAATTGCTATTTTAAGCTATAATATTAAAAAACTTTCTGGAAATAAAAGAAAACTTTTATCTACATATTGAATAAACACACTGTATACCTGGAAATGTGATCTAGAATAGTCAATTTTGAGATACAGGATAGAAAAATTATTAGCCTTCAATGGAAAAACTTTAGGTATATTTTGGCCCTAAAGACAAAAACAAATCACATTCAAAGTAACAAAACTAGGTTGGCACCAAATTCTTGATGATGACAAAATTTATTGGGCCTATGTAAGACTAAGCATATTCAATTCTCCAATAGTTAAAAAAATGCTATCTCATCAGACATGATCACAAAAGGAGTCCCAAGCCTACTGGACTCTTAATCTAATCTTGTGAGAGATGCGACTTCACAGCAATGAAACAAAGGGCTGATGAGCTTTTCTCCACGTGGTTTTGGCTAGCAATGTTCACCACTCTACTCCCTGTTATGAGACACTGACCTGAATAAAAGTTTTCATGATCTCAGGAGCTTAGGAAATGCTGGTTGATGGATCCCTCTTCTACAAAACTAATAATCTTGGTTGGGAACATGAAGCAAGATGCAAATTACAGTTCATAGGACAAGGACAATGATTAATACAGGCACTTTAGCAAAGTATTAAACTCTTTAATAGCTCTGGAGTCACAAATCCCAACTCTGACAGGCATTAGCTTTGTGACCTCATAAATTATATAACTTCTTAGTTTCAAGCTTCTCTTTTATCAAATGTATTTTTTCATATCTTTCAGACTAATAATTATATGAATGTGTGTATACATGGATGTATATACAGTATATGAATTAACTAAGGGCTCCCAACTGTTTACAAATAGCAAACAATTTTATTTAGTTTGGAGAAGAATGATATTAGTGAGTTAACATCTATATGTCAATATAATATATTATTCACTATCTTTTTCGAGAAATCTTTGTAAATTACTTTTCAGGCAATTGCTTCATTCTCTAGTTTATTTTCTTTCGACTGGATTTCTTCTTTAAATCTATTGACTCATAGTAATAACCTTATAAGAGGATACTTGTTCATAGAATTTGTAGTAAATTCTGGATAAGATAAGTAACTTTGTGGGAGAATACATACAAAAGATTTACCAATTATGAGGAATATTTCATACAGTATAATCTGATAAAGGAAGTTTAGAGTTAACACTTAAGAGAGGTGAGAATTATATTGAGTAGTCATAATTAACAGCTTCATTTGCCCAAGGAGTTTGATGTTAGCTCTGATGGAGGTGAGAATTGAATTCTGAAATTTAAGAATAAACTGACTGTGTGAAAGAAGACCAGGAGGATTTGCTAAAAGTGCTTTCAAAGAAGCCAAAGGCTCATTCACCAGCCTTTCAGCAAAGAAATGTCACTGGAGAATCTAAATACGAATTACCTGTAGAAATAAATTTCATTTTTTCTTAAAATGCAGCAAAGTCTCACAAAGAAACAAGATTTTTAAATTATAGATATAATCTTTTCAAAGATTCTATAGAATTATAAAAGATTATGGCAGAAGTATAGTAATGATACAAAATTACACTGACAGAAAGATCCAGGAAAACTAAGTCATGTGGGGAAAAATAGAAAAGATGGTTGCTAATGACAAGATGCCTTCCTCAACGTATCCACAACTCTCTTTAAGGCTTACTTTTAATACAGGTATATATTATGAAGAGTTTTTCTTGAAACTTTCTTTGCTCTTTTATCTTGTTTGTCACCTTGAGATCTCTTTGATTTACTTTGCCTACTATTATATGGGTCCCACTGAATATTTTCTTGACCCAGTGACAACTACTTAATAGATCCTCCTTTAGAATTTATAAAATGCTATAACATAAATTTATCATTTCATCTAATAAACTGCAAGGCATACTTCTCTAGCCCCAACATCATCTGAGTAACTTCAACATACAAATTTATAATCTAGACATTACCAGTCTTATAATTCCCCAAACTTCTTTATACAGTCAAAAGTCATCTTCATCCTTGAACAATCTACTCATTTAAAAATCCCTTTATAACACATTGCTAATTTGAACTCCATTCTAATTCTACACAAAACCTGTTTCCTAACCTTGTGAAAATCTAGCTTAACTATATCATATGTAGTTTATCAGCTTTCCCCAGCCTCAAAAGGATCTTCAATGTTACATGACATCCCATTAGGTAAGCCTTCCATTCCCTTGGCTCCTCAATTTCTTCTAAAATGTAGGTTTTAATAAACAAACAAAAATCAAATAAATAAAGGTTTTCACGAGCCAGGTAAAATTTAAAAATTAATTTTAATTAATTTTAATTAAATAATGTAAAAATTATATTTAACGATTCACTTAACAACATAATGAGCTAAGTAAAATACTACCCAAAGCAAATAAGTAATTTTCCTAAAATATATATGGTATTAGAAAATTTCAGAAAATAGATATATAGTACATTTTTTCCCCTTAGTGTAAGCTATATTGCTATACCAGTATGTCTTTTAAGGTGGTAATTTTTGTCTGAGTATAGCATTACAGCATGCCTGAGGTTTATATACTCTCTATATGTGTGGTAGTTCAATGCTTACAACAATGTTCAGAGCCTACTGGGAATTGGTCTTCATATCTGATAGAATTCAGAATTACTGAAGACTTTATTTCAATTTTTTTTTCTATTTTCTCACCAATAACTAGTCATACCCCATCTTATTACATTATAATAAAATCCTGCCTGAAAAACTTTAGAACACTTAAGTTCCCTTTCTGCAAGTTAGTGTAAAATTGATTCTTCATTAATGCAACTTACTAACAACCTTAGTTTCCACGACAGCTCAAAATTATTTAAAAGCCTAAATTGACTCTACAATGAATATACAATGTGTGAAGTCTACTCACAACATAAAAAGCATTCCTCAAAACAAAGTGTTCAGTTAAGAAGAAATAGACATTCTGCACTGTCCTTAAACATGAAGGAAAAGAAATATATAACAAAAATTCTTCTGAAAGAAATGTCCAGGCACAGATGATTTCACTGGAGAATTCTACCAAACAATCAAAGAAGAATTAATATTAATTTCACATAATCTCTTTAAAAATATAAAGATAGGAGAATATTCTCTAGTTCATTTTATCAGGTCTGTATTATCCTGAAACCAAAACTAGAAAACAAAAATAAAAAATGAAAACTACAGATCTATATTTGTGAACTTAGATACAAAATTCTTCAAACAAATACTAACAAGTAAATTCAGGAAAACAAATATCCAATTAGAAATGAGCAAAAGACATAAACATATTTCATCAAAGAGGTGATAAATAAGCATATGAAAACTTATTTAACAAGATTAATAAGCATATGAAAAGAGCTTCAGCACCATTAGCCATTAAGAGAATGTTCTTAAGAGTTTTATTTGTATAGGTTGGGTATCTTTTCTCCAAAATGCCTGCTTTGGAGTTAGAAATGTTTTGGATTTCAAACTTCTTCCAGATTTTGGAATATTTGGGGGGGGGGTAGAGATAGATCTTGGAGCTAGGACTCAAATCTAAATATGAAATTCATTTATTTCATATACCTCTTACGCATACATCTTGACAGTAATTGCAAACAATATTTTTGGTGCACCTGCATTTTGGCTATGACCTGGCACATGAGGTCAAATGTGGGATTTTCTACTGTAGCATCATGTCAGTGCTCAGCGTTTAAGGTTTTAGAACATGGATTTCAGATTTTCAGATTAGAGATGATCAACCTATAATATTACAAGTTGTTATATCAACCTATAACAGAAATACCACAAATATTCTTTAACAGGTGGATGGTTAAATAAACTGCAGAACATCCATACCACAGAATACTGGTCATAAAAAGTATGAATTGTTGATAAATGCAAAAACTTTTATGGATTTTGAGAGAATCACGGAAAGTAATAAACAAAACCCAAAATGTCACACATTGTACGAATCCATTTTTATGACATTCTTGCAAAAACAGAATTATAGAAATGGAAAACAGGTTGGTAATGGAATTAGAAGTATGCCCCTGATACAATTGTCTTGTATCTTTACTTCATAATGGGACATCTGCTCCTGATACTGACCATGGACTAGAAGAAACTAGGGAAAAGATACATAGGATTTCTCTGTATATTTTCTTGCAATTATCTCAAGCTAAAAAGTTTAACTGAGAAAGGATTTGTTACATGTATATTTTTACTTGACAAAAATTTTCATTAGTTTCTTCATCCTGACAAATATTTGATTCATTTCAGATTGTGTACTTCTATAGCTTTGGAAGATGTTTCTAGTCACTGAGAGCATCAAAAAGTAAATAGTAAAAGCAAGACTTCTCTATTAAACTGTTAAAATAGAGTATATTTAAGGCAGTCACTTCATTGACCATAGATAGGTGATCTACAAGGCAACAGAGAGGACATATAGATGACACTTTCAATGAAGATGTATGGAATAGGTCAGTATTTTACATGTCCACAATACAGATTAACCTACTGGTTATTTTTTAAAATGTACTGATTTGGGGCCTACTCTTAAATACACACAGTAATATTTTACAACAATAAACAACTATTTAATTCTTTGACATATTTATCTTAGAATAGATATAAATGTACAAGCCTAGCAGTTTTTCTAAAAAAATTTTAAACACCTACATTACCTGCAAACAGAACACTGCCGCTGAGGCTGAAGAGCAGTGAACATAACGATCATGGAATAGTTTCGAGGCGGTGCCTTTATAAATTTTCGGAACTTATCACCATTCATTCGGAAGATTGAGCGCCTGGAACTCCATTCCATCAACTGTTCTACTTTTTCAGCCAAAAGATTCTGCAATTAAAAACAGGAATTTATAATTTACACAAGGTTAAATGTTTTTTAGTTTGGATTTCATACGAACAGAATTACACTGAGGATGTAATTTATCCCAAATTACTTTCTACTAAAAGTTCTTATTTTGGTGAACATATTCATTATTAATTAACCAAAAGTGTATGAAATATTTAATTTTATTTTTCCTAATAATTTGAAAGTCTATTAAAATGCTAAAAGTAAAATAATCATATTTCTACTTTCAGAAGACGGAAAAGACATTTTCCTAATCTTCCCACTAAATATGGTTAAAACTTCTGTTATATAAATAAACAAAAAACATAAGAAGTCTCTGAAAGGTGCAGAGAAGGCAGACTGGGTAGGGGGGGACCTCAGGAGCTGAAGAATGACATAGTGCTCTGTTCCTTAGGATTCTTTTGGCCTCATATCTCCCAGACTGGTGGCTGAAGTGGGCAATGCAAGAAAGCCAATGGGTGCCCTCAAAAAAGTATAAGTCTCTGCTCTCCCTACCCAAAAGACAAAGAAAAAACGGTAACAGTAAAATAAGACAGAAACTGCTCTACTTCATCCACATACCACAGAAAAACAACAAGCTGTGATCTCATTAGCACCCTCACTAGCCAAAGTTGAATGGGGAGCCTCCACTAGACTGCAAATTTCTCTGTTAAGTATTTGTATGCAAGGACAGAGAAATCTCACAAATATAAAACTTAACTTGCACAAAAGACTGTTGTATGATATTTTTGTTGAAGTCAAAACAAAAAAGTTTGCCGTGATAAAAGTCAGGATAGTGACTTGAAGAACAAGAAGGGGGACAGTGGGGAGGATAGTGACTTAAAGACAACACAAGTGGAGTGAATGGTCTTATAAAGAATTGACACGGGGAGGAGGTAGCACTGTAGCTTCCATATAGAAGGCGCTTATCTTCAGAACATTCATTCTATCTAAGAAGTTCTGAGAAGAAAGAACTCTATAGAGTCTGCCCTTACAAAACACCAAACAAGTATCAGTGGTCAGGACACAGGCTTCAGTTTTATTATTCATGCAAATTCTAATCTACAATTTCAGAAGAGAAGTAATCTCTCTCACCTTCTCTCTCAAGTGGAAAATTGACAGTGATTTCCCCTTGAATCATTCGGAAACTGTCATGTATACAACAAGAATAGAGAATGAAAACAAACATCTTACCCTGCTCTTAGGGAAAAAGACCTGGTGAAGTGTTGTGCACCCACCTATGCAGGGAAAAATACAAATCAAAAATAATAGAAGGGAGGAAAGAAGGAACAGTAACCCAAGCAAAGAGCAGAATATTTGAATTAATAATCTGGCAAAGAGGGATATTAGATAAACATACAATGGCATGCTAAGCATGGCTAATTACTGGAATCATTGTTAGTTTTTAAAAAAACACTACTATAACAAAAATCCAAGGAATAAAATTAATTCTAATTACAAAATAATTACTTAGATTTAGTTATATATATATAAAACTGTTACAACTTTAATTCTGTCTGTAATTATACTATGAATGTATTTACATATGTAAAATAATTTTATTAAAAAGTAAAATAAAATATATCATGGAACACATTAGTTTATATCATCAGTATACCCAAACATTTGAAAACTTCATAGAAGGCCTCTTATTAATTGTTTTTATTTTAATTCTGAGAAGCAAAATGAAGGGATTTTCTATGTTAAATATAATTTACTAGTGTCTGCTTTCCAGAAAACTTTTATAGTTAAGAGGATTTACATGGAAGTTTTCAATTCTTTGCATAAAACTCAGCAAGCCAATATAATATCTAGAAATTATTTTGATCCTTGAAAAAATTTAAAATGCATATTATGTATGATTAAAATATTTCTATTTTAAATATGTAGGAAATGTGACTCTCTCTGCAAACCCAGAATCTCCAGGTAAGAAATCAAGCAGGTAGTCAACTAATGAGGGCAGAAGGATAGCAGTGTTAGATACAGTTACTTATCTATGCACTCCTAAGAGTATTTTAGGAATAGTATTTTAGTGTAATTTTCTCATTAAACACACATATACACACTATGAATTTTTACAATAATACTCTTTTTATTTTTTTTTGGAAAATCATGTGATTACACCAAGATGTATCTAAGAAAACATAAAATAAGTACAGGGCTGAAGATTTACTCACAAGCTACCAAAGAAGCCAACCATAATTTCAAGGAGGCTAGAAGAAATGAGAATCCCAAATCTCTCAGAGGTATTTCTTACCACAATTAGCCTGAGCTATATTTTGTCTCTCACATCCCAGAGGTGTGGTGTAGAATAGCAATGAGATTTCCTCACAGCTAAGGAACCCAATGATCTCAAGAAACTCCAATCTTTAAAGGCACAAATAGCAAACATATTCAAACTCTCTCTTGGAGGTAAAAAATTATCTTTATTTTCCCAGACAGGAAACACATCTGCCCTCTGACAGGAAGGAGATATTATCTCTATCTTGTAAGGTTTTGTATAACAACATCCTTGAAAAAAATGTTAATTCTTGTGCTCAGAAGATGTTCAGATGCATGAGAGAATCATGGAGCATTGTCTCCCAAAGTATCAATCAGTACATAATTTAAAACACATAATTTAAAGACCTATTTTAAAAAAGAGCGAAATCAAACACTAAGCATAGATTGTTCATTGATTATTTTTATATTTTTTGAAGGCTTTAAGAATTCAAAGGTAAGATGCAATAACTAACTGCTACAAAAAATTACACCTAGTTTAACCAACACACCCTGTTAAATTAAGGAAGGTAATAAAGAAGGATTGATATTTCCCAAGCACTTTTGACCTTCAAAGTAATATTAAACTATTTTACTGGCTTGATCACCAGCGAAAATTTCTCATTGAGGGGAATATTTCTTTAAAAATCAAACACAACAACAATGCAGTTATTAGTTTAGCTTAACTGAATTACTTTTTATAGTACACTTTTAGTTATTACACAGATACAATATTCCTTCAGAACAGTAAAAATGTCCCATCTTTAACTATTGAGACCCTTGAAATTCACAAGCACTGTGCTACAAAGCTTGTGGTAGACAATTAGGTTTACTATCAATAATTCAAGGGCCGGGGATTTAGCTCAGTGGTTCCAGCGCCTGCCTCAAAGCACAAGGATCCGAGTTTGATCACTGGTACCAAAAAAAATAATAATAATTCAAGTAAAAATGTAACTTCTACAAAATTATACCTTAAAAAAGTAGAATTCCAATTATATACAGTTTTCTCATTACAGATAATATAGAAAATATTTTTTAAAGAAAATGCCCCATCCAGTCTGTATCATCTAACAGACTCACTACTAGTATTTTTGACTACTGTGATAATGCTGTCTAAATACACTGTATCAACATAAAATTTGAATGCTATCCACAATATATTAATGGTTTACAATGTAGGACTCATTATCTTCTTATCACATTGGGTTTTTGTTTGCACCCTTCTCTCTCTCATATGCATAAACTTCTCCCTTAATATGTGAAAATGGTATCTCATTTTTTTAATGTGTACTGTTATTTTCTGACAAAAGTAAACATTTTCACCAGGTTTCCAGGCAACATCTCTCTTCCTTGCCTTCTCTAATGATCTCATGTCCTTTGTCTTGATCTACTTAACAAACATAATTTAAATTTGTCCCATACATGAGATAAAAATATATGCAATCAAACTTTTTCCAGACTACCCAATACTAAATCTGAACCAGAATTAGATTTTTCCCACTTCTAAATTATCTTCATTTTGCTTATAGGAGGAGCAGAGGATAACAACAAATGAGAAAAATAATGTTTCACAGTACATATTTAATTATATTTTACAAATTTTTTGTTTAAAAAGTCCCAACTTACTATACGAAAAATATGTTTTTTAAAACCTAAAAAATAAAACTATGTTCTGATACCACAATGAATATAAAATAATACTGGCATTAACTGAAATGTCCTTCATAGTTTCTTCTAATATCCAATTTGATTATTCAAATAAGTTTATCTCTTAATTTGATTATTCAAACCAGACTAGACCAACAGAAAAATTTACCAAAAAATCCCCCTATAAATTTTAAGTATCAAACAGCTTTTATTATTTTGTTCCAAAACATAGCATTAAATGTGATGGAAATTGTACTGTCTCAAAACTGGTAATAAAACCATAAATACACATTTGTCCAAATCCACAGAAATATGTTACTGTACACAATTTTTAAAATAAAGATGAACCAGGATTGGAGAAATCCACAAAAATATGTTATTGTATACAATTTTTAAAATAAAGACGAACCAGGATTGGACTGGGTGTTCCCCAAGTACGTACATGTTTCAACAGGTGAGTCTAACTATATTATAAATCAATACCATAAGCATTATTTTGGAAAATAATTTGATTTGATATTCTTTAAGTTAAAGAGAAAAACTACAACACTGTCATACTCAAGTTACTTGGTTTCTTATAAAGTATGGATTTTCACATCTGTTATCATAAGAATATATTACAGTTAAACAAATTAGTAAATATATTATAAGGAGTGTCAGATTTAGTGCCAATAATAAAAGACTTACAAGAACAGAAAAAGGGGTGGTTAGGATAAACCCTGTGGTTCTGAATAAGTGAGGACAAAACATATCAATTTATGGCTTTTAAACAACATAGTTTACAAACAGTAACAGAAATAAATATGGACCTACAAGACTGAATGAACTAGTACATATTTATTTCCCAGCTGTGCACTGAGAGGGCTGAAGAACAAAGGCATATACCAACAGCAATAAACACACCCAACTCTAAGATCTTGGTTTCTTAATACCATTCTCCATTACAATGAATCAGGCTCCCTGGAGAAGTAGTTCAATGAAAGACTAAACCAGAGAAAAATAACATAAGACTAAAACTTATGGTAGTTTCTTAACAATACTAGAAAGCAAATGCGTGCTTTAAAAAGGCAAATGAAAGAGCACAAGAACCAGTGTGGTAAAAAAAAAAAAAAAAAAAAAAAACTGTCAATAACCAAAGCTGGAAAAATTTGAACAGAAAACAAAATGACAATAATATTGAATTCTATACCACAAAATACAAGTACAAACTTCAATTAATCAATAACTGTATGAATAAACAAATTGAGGGAAAGGGTTATTTGTCCCTTGTAGAGGTCCAAATAAATGTAGAAGCAACAAGAAAATCAGGAAATCGCTATTAGAATACCATAGTAAAATCCAACGCAGAGTTCTACATTTACATGAAATTTTAAGGAGAACTATAACATTTGCCTACTCTCACAGAATCTTCTCAAAGATGTTTATTCGTTATCAAGACAAAACCATACTGTGACAGTGGTAAAACACAGTAAACACCACCTTAACCAATCAATGTTAACAATACCAGTAATAAGACCTATGGACATCATCTACTCCGACATGATTCACTAAGGAAGGCAGATCATTTTGTGGCATTCTTCCCAAAACTTCTTAACTTCAATGTAATTATGAGAAAAATTAGCAAAACTCAAATGCAGTAACATTCTACAAAATAAATTAATAGTAATCTACAAAGGTATCAAATTCACCAAAGAGGAACTATCAGACTAGAGAAGACTAAGGAGACATGATACAATACAATGTAAAACTGTGAATTAGATCCTGGAAAATTAAAATGATATTAATAGAAAATTACCAGAATTGGAATATGGTCTATAAGTTAGTTAATGCTGAACCAAACTATATTTCTTACATTTAATAACTGTATGTACTACAGTATTGTTAACCTTGGGAGAAGTAAGGTGAAAGGCAAATGAGAACTGTATATTTTTGTAACTTCTCTGTAAGTATAAAAGTATTTCAAAATGAAAAAGAAAAGCATATAATACAAAAATATTAACTTCTGAAATGATTTAATATCCAAAAATTTAACCAATGATCAATCTATGTTGTGATGAAAATTGCTGTGTTACAGATTCAGATAGGGGGCCAGGGTTTAATATTTTTAAAATATAAAATTATTTTTAATTTTCCCAAACTATTATGATTATAAAAATGAGGAAAAATAGCAGTCAGGCAAAACTTCTACATCAACAGATTTTAATAGACTTACTGGGAAATCCTCTGGGTAGTACTTAAAGCATGCCCTGAAGAAACTGAAGATCAGTTCCAAAAGCACAAATATTTATACATGAGAAGTGATAAGAATTTCGTGACTCAAAAAATATAGTACTTACTGTGTGCAAAGCATAGAATTAGGACCTGAGACTACAAGTATAAATATGATAATAGTCCCTGCCTTCATTGATTTTATAATGTTTCTCAAATTTTAGTAGTGATTAAATTGTTGAATTTCAAAAGATATACCTCTTAAAAGCACCTTGATCATGAAGCTCTAACTTTCCCAAAAGTTGGGGTAACATAAACATAAAGAAGAAAAAAGATACAGACATCACAAAGCCTGAATAAAACCAAGAAAACAAAATCCCGACTGACAATAAAAGCTGGACCAGCACACATGACCAAGATCAGCATCTGACCTTCACCTCTGTCTTATCAGTATTGTCTCTTCCTGCTCCAGCATCCTCCATCTCTACCACCTTATGTATCTTATAACGGATTGGAAGTAGTGAAGAATCATAATTTTTCTTAATAAATTCCTTGGATAATAATGTCAGCATTGAGAAGTTACTGCTTTAATGAATGTCAAAAACATGGCACTTATTTAAATGGCCACATCTACCACAAGCTGGTCAGAGAAAATACTTACCTCACCTCTCCCCCACTACCACTCCCTGTGTGAATTTGTCTTTGTCCTAAAGCACCAGACTCAGATATCCCACAACCAAGTCCCTTTAATGAAGTCCTTACAGACTGTCAGCCCCTGCTCTACAGAAATCTCTTTCAGACCATCTACATGAGTGGCTGAAAGAGCAAGAATCATCTTTTATCATCTTTTGTAACCCTAAATTTCTAAAAGTCCATAGGACATAATAGATACTAAAATAGTAGGAATTGTACTCTCAAATTAAAATTTAAGAACGAGGGCCTAGGGATGGAGCTCAGTGGTACTGCACATGCTTACCATGAAGCAAGAAACTGTGTTTTCCCCAGCACCACCCAAAAAGGAAAAAAAACTCAAAACAAAAAAAATTCTTAGAACTCCATAAGAATTGAGGAAAATGTTCATAAATCCTACCTACAACAGCAATATAAAGAGAGAAACAAACATTTCCATTTGAGCTTGGTAATGGAATATATTTGAATTCATTTTAAAATCAGTAAAATGGATTGATACACTTAATACACCCAATATGCAAATTTCTAGGGGTAAATGTTATCTAAAAATTTATCATTATAATGTCCAAAGTAGAAATTGGTTTACTGAAAAAGTAAGAAAGAATGAGACTTCTACTTTTTCTTTTGCAGAATTCATTTCTTAACCTATTTCTACACCATAGTACATTATGTACTTTTATTCTACCTTCCACCCATAAGAAGCAGAATAATCAGTTTCTATGGCTCTTTCTTCAAGCACTTTTTCCTTGTGTTATAGTCAGCAGTCCATTAGTCTGATGTACAGTATCTTTGACTTGAAATTTCTGAATTATCTCAGTGGTACAGGGAAAACACACATACATGGAAACAATAGAAAGTGTACAAATACCATGTTAATGATATAAATGACCTTTATAAACAAAGGAGAAATAAAACCTGTCTAAGCCAAATTAAAAGATTTCCCTTGCCATCTTATTAATATCAACATTAACACTGATGAGAAGTCAGACAATGATAGTTAATCACATTTATAACAAAAATTGTAATAATTACCTTTTATTTTTTAAATGTAGCACCATCATCTGTACCATAATATGAAGCTCAAAATCAACACAAAGTAAAAATATTTACTGAGTAGTTCCAACAAGGCAGGTACCATTATTAGGCATACTCATTTTACAGTACAACCTTATTCTACCAAGAAAGAAAATTTAAGCTCAAGAAACGCACATTACTTATGCTTAATGGTCAAATAAAAGGAGACTCAAAGCCAGCTTTTCTATTGTTAACCCCTATGGTAGTTTTTCCATGTAATTGAAGTGTGTGTTCTCTATTATACACATAAAATTGATTTTTTTTAAAGCTTGGGAATACTTAAACAAAAGTAGGCTTCTCTGTACAGTGAGATAGTTTATTACAGGAGCTCTGTTTCCCTAACTTGGCCTAAGAAGTAATTATTTGTTGCATCATGTATGGAAAAAACTAGTCCAGATAAAAAAGTTAATATGTAACTTCTAGTTACTACAAGGTTTGAAGTTAATATTGAAGAAGGAATTTAAAAAGTGACAAAATAGGAACAACACACTTAAAGCTAATAGCAAAATATTAAATATTAATAAAAATTAATTTATAATACAACGTTAAGGAGCATCAAGAATTTGAGTATATATGAGACAATTTCAGAAAACATCAAATACATTAGCTGTGCTTTTATATTTTCAATGCACCTGAGGACTAAAGTAAAAATAGTAAATCTAACTCAACTAATGTTTCATGTGTAAGCTGTTATAAACCACCCATCATTGGCAAAAAACAATCTGGCAATTACAAATTATTATTTCATGTCCAAACTAATATACAAATTTGCAGAATCATGGTTACAAATTTCAATGTCATGAGAACCTAAACATTTACCAACTGTTGAATGTGTAGATAACATGTGCAATATCAACACAATGGAATACTGCTGGAAAATAAAAAGAAACAAAATTCTGTAAGTGTTTCACAGATAAACCTCAAACATATGCTCACTAAAAGAAGCCAGACAAAAGAAACCACACGTTGTATGATTCCATTCATATTAAATGTCTAACAGGGAAATTTACAGAGATAAAAAGTAAATATGTTGTTGAGTACGCCTGGGGTTGAGAACAGGGATTAACTATAAACGGGCACGAGCCAATTCTTACTGGAGCCAAGTTCTAAAACTGATTTATGGTAATAATTGTACCACTCATTAAAGTTACTAAAAAATTACTGAATTGTACACTTGAATAGGTAAATTTTATGATATATAAATAAAGTTGTTTTTTAAAAGTTTAAATATTATGGAGCAGAGAGGCTATTCGGCATAAGCATGCCTAGTCCAATGCATGTCCATATCTGTTATGGTTTATACCTAAAATGTGCCCCAAAAGTATCACACTCACAGTTGAGGCCTGGTGAGAAGGGCAGGTCACTGGGGGTATGACTTGGAGGAGGGTGTTCTCACCCCAGCACCTCCCTTCCTTCTTTGCTTCCAGCCCACCATGGCATGAGCAGCTTTCCTCTACCAGGCTCTTCTGGCACGCAGTTTCCACCTGTGAGTTGGCTGACCATGGGCTGAACCCACTGAAACTGTGAGCTAAAATAAACGTACCCTCCTTTAGGTTGTAGGTGTTGGGTATTTCGTCCCAGTGATGGGAAATTTAATCCAACATCTCAGCCTGGATGAGTTAGTTGTTCTCTGTAGCTGTCCTCACATAGTGCTTCTATTAGGTGATAAAAAGTACAAACTTTAATAAGAATAATGTGTGGTGAACACATACAAAGTGGTTAGTTCCTCCAGAAAAGGTAATTTGTTATTATATCATGAAGATTTTCAAAGTCTTATAAAGGAAGAAAAATAATTTTCTCTCTACTATTTCAAACTCACAAATGGGATTTCCTGTAACAGATTCATAACAGGGAAGAAAACAGAAGAATAAACCTCCTACATACAACCAAGACAGTCATGCATTTCTATATATACAGTAGATCTCAAAGTGTGGTTTAAATTTCTCTGCTAGATGTCCTTTATGGTCTTTAGAAAAGAATGGTGACCATGAATTTTCATTCCCTACTCCTACTGAAGAATGAAGTAAGTGTGAAAAGTCTATGTCTAAGGGAACATTGTGTAGTTAAGGAAGCACAGAAACATCCAAGAGATGAGTGTGATACAACCTTTAAAAATCTGAAATAATGCCATACGTATTCATTTTAAGAATGGAAAAAGGATTAGTGGCAACCTCAAAATATGCCTGAATGTTAGGTATATTCAATGTGACCTAACCAAACTACTTTTGTGAATCTCAGTTCCTTTGCCTATAAAATTGAAATAATATTTCATGAAGATATCTGTAAGATTCAATGAGTTAATGTATGGGATGCTCTTAGCATAGTATCTTACAATGATAAGATACTCAAATTCTGTGCCTTTCTCTTCAGATCAGACTCCATCAGTAACACTGACAGAGAAATATCCATAGAACACTTACTCTAGAAAGTTTGTTTAAACCTCATTAATATTTTCAATCTCATGATTAACATTTTCTAAGTAATCATTCCATGACAAGATTTGAGCTAAATTTAAACTCCATCTTTGGGAAATACTTGTTACATAACTAGAAGCATTGCACTAAACTTCTGGTAAATGAAAAGACAGGTCTCACTCTCAAGACATTATGGAAAATCTAACACTAAGTTAATATATGTTTCTTATATTGATTTGTGATGGCTGTGGCTTTACTCTTAAGCAGATGACTTAGTGCTAACTCAGGAAATGATGGTAAAGAAGATCTTATTTCTGTAAGCACTAACTGATTGGTAGTGGCTGCTTTTGACTCAGCAAACATGATAATTCTGAAACCTAGACACTCATATCAATAAAGAGCTTTGTCCTCTACTGGTGCATAGTTAGGAAACAGGGACACAGATGCCACAAATCTATCATATCAGAAAAGAATAAAGCATAACTTAAAATCCTCAAGAAAAAAAAACTTATTTTTGTTACCTTGTAAAAATCAAAGGCAAGCCTGATAGGCCCCATATGTTAATGAAATTAATAGTCACATTAACCATGGATGCCCATCCTTCTTTCTCATATTTTTACTTTAAAATATTTTAATGAAAAAAAACTTTAAGTCATTTAAGTATAGTAAACAGACTGGCATAATCTATATGCTAGTCCCCAACACACAACATTACCCAGTTTTTCTCAATTCATGTTTTTTCTCGTAGCAAATCAACTCACATCAAAAATATGACATTTTATTAAACATGTAATAAACTGTTCATTCCAAAGTGAAACTTAAATAGAAAAAGACCTCACTAATCTAATATTTTTACACTCATGTATTTTTTGTTTGTTAGCATGTTATCCCCAGGTACACTTTAATGATGAACAAATCCACCAAAGTATTTGTAATCTCATGTCTTATAAAAAGATAACTTTTCACCAGGCACCGTGGCAAATACCTAAAATCCCAGCACTTGAGAGGCTGTGGGTGGAGGATCACTGTGAGTTTGAGGCCAGTCTAGGCTACAGAGGGAGCGGTCTGAAATACATTATAGCAAGACCCTGTCTCAAAAGAAAAGAAAAAAAAAAAGATAATTTCTGTCAGAGAGAACAACTTATGTGTATTTACCAGCTACGTACACAGTACTTACTTATTACCTATCATTAAAATGACCATGATAACATTCTTACAATAATGCATAAAATGTAGATCTGGAAAAAGAAACAAAAACAATTTTATCACCCTTTTGCTTCTTTCCTGTGTTTTACTGAAGCCTCAAAGGTAAAATAGGCATTTACTTTTCATGGCTTTAATACTTACGGGGTTGAATCAAAGCCCAATGGTAAGTCAAATACAAGCAGAGAAGCACTATAAGTTTTCATTTCAGAGAAAAGTTATCTTCAAATTCGGAGATTACTTGATCTTAAAATTCCTTACTCACATATCTTAGCATTAAATCATCCTCAGAGTTGAATAAGATAAAAAAGGCAATTGATGCTTCTAGAAAGCACTAACCACCTCACCTTCATTACAAAAAATGATTGTTGCTAAAAATCATCAATAAACTTAAAAATAATGAGAAGACCACAATAACCTAATAAGACAAATAGGTGATTTTATCAAAATATAAAATGCAAAGAGCACAGTTAAGAATGGAACAAATCGCAGTATCCCTACAGAAAATGTAATCTACACTATCTCAGAAAGCTTTATCATTACAATCAAAGATGAAAAGAAAGTCAAAATACATTAAATAGATCATACTAAGAGTTTTTCTGTACATTTAATGGCTAAATGTGATGAAGAAATGTGAAAGAGCTAGGTTGTCTTCAGTTACTGCAGCTCCTACTCTCATCTTCCCATCTATTGATCCATTCCTCCCTCAGAAACTATGCTTCACTTCAATCTAATCCTTACTTTTGGTTCAGGTTGCCATTTAAGAAAATAAGATGTTTTATTATAGTCTAACTTGCACAGTTACTATTGCATTCATTTTCATTGGCTAACCTCTTAGTCCATTTCAGTAAAAATAACCTGGAGCATATATCAGAAGATCTTCTTCAAAAAAAGTTTTGTGTATCTCCTCACTAAGAAACTGAAGAAAGCAATCCCAGATATTTCAAATCTATTTTACTGAACCACTGGAGAGAACAGTTACAAAAAACTAATTCCATAGAAGCCCAACAAATATAATCATTTACCTAGGACTAGTAAGATAAAGTTCTGACATTTTTTTTGGTGATAAAGATGCCAGAAATGGAAAAGTTTAGGGTTATTAAGTTACTGCAGAGTACCTAATTTTGTACTTAGAGTTTGCACTCTGCTACCATAAATATCAACCACTGTTGAAAGGCTGAATTGTATATTCCAAATTGAAAAGCAAAAAGCATACTGAACATTATATTAATTAAAAAATATTAATTCTACAATTATGTATTTGAATAACCCATATCTACAGGAACATATGACAGAAGTTTATCTTTTCAACTACAAATGTGTCTTGGCGCCACTTCTCTTTTATTACAATGTTTATATATTATAACTATAATAAAATATTTTATCATTATTTTGAAAATTTTGAGAACTGTTATCAGAAAAGTACAAAGAATAACAAAACAAACAACCACATTCTCACCATCCATAAACGACATAAGGTCATTTAAAGTCTTTTTGAGATCTGCTTCTTTTTTTAACATACAGAATTAAAATATTACAGGCATATCTGAACTACTTTATCCCATCTTATTTGCCTCCCTCCAACTTAGATAAAAATAGTGCTGTGTTTAAATTTATCTTTATATATGAAGATACACAAACAAGTACAAGAAATCATAAAGAATCCATAATATGATTGTGCATGGCTTTACTTTGCATAATGTGTTCTTACAATTAAAACAAAAACTAAACTAAAACTTTTAATTCTAATTTTTTTCAGAAATCTATGCATACTGATAGATATAATTCTATTAGTTCCACTACTGTAGAACACGTCATCATACTAATATATCAAATCTTTCCATTCTTCTTTAAAAATAACAAAGGGAAAAACTCATGTGATAATTCTTAAACATTATGCTGTCACCATTAGCATGATTCATGAATGATAAGAACCATGATTCATGGTTCTTATACTGGATCTCTACAGGTCCTGTGGTTATAATTCAGGAGTTTATGAACTTAGAAATGGGAAAAATATTCATTTTCACAAATATCTAACTAAAAGTTAGCATTTCATACAAACCACCTTGTTTCTCTGGTATGAGAAACCAAAAGTGGAAATAAGGACTGAGATGTATAATGGATGTTGGGAAGTGGGAAAAAAGTTCTCAAAAGGGAAGGGGAGCAAGGAAGAAGGGAGGAGGAAGGGAGAAAGGAAGGAAGGGACAAGAAAAAGTGAAAATAGAAGGAAAAAATGGAAACAAAGCTTTGGTACATAGGGAGAGGAGGGGGCTTGTGGGGAGGAATGGGATAAAATAAAATTTATTTTAAAAAGTAAAAAATAAAAACGTTAGCATTTCAATTATAAATAGAGGCACAAAAAAAGAATTATCTGTACCTATGGCTTGATAACCAATAGAAATCACAAACACTTTCCTATTCCATTCATTTCAGGATATGGTTTGTACTGATCATGTTTTTGAAATCACAATGTTTATCAGACCTGCTGTTAGATCCATGTTATAAAATGGCCTGATATTTCTTTGTTGATTTTTTTTTTCCTTTAGTTGATCTACTTGTGCTAGTGGGATACTGTAAGAATCGTTTTGGTTTTTGTCTTGTACTCTTGGTAACCAATTTGAAGATAACAATATGCAGTGTAATAACTATTGTTTTCTCATTGCATGATTATGATATTTTATCTTTCATAAATTAAAAGGACATTCTAAAATTACCATATAACTTTCTAAATTTCGGTAATATTTCAATATTATCTTTTCTAATCCTTTGTTTTTACTTTGTGCATTTAAAAAGCATTTTGCAAAGAAGTATGTAGATTACATTCACTAGACTCTCAAATAGGCCCATGGCATACAACAATTAATCACCAGTAAGATCTTGCCAATTGCTTTTTCCAGCTTAATTACAGTGGTCCCTCAGTATCTTTACAGGATCAGTTCTAGGAATATCTGTAGATACCAAAACTCATGCATATTCAAGACCCTTGTAGAAAATGGTGTACTATTTGCATGTAACACACTCATTTTCCCATATATGCAGTATTTTAAATCATCTCTCAATTACTTGCAACACCTAATGCAATGTAAATGCTACAAATATGTTTAGGGAATAATGATAAGAAAAAAAGTTTCTGCATTTCTGTACAGATGGAATTTTTTGCATATTTCTATATGGAGTTGATTAAAGCTGCAGATGTGGAGTTTACAGATGCAGAGGGCTCCCTGGATGCCATTCAGACTCCCACCAAGAGCACAGAAGTTCCCCTTTTCTCGCACACGTCTCAAGCTATCAGTGTTAGACTGCTATTTCTGCAGTGCTGGAGATGACAAATGACATCTCAATCTTGTAATTTTCATATCCATGATGATCAATCGTGTTACACATGTATTAATGATTACTAATCATTCAGGCTTCCACTGAGCCCTAACTGTTCAAATCATTCATCTATTTTTCAGTTAGGCTGCTATATCTTATTAATTTGTAATGGTTTTTATTGGTAATGAATTAACAATGTATTACTAATTAATATTAAATTATTTACATGTGTGGCAACCATCTTCCATCATGACCTGACATGTAATAAGCTTACGATGGTTTCCTTTGCCACACAGATTTTTTTTTTTTTGAGACAGGGTCTTGCTATGTAGTTCAGGCTGTCCTTTAACTCACTCTGTAGTTCAGGCTGGCCTCGAATGCATGGCAATCCTCCTGCCTCAGCCTCCCAAGTGCTGGGATAACAAGCATGCACCACCACACCCACTTCACAGACTTTTTAAAATGTGGCCAAATGAAATCTGTTCCTTTAGAAACTATACTTCTCTGAATCTCATTTAAGATGATTTTCTCTACCATGACATCACAAAATATTCTCCTATTAAACTTTAAAGTTTCACTTATTTTTAGATTTTTATTTTTTGGCTTTTTTACTTAGGCTGAGGAGTAATAATCCAATTTTTCTTACCATGGATAAGTTTGAGTACATCTTTTTCTTTATAAAACAGACACAATTAATGACACATGATAATAATGGATAACAGACCATATACATTACTAGGCACTAATACTAATATGTCCACTAATATTAGTACACCATATACATTACTAGGCACTAATACTAATATGTACACTAATATTAGTATACTAATATGTATGTATACACATACACTAATAGTATACTAATATGTATGTGTATATACAGTATGTATATACATATACACACATATCAAGATTTCATCTTCAAACTGGGGATTTAGCTCAGTGGTTCCACAGCCTGCCTCCCAAGCGCAAGGTCCTGAGTTCAATCCCCAGTACCAAAAAAAAAAAAAACAATAAAAAAAGATTTCATCTTCATAATAACACAGAAAGAGAAACTACTGCATCCCTGTTTAGAAATATTAAGCTATTTGCATAAAGTCACAAAGGTAGCTATTCGTGCCAGTCTGACTGCAAACCCTATGCAGTACTACTTAGAGCACTTGCACTATCAGAAAAAAACAACCTCTAAATAAGCTTAAAAATAGTTTTTACAAGTAGATATAAAAATATAAGAAACAAGATGCAAACCACTTGATGAAATGTATAGAGATTTAATCTACTTAGTATTTTTCATCATGTATTAAAGCTCATTTAATGAAGTTCTATACAGATAAACCAAATTTTAATCGACTATTCTATACTGGAATCCACAAGATAGTTCTACATGAATAGCAGGGAATAAAACAATAAATTTACTAGTAAGTAGTCTTACAGAATACAAATTGTAATGTAAAAGTACTTCCTGGGTTTGCACTTGTTAATTCTGAAAACGGAAAAAAATGACAATACTAACAACCACAAAATATCATATGAATAAATTCTTATACAATATATACAAATAAAGCAAATATATCCATAAAAACTGGTACAAAATAAGCCACAAAATGCAGTACTGTGTATCGATTCCTAAACAGGTTCCATGTAATCCTAGAACCTATGTTAAAGCAAACATTTCTGAAGCAAGAAAAGGAGTCACTGCATACAGCAATGTAATAAACTGAATTCTAGCAATATGTTCATACATAACCAAATCTCAATTGTTATACTTTATAATTAGGAATAATAAAGTAACTAATAAAAATTAATATTTTAATGACTAGTATAGCTAGAAAAGAACAGCAAAAATTTAAAACATTTAACATTTTCCTCAAATCTAGAAAAATCATTCTCCAGGTATGAGAACCCATCAGCCAGTCAGAAATTCAGTTTTCTAACAAATAGCATACATTACTTTGGAAGTATCACTATTTTCAAAATATCACTTTACACATTTCTCCCTCCTCTGTAAGCATCCTAAGATTCAGCCTGAATCTAATATTAAACCAATGTCCCTAATGCTACAGAACCATAGATTTTTATACATGAATAAGTTTATAGAGTATCTGATTTAAATCAAAACCATTATGGAATTAATCCAGCTTCTTCCCCTGACCAGCTGTGTGGCCTATGACTTAATATTTTTTAAAACAAAACAAACAAATCTCCATAGACTAGGACCTCAGTTTTGCTGTAATGTTTTGGGCTGTCAGACTCTGTCCCTAGGTGAAAGTATCACCTCTATGTTCTTATTCAGTGGACTAGGGTCTTTCCAGGGACCATCCCACCACCAATTTCTCCTCATGCACTTAGACCTTGGATCACTACTAGAGAACACACTGATCACAGGAGAGTTTGGGGAAATATCTGTGTGGAGGATGTAGGGGAGAGCAAGGGAATTAACTGTATGCACAGCTAAATACAAATATAGAGAGCTATAGCAACAAATAAGTGAAAGAAAATAGTGCTTATTAAACTAAATGTCCTCTGAAATAAGTTGAGACCTCATCTTCATAAGAATGTTTTGGGTAACAGACCTACTCATGAATACTGAGAGAACAAATCCACCAACACACTACAGTGAACCCATATATGAAAGTTCTGTCATGCCATAAACTGGCCCTTTGAAATACTTTTCTTGCTCTCAATGAACTTGTCTGTTTTCTACAGAAATGGGGAAAATATTGTTTTCACTAACACAAAGTTTTTTAGCATAATACCTGCACATATTATCTCTCAACATGTATATAATATTATTATTACGTAATTCAGATTGGTCATTTCTATTGTTTTTAAGAAATTTTACACTGATATTTCATTTATCCAATATACCATGAACAAAATTCTTTATGAGCACAATCAACAATATTAATAAACACAAAAATTCCAGCATGCATAGCAGGTAACTGAACTATTCATTAAGAGGGTTTAGGAAAAGAGTGGTATATGTTCTGAACTTACCTTATATTGCAAAACCACTACTGAGTCACCTCCTCAAATGTTCATGTATGTTTATCCCTCTTCCCCCTCTCCTACCCAATTTATTTTAACCAGTAATCTATTAACCACTTACCACTCCAATTATTTAAATACAAGATGACCAAAAATTGCATCTTTTTTCGTTAATTTTATGATATAAAATATAATAGGAAATAGAAAAATGACAATTTTATCAAATTTATTCAATACAAGAATGGACTGGTTGAAATGACACCTGTCTGAGCAATGCCTGGGATAGTCAGTACGTAAACAAACACAATGACCACATGCTTAGAGCAAACTATAAGTGGTTAAGAAAAACCAAACAGGTCTGGGATGTACTTCAGTGGCAATATTTGCCTTGTCATACTAAGGCCCCAGGTTTGATACTCAGCCCACACCACAAAACAAAAGCAAAACAAACAAACAAACAAATCACCCAGATCACTCAGTTTACCTGTACTGTCACATGCCATTCATTAAAAAAAAAGTAAAAAGCAAACAACCAAACATCTCCTATACGCCTAACAGATTTAATGGTCACAATATTGATGAAACTTTATCAAAGAAAAAAATTCATATACTAAACTAAAAATTGCTACCCATCTTTAATTTTCTTTGTAGTGAATATTCTTTCCATATTTGCTAAGACTACCAACATCCTAATCCAACCTGTCTGTCCTTAAATAAAAACATTTCTGATTTTTCTTTGCTTTCATTATGAAGATTATTTTTCTCCCTACTGTCAGTCAAATGATCTTTCATGGACCAAGTTTTAAAACAGAAAATATATTCAGAAAATGAATTAGGTAAAAGAAATACTTAATAATTTTTTAAAAGTATTGTATCATGTACATATCCTATATAATTATATGAAACTGTATCCTACCTTTAAGACAAAACTCACACTTTCAAAATGGAAAATACTATCTCATAAACATGAAAAGATACCCTAAATCTTATAGAATAGAACTTTAATAGCAAAATTTTGAATTATATTTACTTACTGGTTAAAAAGACATTTTATTTTAAATTTATTGATCTTGAAAACTTGCTCCAAACTTATTCTAAAGTACAAGAATAAAACAGGATGGAATGTACTTCAATGTCTCTACTTAAGTTCCAATTACAATGGAACAAAATATATTATATTTATATCAGTTAATTCTAAAATAGGACAGAACTTATAACAAAATATTGCATTTCTACGTTGGAATAAACTTAAAAGTCTTTTAACAAAATCAAAATGTCAATAAAACAGCTTATTATATACTTCTGGTTTCCAGTTCCACACATAAGGAAATGTGAAGTAACCACTCCATCCTAATGGTAAGTAAACAGACTGAAACTCTCAAAAACTCTCCTAGAATCCTTGGATCTGTAAGAAAATAAGGATACCCTCAAGTTTGGAGAGACTGGTGAGGTGAGCACAGGGAGTCGAAGCTCCTGAGTGCAGTCTCAGCAGTGAGAACTGTCATGAAAAGAAGTGCTTCAGTGGGAAAATCAGAACTGGAACTGACAAAGTGCTGGACGTTCAGAGTGGACAGATCTGAGAGTGATGACCTCCAGGAGGACCCACTCACTGCCTCTCCCTGCCTTGAAGTCTTTTTGAGTTTTTCACTCTAGCAACTTAGCCAGTTTCTCACAGTAAAGAGCAGGGCAAAATCTTATGTTTTTATCAGGAGGCGGAAAAGAAATATGGCACAGCACTCTTCTAAAGAAGGCCTTCCCTAAGGAGAAACTACTTAACCACA
The DNA here is from genome assembly GCF_000247695.1 of Heterocephalus glaber. The sequence continues at coordinate 1,397,161 of NW_004624839.1, forward strand.
GCCTCCTGCTCTGTAGGGGTTCTATCAGCCATTAACTGACTTGGGGGAAAAGAAATACCCAAGTGCATCTCACTCTACCTATCCAGTCCCACGTTAAGAGAGGACTGAGAAACAATTGTTAAGTCCATAGTCCAGAGGCATTAAGTCACTAAAAGACTAGTAAAACCCAATTCAAGGACTAGAGAATGTGTTCCCTCTTCCAACATCTTACCATCATGGTAGTAAACGCCTATTTACAGCAGTTCCTTTATTTAATCTGATATATCATTTCTGGCTACCAAAAATAAATAAATAAATCTTACAGAACTTGGTGAAAATTAAAAAAAAAAAACAATCTAAAGAGAAGAGACATAGCACAAAACATGGCAAGGATTTTAGAATTATCAGTCTAGGAATTTAAAACTAGGGTTGATATGATAAATGGCTCCAGTGTATAAATCAGACAAAACAGATAATCAATGTAAACAAAGACGGAAATCCTAAAATAAAAAGCTATAATCCAATGCTAGACATTTGGTTGTAAGAAAAAATTGACATTGACTGTAAGAAAAAATGAAAAGTGCTTCTAATGAGCTTTTTAATAGACCTGACACAGCTGAGCAAATTGTCTCTGAACTGGAAACTGAATCAACAGAAACCTCTAAAACGAGAGAGCAAACAGTATAAGGAAGAAAAACGCAAACACAGAACAGACTATGAAAGTACTGTAAGACAACTAAAAACTATTTTAACATTTGCATATTAGGAACAGTGAAAAAAGGGGGAACACAATAAACAGAAAATATTTAAAACAATGAGAATTTCCCCAAAAATAATGTCTGACACAAAATCACACATCCAAAAATACTAGAAAACACCAAGCAGGCTGTCTCTTCACATTACTGACTATGTTTTGCTGTGTAGAAACTTTTAGTGTGATCTAATCCCATGTGTTGATTCTTGCTGCTATGTCTTGTATGACTGGGATTCTACTTAGAAAATCTTTTCCTATACCTATGTCTTCAAGTGTTTTACCTATTTTATCTTCCAGAAGGTTTAATGTTTCTGTTTAAATGTTTAGATCCTTGATCCATTTTGATTTTAACTTAGTATATGGTGAGAGATAAGGGTACAGTTTCATTCTCCTACAAATAACCAGTTCTCCCACCACAACTTGTTAAATAAGCTATCTTTCCTCCAACATGTGCGTTTGGCACTTTTGTCAAAGATCAAACAGTTGAATATGTCTGGAGACGTTTCTGTATCCTTAATTCTGTTCCACTGATCCATATGTCTCTTTTTGTTCCAGCACCATGCTGTTTTTTAAATTACTATTGCTTTTTAGTATAGCTTGAAGTCTGGTATTGCTATGCCACCTTTGATTGGAACTGCATTGAATCTGTACAGCAGTTTTGGAAATACGGCCATTTTGACAACATTGGTTCTGCCTATCTGGGAGAAAAGGGACATTTTTCCATTTTCTTGTATCTTCTTCAATTTTCTTCTTCAGAGTACTGTAGTTTTCTTTGCAGAGGTCTTTGTTAATTCTGAGGTTAAGTTATTAATTATTTACTATATTTATTATATTGCATTATATTATTTATATTATATTAGTATGTTATTAATTATTAATTTATTAATTCTTAGGTTAAATTATTTCATTTTTCAAAAAGCAACTGTGAATGGTACTGTTTTCATAATTTCCTTCTCAGCCAGTTCATTGTTGGTATACACAAATGGTAATGATTTTTGTGTGCTGATCTTGTATCCTTCTATTTTGTTGAAACTGGTTATTAATTCTAAGAGCTTTTTGGTGGAGTTCTTTGGGTCTTTTATGTAGATTATCATGTGATCTGCAAATAATGATAATTCGAGTTCTTCCTTTCCTATGTGCATCCTTTTTCTTTCTTTCTCTTGCCTAATTGCTCTGGGCTAATGTTTCAAGTACTATATTGAACAACAGAGGTGATAGTAGACATCCTTGTCTTATTTTTTATCTTAGGGGGAATACTTCAATTTTTCCCCACTTAATGTGATGCTGACTATTGGTTTGTCATAAATGGCCTTTATCATATTCAGGTATGGTCTTTCTATACCAGTTTTCTTCAGGGTTTTTATCATAAAGCGTTGTTGGATTTTTGTCAAAAGCCTTTTCTACTGATAGGATCATATGGCTTTTGACCTTGCTCCTGTTTATGTGATGTATTACATTTCTAGACTTACATATGTTGAAACATCCTTGCATCTCTGGGATGAAACAAACTTGATCGTGATATATAATCTTTTTGATAATGAGCTGCATTCTATTCGCTAATATTTTGTTGAGGATTTTTGCATCTGTGTTCATTAAAGAGATTGGCCTATAATTCTCTTCCATAGTTGGGTCTTTATCTGGCTTGGGGATCAGGGTGATACTGGCTTCCTGGGAGCATTCCATCCCTTTCAATTTCTTTGAACAGCTTGAGGAGTGTCAGTGATATAATATCCTTGATAGCTTTGTAGAATGTGGCTGTGAATCCATCTGGTCCTGGGCTTCTTTTAGTTGGTAGATTCTTTCATTGCTTGTGATTGAGTTGTTAAGTATATTTATGTCTTGTTGGGTTAGTGTTGGTGGTTCGTATGTATCTAGGAATCTGTCCATTTCTTCAAAATTTGCTAATTTGTTGGACTAAAATTTGCTAATTTTTGGAAGCAGAATGAGAAAAAAATTTTGCCAGCTACTCCTCAAACAGAGGACTAATATCTAGAATATGCAAAGAACTCAAAAAATTAAACCACCTAAAATTAAAGACCAAGTCAAGAAATGGGCAAGAGAAATGAACAGACACTTCATAGAGGAAGAAATACAAGTGGTCGACAAATATATGAAAAACATGTTCAAAATCTCTGGCCAGTAGAGAAATGTAAATTAAAACAACCTTAAGATCCCATCTTACTCTGAAAGAATGGCAATCATTAGGAACTCAAACAATAACAAATGTGCATGTGGCTGTGGTGAAAAAGGGAGCCCTCCTGCACTGTCGGTGGGAATACAAACTAGTATAATCATTATGGAAATCAGTATGGAGAATTCTCAAAGAACTAAAATTAGAAATTCCATACGACCCAGCTCTCCCCCTGCTAGGTATCTTGCCCTAAGAGCTTAAGTCATCATATTACAGTGATACCTGCATACCAATGTTTACAGTAGCACAATTTATAATGGCTAAGTCTTGGAACCAGCCTGTATACCCATCAACAGATGACTGGATAAACAAAATATGGTATCTGTATATCATGGAATATTATTTGGCTATAAAGAATTTGAGTCATTTCTAGGAAAATGGATGCATGTGGAAAATAAAATCAAACACACAAGCTTAAATACCATATGGCATCTCTCATTTGAGTAAGGCAAAGCACAAACAAAGAAAATGATAAAGGATGGACACAGAAAGGACAAAGGGACAGATCTCATCCAATAGGGAAGTGGTCTAAGGATACAAAGAGAGGGATGAGGGGGAGGGGAAATGAGAGGAATAAAGATATGCCATGTACAGGATCCTAATAACTCCAATCAATATAAACATTATATGCCATAATATGTGCTAAGACAAATAATACCAACAAATGTGAAAAAGGTGGTACGGGAACCAGAAGCAGAAAGGGAAAGGAGAGTGAAGGGGGTTAAAAAAAAAACAAGCTGTAATGTGTACATGTAACCACTCCCAAGATGATTGTAAACTTCATGATGTGCAAACATGTGTTTTAAATAAAATAAAATAAAATAAAATAAAATAAGTAAAATAAAAATATCAAGCAGGATAAGTTAAAAAAAAAAGCTAGGAGAGGCAAGGAGAAACATTACCTATAAGAAGCAACATTAAGAATTTTATATGACTTGTCAGAATCATGCAAGAAAGAAAACAGTAAAGTAAAACATTTAAAGTGTGAATAGGAAAACAATAAAATAAAACTACTACCACCACCTGGAAATTTGTACCCTGAGAATATATACTTAAACATAAAGAAGAATAAGACTTTCACTGCTAAAAAATAATTGATAAAATATTTTTCTAGCAGACCTGCCTTATAAGAAATATCTAAGGGAAGTTCTTTAGAGAGAAGAAAAATAAAATAGAATCTAAACCTAATCTACACAAATGAAGGGAGATTATTAAAGAAGGAATAAGTGAGGCTAATATTTAAAAAAAGAAAACATAAAAGAAGGGACATCACTAAAATTTCTGTGGACATTACAAGGATAAAAAGGGAATATATAGATAATTCCATGGCCACAAATTTGATAACCTAAATAAAATGAAAGAATTCCTTTAGAAGTACAACCTTCAAAAACTCATCCAAAAATAATATGCCATCTGAGTAGGTATCTATCTATAATGTAAATTAAATCAATAATTAATAACCTTCCAAACAAAGTTCCAGGCCCTGATTGGTTCAGTAGTAAATTCAACCAAAATTTCTAGATGAAATTATACCAATATTGTACAATTTCAGAGGACAAAAGGAAGTTAGCTTCCTAAATCATTTGATGAGGGCTGTATTAGCCTAATATCAAAATCAGATGAAGATCCTACAAGAAAACTATTAATAACTTCTTCTGATGCAAATATCCTCAACAGAACAATAATGAACCCAGTTCTATATATAAAAAGAATTACCTACCACAACCAATTCCAAATATGCAAGGCTGATCGAAATTTTAAAATCTATTAATATAATCCATCATAACAAGCTAAAAAAGAAAAAGCACACAATCATATCCATAGATACAAAAAATGTAATTGACAAAATCAAAAATCTATTCATGATTTGAAAAAAAAACTCAAGAAACTAGGAAGAGGTGAATTTCCATGACTTAAGAATATCAACAAAAAAACAAAAGCTAAAATCACATTTAATAGTGAGGAACTAAAAGCTTTCCAACTAAAATCAAGAATAAGGCAAGGATGTCTTTTACCAATCATTTTCAACACTGTACTTCAAGTCCTAGGAAATGATATAATACAAGCAAGGAAAGAAATTTTACATATTGCAAAAGAATAAACAAAATTATCCTTGATCACAGATAACACGATTATATATAGAGACAACCCAAAGAATTAATAAAATGAAAACAAAAACCTCTGGGAACTAGTAAGTAATAATAGTAAAATTGCAGAACATAGAGTTAATGCATAAATTTCAACTACTTTCCTAAATACCAGAAATAAGCTAGTGGAATTTGAATAAAATGTGGTACAAATCTAAAAGTGTAATGTAAACATATAAAATTCCTAGAGGATGACATAACACAAAACCTACATGACCTTGACTATGGTAATGACTTTTTAAATGCACCACAGGCAGGATCCATGGAAGAAATAATTGATAAGCTGGAACTAAAGTTTTAAACTTCTGCTCTGAAAAGGGTGTCACAGGAAAGAGAAGACAAGACATAAACTAGGAAAAAATACTTGTAAGAGACATCTGATAAAGGATTATTGTCGAAAGTATACAAAGAATCCATAAAAATCATCCATAAGCACACACCTTGATCTTCTTTTAAAATCCCAAAGATCTTAAGAGATATCTCAACAGAAAAGATAAATAAATGGCAAGTAAGTATATGAAAAGACGATCCACATCATATGTCACCAGGAAAATGCAAAGTAAAACAACAATGAAACACTACTACACAACTATTAGAATGGCCAAACTCCACAACGCTGACAATATCAATTACTGGCAGAGGTGTAAAACAAAGGGAACTCTCATTCACTAGTGGTAGGAATATAAAATGCTATAGCCACTTGTAATACAATCCTGGAATTTACGATACAATTAATATTCTCTTAAAACATATGATCCAGAAATCACATTCGTTGGTTTCTATCTAGAGGAAGTCAAAGCCTATGTCTACACAAAAACCTATGTGCTTTATTCATAGGTGGCAAAACCTGGGAGCATCCAAATGCCCTTTAGGTGAATGAATGAACTATGCTACATTAAGACAATGGAGTATTTTTCAGTGCTAAGAAGGAATGAGCTATCAGACCAGGAAAAGTCATGGCTGAAACTTGAATACATATTACTAAGTGAAAGAAGCCAATCCGGAAAGGCTTATGCTGTATGAACCCAATTATATGACATTCTGGAAAAGGCAAAACTATCAGATAATAAAAAGATAAAGGGTTGGCAGGGATTTAGCTCAGTGGTTCCAGCGCCTGCCTCACAAGCGCAAGGACCCAAGTTCCATCCCTAGTACCAAAAATAAAGATAAAGGGTTGCCACGCATGGGTGTGGCAGTAAATGGGCCTAATACAGAGAGTTTTAAGGACAGGGAAACTACTCTGTATGATACTATACTGATAGAAATATGTTGCGTACAACTGTCCAAGTCCACAGAGTGGGTGAGCATAGTGAATCCTAACTCAAACTATGGACTTCATGTAATGATCAGTGTAGGTTCAAAAAATGCAACAAATGTACCTCTTTGTAAGGACTGGATAATGGAGGAACTTGGCATGTGTGGACACATGAAATACATGGGAAATCCTTGTAAACTTCCTCTTGATTTTGCTGGGAGTCTAAATCTGCTCCTATACATTGTTTTAAAAGAAATAGTATAATGAAAATAAAATATGTATCGAACAAAATCCTGAAGAACACAAATTAATATATTAATTAATAAACATTTGACTGGAGTGAAAAGATAAGATTCTATATAATGACAAGACTCACAAAAAATGCCAATTTATAGATTTCCAAATCCCACTTTCAATTAAATTTATTTGTCCAGAAACCCTTAAAGTTTAGAAATAAGTTCATGTACATGGGGATTATTTACATAGAACCTACAAAGAACAAACTTATGTGAAAATCACTTTGAAAATATCAATGCTGAGCCACACAATAAATGTTGTGTGTGTATGTGTGAATGCATGTCTGTTTCAATATATGAATATATAAATGCTGACAAATAAACATTTATTATATATTATTACCTAAAAATGATGAATAGTATTAACTAAGGGTTTTTTCCCCTATAACTAATTTAGAATTCCAATTGTTTTAAAACTCATAGGCCATATTTATCTCTGAAAAATGACAAAGTATGGAATAGTTACAGGTTGAAAAGTTAATGCTGGGCATTTAGCTCAGTGGCACTGTGCCTGCCTCACAATACCATACCAAAAAAAAAGTTAAGGCTAAATCATATGACCTGACTTCAGTACATGTCCTTAATTTCAATGTCATATATCGGATCATTTTCCAAGAGCAAGTTCATAAAGGTTTTTCAAACTAGTGTCAATCTAATTTCAGTGTGGACTTAGCCTATTATATATATTCAATGTTTTATGTTTATATAACTAATATTTTAGATGTAAAGTTATTAGTATTTTACAGACTGAACATTTTAAAAATGATTTGAAAAAAATTACTTAACACAGATTTTATTGTGCAAGATAATGGAAAAAGAAAAAGGAGAAACATGAATTTACTAAATAAGTTACATAAGCGTAACTAAAAGACTGAAACTAGCAAGTAATACTTCATGAACCAGCATCCAGTTTGGCCCAAGAAGAATACAATAATTTCACAGGTTATAGTCCAATAAGTCAAATGCTACTGATTTAGAGCTCACTGGCTCATGGGGCCAGGGACCTTTAAAATCAAAGTAAGTAGTTACTGAGTTGGACTATAAAAGACTTAAATTATTTTCACTACAATTTATAGCAAGTCTCTATTATTATGTCATCCTCTCTTCAAAATGTCACAATCATGATCTTGGCCAACATGTTGTGCTCTCTTATCTTCACACTACAATGACATTATTTTCTTTGACTTCTTCTCACTGAGCTAGCCCTGCTGATATCCTCAAACAAAAAGTCTTCTGAACTTGCCCAATATCTTCTGGCATTCCACAGGTATTTTCCTTCAACTGCTTCTACCTGACTAAGCTTTAAATCAAGCTATCAATCCTATTACTTACTACATAACCTGTAACACACCTACATTAAAGTAAGAAAGATATTCTCTTACTTAAAATGATAATTGAGTATAATTAGATTTTAATTTTATGAATCAGAGAAATGAAAAAAAGTTATAAATAAAACAATACTCAATCCCATCCAAAAAGCTATCTCCACTTACTTAAGCAATGTAAATTTTCCTAATACCTACACCATATATTTCACTTACAATACCACTTAATGAGACAATGAAATTTGCTATTTTAAAAAGGGAAAATAACTGTAATTGATGTGAAGATATTAGTACTGTAACAGCATAAAAATTAAAGTTACAAGTTACAGTGTGGCCCATAATTACCTTACAATTTCTATTATAAAGGCATATTAACTGAAGTTCCAAAAAAATTTTAGCAAACACTCCTGAAAACATGATACATTATTCTTTCTGGGAGCAATTATAGAAACAAAATCAACTTTCAAAACAGACATCCATTTTAGGCATTACACGCAGGTAGGTACATTGAATTAGAGTATATGAATAAAAATGGGAAAGAATATTTAGATTTTAAAATGCTTCTTTTAAACTAATTATGAAAAAAATAAATGCATCACTTTAGTTGAAAGATTAGAAAATAGTGAAGGATATTTAAGTTTTTTTAGAAAGGCAAATGGCTGGAAATTTAGCTAAGTGGTATACCTCACTTGCACAAGACCCTGAATTTGATCCCAAGCAGAGTCTACAGAAAAAAAATGCATATCTTCTGAAACAAAATTAACTTTTCAGTGTCAAAGTAAACAAGTACATAGTTATCCCCAAAACCCATGTACCATAATAACAGTTCATATAACTATGAATAGTTCGTTTGCAATAGAGAGCTACAAATCACTGAACAATTTAATTTTACAGATCAGGAATTCCAAATTTCAGAGAAGTCTCAAACCCATATAATGACAAAGGCAGTTCTCAATCCAACCTTCTTTGCTGTCTTTATCCCTGCCACTATAAAATAACAATTTTTAAGGCAAAAATCAAATCATATTAAAATATGTAATTTCAGTTCTTTTAGAATAGATGTGTAATCATTCAGAAGGTAAAATTCACTACTTTTCAATTTGACATCAGGATGACTAAATAGTTTACTAATAATACTGAAGGGAAACTTCTTCATTTGAGAGGTCAATAATTTACAGAGAAAAAAAATCAACAGAACAAAATATAATTATTTTGGAGGTGTTGAGAGTAAATTAGGGTTAACTTTTCAGATCTTTAATCTATTGCTGTAAGACACTGAAATCAACAACCTGTAACATAAAGCAGAGGTCAACAGAAAAGTGAGTGTGGAAAAATTCCCCTTACTAACATCATGAAACAAAATGTTAAGATGTAAAAAAAAGAAAAATAAGTATGCAAAATTGTATTAGTGTGAAGCAAAACAAAAATTTTAAAAAACTACAAACCAGGAAGATAGCTCTATTTTTGTTCCCCACCTAGTATGCATAAATATATACATACTAAGGCAAGCAAGATTCTCTAGGCTCAGAAAAAAAAAAAATCATGATCAGAAAAGTAAGAACCTAACTATATGTAATGAAACATCTTTGGAAAAATCGAAAAGTAAATTCAGGATGACTAATTTTAAAATTCGAATATCCATAAATGTCATCTATCATCTATTTTACCATATAATTCATAGCCTCCTAAATATTGTCAGAGGCTTTTAGCAGAACATCAATAGAGTTGATCTAATTCAAAATTTAAATGGTAATCAGAAATTGCAGAGAAGAATTATGAAGTGAAATTTACCCCACCAATAAGAAACAGTCTACACTTAGCCAAATTTATTAATCTTTCCTATTCTGTCTCCACTTCGAGACAGTAAAATTTTATATTTATTTGCTCCAACACAGAATTAACTTTTTCTTCCAGTTTTTCCAAAAAGAAATTCTAGAATCAGAATCTGGATCATCTCTTGCCTCCATAATTAATTCACTTTTAGTGGAACACTGAATATATTAAGTTCTCTAAGGATTTTTGCTCATTTGTTAAGCAACAATGAGACAGGCATGATAGTGAAGGTCTGTAATCCAACCACTTTGAGTGGCTGTGGAAAGAGGAGAGAGGACTGTCAAATTCAAGCCCAGCCTGTGCTACTTTGCAAAACTTAATCTCAAAATAAAAAATAAAAGAGCTGGAGATGTAGGTCAGTACAAAGGCTCTCAGTTCAATGAATCCCCAGTACCAAAAAGGAAAAAAGAAAAAACGAACAATAGTCAGGATGATGAGTTGCCTACCAAGAAGCAAATAAAATACTCAAATACAAGTAGGTGGGTGTGGTACCTCAAAATTGAGGAAAAATATTTTAAGAAGGAAATGATTGGCAGTGCCAAGTATTATTTCCAGATAAAGTGATAAAAGTATCCATCATATTTGCCAGTGAAGAGGCTATTTTCAATTTGTCAAGAATAATTTGGTAAAGATGGAAGATTAAATGTGTAGGTTAAGGAGTAAATTCAAGGTAAAAGCACAGGGACAGGACAGATTATCCTTTGAAGATGCTTATACAAGGCATGGGGTACAGAACAGCACTGTTAACTTGAAATAAATGCTGGTTCAAATGAGTTTTAGCGGGGCTGGAGTGAAAAGACTAGAAGAACTTACTTACAGGAAAAGAAAACATCAGAAGGAGCCAGTAAAATAAAGTGAAGTTGTGAGCAGGAAGAAATGGAGGGCTAAATAATTCATCAAGATCTTGGAATGGTTGGATTCCTGGAATATGACTATAAATGTGTTACATTATCTCAAACCCACGCACACTTCTAGATCAGGAGGTACTTGTGGTTTATAGGTTGGTATCATTAACCTCACCTGGGAGCTCAGAACTGCAGTACCTTTGACTGCCTACCAGGCATTTAATTCAGAGTCTGCATATTAACTAGATTCTGAGGTGCTCCATACACATTAAACTTTCAGATGCACAGCTTTACAGAATAGGATTAGAATGTGCACTGATTGGTAAAATGATCAATTACAAAACTAACAATGGAGTTTATGAAAGACATATGGTAAGGACAAAGTCTGAATATTAGGTTAATAGTGGATAATCAAAAATTAATTTTTGTATATTTATTTAATTTACCTTGAGAAAGAATATTAGAAGGCTACTACATTAGCATTCATAAATAGTATGTTTGATCTGTAAGTAAACATTATTATAACATATACTAATTAGGTCCTTATTAAAATTCTATGTGTAACTCCAAGTTCAAAGGACTTCAGATTACTTAGACAATATGTGTAAACTCGAATTGTGAGTTTAAAAATTAAGGGTGAAATTCAAAACAAAAAAACAGTAAAGTTAAAAAAATTACAGCTTACAAATAGAAACAAAATATGCACAAGGGGTGATTGAAAACTATCGTGTTCAAATTTTAAACATTTTATTACAGTAAAAGACACACTGCCATTAATCACCTTCAAAATACTCTCCTTCAAACAAACTTCTATTCTTACGACTTTCTGAAACAGTTTTGGATGTCCCTTTTAGGTGTCTTGAGAAGGCACATTCACAAATAAAGTGAATGTGATCCAATGGAAAAAGCAAGCTCCTAAAAACATTACAGTGTATCCTCATCCATCTTATTTATCTGATCTTCCCTGAAGTCAAATGACCATGAAAAGTAAACATATTAAACTGATCCAGGAAATCAAGGCAGCCACAATAGCAGAACTAAAGACATGCATGAAAGATACAAATCCAGGGTCTCCTCTGAGACTCAAGAAAACTATTAATTGTGAGCCCCCATAAAAGTCAAAAAGAAAGTTAAATACTACTGACATAAAATTCCATAGCACATTATTCCCTTCTAAAGGGGAGAAATAGGGGGTACAAAGGAATCAGAAAAAAAAGCAAGATCAAACCCAAGTAGGGAAAACATCACATCCTGTAGCTCTGTGTTCACCATTTGGGTCAAGATATGGTGAGAAGTAAATTCCAATGGTGGCAAAATTTTGCTTTTGTTTGTGGGTCATGTGCATTGGGTGATGAACACAACTGCAGCTCTCTTTCCCACACAAACATGGCTATCTTTTCCAGAATTATGGAACAAATTAAGTTTGTGAACCGAGGTACCACCATAGTAAGCTCATGAACTTTTATATGGGAACAAATACTCCACTGACAGTTGGTCTAGAGACCATGTATGTTACATGGTGGTATAAAATTTATCTTCATTTTGTTTCTGTCCTAAGATTTTGCAGGAGACTGAGATTAAGGGTGGCAGACTAATTAATCTGGCAGTGGTAATTTCTAAGCACCCCAACATTCAGGCTATAGCATGCATACTGCTGGCTACTTTTAACCACATCTACCATTAGAAAGAAGCAGGAACAAATGACAGAGCTAAAATAATTTTTAAAAGTTTGCAGGTGCAATTTAAGGCAAAGGAGAACATGATTGCTAAAAAGATTAGCATGAAAAACAAACCAGGTACATTGTATCAGAATACTGGTGAAGATGATTTGAAGGCATCTCAGAAATCAGCAAGACTCCACCTTTTACAGGCTTAAGGGTATAAAATTTTTATTTGCCCTCCTCCCTCAAAAAGGGCCTCCTAGGGAATTCTCTGGAATTTGTTTCATGGTGCTCAGCCATCCAGGTACTCAGAAGCCTCTGCACTCTTGGCCCAAGGGGGCCTGACTACTGCTCTAGCCTGTGACAGACCTTGGTGTCTTCCACTTGATGTTGGATTTACAGGCATGCAGAATGTTTGTTGTGGGGTCAGGGAGGCTTCTACTCAAATTTCAGAGGATAGCCAGCCAGTGTGCCCCTGAGAGGGTAGTGCATGAAACTGTGAGAGTAAACCTGAAAGTGTAAGGGAGCCCCCAGGAAGTCAGAGATGCCAGGAAGTTGTATTACCTGCTGGGGAAAGCTGCAGGTGGTGAGCGGAGCAACCCAAATACAGAGGTCAGGAGACCTGCCACTGTTGGAATTTACTTAAACTAAAAATAGATACATTGGCAAAAGGTGGAAAAATTACTGCTCTAGGTTCCACAACCTCTGACAGTTGGCAATTATGCTGGTAACTACAAGGAAGTCAGGCTGAAAAATAAAAACACCCAGGGAAACAATAAACATTATAATCAGAAACTAAGCACTGCAGCAAACTTCACAGAATTATATAAATCCTCCCCCCAAAAACCCATAAAAATAAATAACAGTACATCAGAAAGAATAGAAGGTTAATCAAAGTCCACAGTTCCTAATATTTCTTGCCTAAAATGTCCAGGTTTCAACAAAAACCACATAGAAAAACAACAGAAAGACAAATACAGAAATATGAAAGAGAAAGAACAAAGGGAGAGAAAGAAGAGAGGTAAGGCAGAAGAAAGAAAAAAGGAGTTGAAGAAAAGAAAAGAGATGAGAAAAGAAAAGAGAGAAGAGAGAGAAACTGCCTTTAAGTATGCCCATAGGTTGGGCTAACATACTACAACTTCAAATTAGCAATTATAAATATATTCAAAGGATTGAAAGAAATCATGCTGCAGAATTAATGTAGGATGACAATGACTCCTCAGTTAAAGAATACAGATAAAGAACATACAGGGGCTGGGGATGTAGCTCAATGGCTCCACGCCTACCTAGCAAGTGCAAGGTCCTGAATTTGATCTTCAGTATGTGTGTGTGTGTGTGTGTGTGTGTGTGTAGGTATATATACACACACACACATATATATATAATATATATTAAAAGATATCTAAAAGACAGGATGAAATTCAATTGTCATCATTAAAGTACTAGGAGATGAGAACTTTAAGAAGTCATTAGATTAAGAAGTGTCTGCCCTCACAAACAGACTATTCCTTTATTGTGGAAGTGGCTTAGGCATCACAAGAGTAGGAGCCTGATAAAATATTTTCCTCTTACTCTTCCTCTCTCTGTTTCCCACAGGCCTGCTTGCCCTTCTGTCATGTAATGAAACACCATGAAGGCCCTTGCGAGATGCTAGTGCCATGCTCTTGGATGTTCCAGGCTCCAAAACTAAATTCTAAATAAATTTTATTGTTTGTAAATTACTCAGTCTGTAGTTTTCTGCATAACACGAGAATACAGACTAAGTATCCAAATGAAAAGTATAAGCTTTAAAATATACTTTATAACTCAAAAATTTGAAGAGAGATAAACTGTCCTGACATGATTAACATAAAAATGATTTATATTATTAATAGTAGGAAACACAGTATAAGATATAAAATTTGCTTTTAAAATACATCTAAATGAAAATATAATAGTGTATTTACTTTTTTTTTATAATATCTTGACCTGTTTGCATTAGATTTACTTGCAACAGTTCTAGTTTATTCCTATTGCTATGGAGTAATTATTGCTAGCATATCATTCCCAAATGTGTTCCATTTTACTGATCAAATTGTATGGTCACCTAGCATGTTATTTACACCAATTTAAACTTTTTCTGTGTAGTCTTTAATTTCTTAATAGCCATCTAAAATATTAATATGAATTCTTTGAAACTTAAGAGTTGTTCATGTTTAAAATGGTCAAAATGTTCATTATAGGAAGAAAATATTTTCAATACTTTTCAAATAATAAGAAAGAAAGTATTAATTGGATACAGTGGGGCACCTACATAACTCCTGCCACTCATGAGACTGAGGCAGGAGAATCACTTGAACCCAAGAATTTCTAGCCAGCAACACAGCAAGACCTGTCCCTAAAAAAAAAAATTACAACAAAAAGTGAATTTATAAAAACCGTTTAAATCTCAGTCTTCAAGAAATAATAGATTTAACTTAGCTGAATTTTCATATCCTGAAAAAAAAAAAGGCAGCCAATTCCTAACTAGCTCTCCAAAGCAAGTTGGTGCATCAACTAATGAACTTTTTAGTCTCTCACAGCTAAGTGAGCAAGACTTAGACACATATCATTTAAGAACTCTTGGTTTAACAGAAAATCTTCATTTAGAAAAACTTAAATGGAATTTTAGTGATAAGTAGGTTCGCATAAAGCTTAGCCATAACTTTTAAATTAAAAATTCAAAATCTCAAAAGTCTGAAGTCATCTTAGTCAACATCTATATCAATTTTCAATTGATACATATTTTAATATATAAATCATAAATTTCTGAATCACTGTAACAACTGTTTTTAATTTAAAATTTATTTCAATCTCGGACACAGATGTATCTTTTAAATGTATAATTTCCACACAAAAAAATGGTGTGAATTATGTATTTACAGAAGAAGTTCATAGTCTCCCCCCCACCTTTGCATGAGGGCCAAGTGTGAAGACCTCCCCCGCCAGGAGATGCCTGAAATACTGAATTATAAAGAACTTTACCTGTACCATATTTGTTCCTAAATATTCACACCTATAGTAAGGTTAAATTTATAAATTAAGTACAATAAAAATAACAATAGAATTATATTGTAATTAAAATTATGTGAATGTGGCCTCCCCTTGCCTTCTTTCACTCTTTTTCCTCCTCTTACCCCCCCTCCTTCTTCTTCACTCCCTTCCCCATGATATGATAACCAATATAGCTACTAAGTCACAAGTGATTGATAGCAAATACAGCATGGGTAATGGGGTACTAAGGGGTAATTGACATCACAGAAGGGAAGGAGTAGAACCATGGAGATCTCATCATGTTACTCAGAATAGCAATGAAATATTTCCAAAATGTTCCGCTTAATATTTTCACACTGTGGTTGGCCATGGGTAACTGAAACCATGAAAAGTGATACAGAAAAGGAGATATTACTCCAATGAATTTTTGAAATAAAAAAGTCCTCTTATGATGAATCAATAATATACATACACATTAGATATTTAACTTCTTTAATTTTAAATTAGTTAATACAAAAAGATTCCAATTAACATGAAAAATTGCAAGTCTGAATAATAATTACCAATAAAATCAAATACTGATCACTTCCAAGGTCAGCCTTAGTTCATTTTAAAACAAAGTATGTTATCAAGACTAGAGCACACAGCCTAGGAATGTAGGTCAGTGGTACAGCATTTGCCTAGCATGTAAAAGGCCCTTGGGTTCACTCCCAGCACTGAAGAAAAAAAAAATAGAACACACAAAAGGCACTTTTGTACTTTATAAAATACTTATTAATTCCAGAAGTAAAGTTGTTCATATGTGAAATATATTTATATATATGCAAAAATTTACTTGACTGATTGAATATGTCCATTAAATGTGCATTTTTAAATGACAATATAGTACAGCTTAAAAAGTGCTTTGATGAGTAACCTTACAATAAATATTAAAATTTTTCTAAACAATAAATTCAAGAAAGACAAATAAAAACAAAGCACTCTGCAGAAAAACAACCAGCCCAAAGTTATACTATTTTCTTCTTCAAAATCACCTTAAAATATAATAACAAGAGGCTAGTTTCACAGCAGGAGACATTCCTAATAATTGAAAGCATAAAGTTGAACATGTTTATTAGGTTCTAATTGGCTGAGCCCTCCAAATGAATTTACACCCAAATAAAAATCTCTAATGTCTGACTGATCCATTTCACTAAGGTAATACAAATTCACACAAATTCCCAAGGAGGAATGAGAAAGGTAGCTACCCAAATGAAAGCTAGCTCTCACAGAAACAACCATGGCTCACAACCCTAAAAGTGAGCTTTGTGAGGCACTGTTACCAGAAGAATTACCAATTTAGGATCACCCTCATGGAGTTAAGAGGCGACAGAATGCTTTACCAAATCATATCTATTAACCAGAGGCACCCTAATCTAGCAGCTAAAAGTATAAGATAATCTTTTAATTACAGAAATGGGATTTAGCAAGAGACACATTTCTCTGTCTCTGTCAGAGATGATCTGATGAACTGAGGAAATAATTGAAAGATGGATGACCATAAAACCTAAAAGTTTAATACTAAAGAAAAATGCCTCGTGACAATTCTATTACCTATATTCATACTTATAATTGTACATTTTTGGTAGCAGCAATGAAGAACAGAGGGGAGCGGAGGCAAAGAGAGAGAAATAAGAAACACGGGATGAGGGAAGGAGCTATTGCACATTAGTAAAGGTACTCACTGAGCACAAAAAACTAAAATTAACATTCTGCTCTCAAGTGTTCCCTAAAATAGAGTTCTTCAGACTATCTCCCCTGCTGAACTAGTAAGGGTATGGGGGAAGTGTCTCTCTTGCTAGGGCCCCTTTCTATAAATGGGTAGTCATTTTATACTTTTAGCTCTTAGGTTAGGGCAGTTCTGGATAACAGATGTGATTTAGTAAAGCATTCATTTGCGCTTAACCCATGACAATAATTTAAACTTAATTCCTCCAGTAACACTAACAAGATGACTTAAGTACATTAACAATGGAATATCAGTCAGGTTCCCATAAATTTCCCCAGGTCCACCTAAAACAGATATATGATTCAAACAAAAAATCTGAAATAACTTTCATGAACAAACTACTGCCACAAAATAGCATGGATCCACATAAAATCACCTAAGGACCAGCTTAACTGGCTTCTTAGTTCTCTACCTTCTATGAAAATGAGTTCTCTTTTTCCCCCTCACATTTGGGGAAAGTTAAAAGATGGCATCTACTTAGGAAATAATTCCCCATGTCATCTCTGCATCTCTTATGACAATTTTCTTCCAAAATATCTTTCAATAACATTTGCATAACAAATAGTCTCAGAAGCAGAAGTTCCCTCTGATATAGGACAGATTTGTTTCCCCACGGGAATAAAAAAGCTCTGTCTCCTGAAGGGCAAGGTTAGAGAGTTTTAAAGCAGCCCCTTTAAAATGTCTGAAGGTGTCTAAACTTAGAGTTTCTCAGCTGTGCCACAGACTCACTGAGTAGGTGACAAGTTCATGTTCAGCTGCCTTCTGTGCCCTTATGAATACACTACTGAACCCTGGCAGGGTCCTTGGTGCCATGGCGGCAGTTATCTGTGAAAGTGCAGCAAGCGGCAGTATCTGTGAAAGTGCAGCAAGCCGTCCTAGCAGCTTCCACCATACTTTATGAGCTGTTTAATGTTGAACAAAAAGTCCTACATGCCTGAAGTTGGTTAATTCCAACCTAAGCGTGGGTCTTATTACAAATCACCAAATAATCATAGGTACCCCTGAAAATGTAGCACACCATCCTGAAGCAATAGTTATGTACAACAGAGAATACAAAAATAAACAAATACATTTTAAAAATAAGTTAAGTGGTACTGGAATAGAAAGCAAAGTTTGCAAAATGTTCAATGTAAAATATAAGGTCACAAAGTATTTTTGGTCCAGTGGTTTTATGCTGTATCTCTAGATCCCCAGAGATACAGATTTACTCTCTTATCCCTTCAAGAGAGAACCGCAGAGAGGAGTTAATTCAGAAGAACAGCTTTAAAATCAATTCAGCACTTGAATACTGGCAGAGCTGCTAGCTGTGTGTTATGGCTTATGTCTAGATGTCCACCCACAGACTCATAGGTGGGACTTTTGGGAGGGCACTGGATCAAGGGTGGGTGGTAACGGCTTAGTTCACTGTTGGGTTTACAGCTGGCTATGACTGGGAGATGAAGCCTGATGGGAAGAGGTGGGTCACTGTGGGCGTGGCCTGCAAGGATATAGAGATATAGATACAGACAGACAGACAGACAGACAAAAATAGATATCCTTCCTCTTCCCTTAAAAGCTAGCCCCTTTCAACTCCCATGCCATGAGCAAGACTCCTCTGCCATACCCCTCTGCCATACTGCCTTGGAGCCAGACAACTACAGACTGACACGCCTATAAACTGAGAGCTAAAATAAACCTTTCCTCTTTTAACTTGTACGTGTCAGGTATTCTGTCTCAGCAAAGAGAAACTAACTAAAATACTCCATGACTGGGAGAAAATTATCCTCATGAAACAGTTTCATCTACAAACCTCATCTATAAAACAAAATAATATTAAAGTTGTGGTAGTTAACAGATAATAATGCAAATACAAAACACTTAGAGCATGGCATATTGCAGGCTTTTAACAAATTTATCACTAGTTCAACCATGCAGGAATATATGACAATATGTAAATGTTAGAGCCTGCTTTAATTAAATCTAAGTAACTACATACTTTTAAAATCATTTCCAAAATTTCTTCTTGCAAGCTCTTTTGATAAACACAGGAAAGAAAAAATTACAAACACTTAGATCTTTATTTTAATTTACATAGTTTCATATGCTACAAATATAGTTTTAGCATATTCAAGCCAAAGAATACAATCTTTCAACCAATTTCCATCAAGCATCATTAGGAAAATCAGCCAACATTCAATTAGATGTGTTTCTTCACATGTGTGTATATATAAAATACATTATACAACAACATTATTTTAACACTAGGCAAAGGCTGAAATATGTGCTAAGGTATCCTGAGAAATAAAATCTTACAGAGAAGATATATAAATGTGTAAAATCAGAGTTTCACTATACTGACAAAGTAACCAAGAATTTACAACGTTACGGATAAGCTATAAATAATACATGAGTAGAAGTAATGTGGGTACTTTTCTTAAATCTGTAGGCACTTTCTAAGCAAATTTTCTACCAATGTTCCTACATTCAATCCAAAATTCATTATTTATAAATATGTAAATATTGGAAAACCTCTTGATTTGTCATGAAAAAATAAAATTGCATGATGAAATTTTTAAAAATTTAAAAACTGCAGAAATAAGCCGCACTAAAGTAACATACTAAACCCTTGGTCAGTGTTGAAGGGATAACAAACATGCACAAGTGTGACACAGTATTTGCATAGAGCAATTTGTAATT
Organism: Heterocephalus glaber; assembly: GCF_000247695.1. Next base: position 1,416,903 of record NW_004624839.1, read on the forward strand.
GAGATTCCCATAAAATTATTCTTAATTGACAAAAAATGTATTATTAGATACTGTGTATTCATTTTTATGCCCTCTATTTACCCCTAACTATTGTGAGCAGATATCCCAATTAGCCCAGAAACAGCCCCAGTTCACTCCTGTTACCTCACCATAATTATTAATTTCACTAAGTGTTTTTGTTTGGATGACAAATTATGTAGTCTTTCTCCTTCTAAATACTTGGCTCCTTCTAGCCATAAGCTATTATCTGTCCTCTGGTCCAGATGTGTCAGAATAATTACATAGATATTCTGAAATAAGGTAAATCAACCATGTGTATGTATAACACAGTTTCATTAATATTGTTATAATCTATTATCTCAAATTCATATAGGGAGATTTCCTCTGATTCTCGCTGCAATTAGTCTAAGTTTAGGGGATATATATATCCTATGTCAATAAATTACCCATTTATTTACCAGCAGGTACCAAGAAAAACTCTATCAGTGGAGGTATAGCACTGCCACAGATGAGTGACTGAAAGAATTATGTTGCTCGTCTATCTTACAACACTTGCTGCACCAAACAGAGAAGCACTACAAAGACATTTCAACAATATAATGTAAAAACACAAGTTTGTTTCACATATTCTTAATCATATAATAAACTAATCTCTAAATTTTGATAATTTCTTTAAATTTTCTCATTTAATATGTAAGTAATCACACAACAATGATTCCCAAAACTATCTAGTCTAAACCAGATATACTTGGCAACACTTATTAAATACATAGTTACATCTTTCTGATGTAGTCAACCAAAGTACCTTAGCAGAAAACCATGAAGATAAAGCCTGAAATGGAATATGAGGGTATGTGGATCAGCTTTCCCATCACTGGAACAAAATACCTGATATCCAAAACTTAAGGAGGAAAAGTTTATTTTGGCTAATGGATTCAGAGAATGAATTCCATGATCATCCAGCTCCAAAGGAGGTATAAGAGCATGGAGGAGGGCAGCCACTTAGCTCTTGGCTACTCTCCAAAGACACGCCCTCAGTGAGGAACCTCCTCCATCCTCCCACCCCAGCCACACGTTCAGCTGTGAACATCAGTGGACTGATCCACTGGTGAGGAGAGCACTCCGTGATCTAATTAGTGCTCCAAGGGTCTCTAATTTAATCAAGTTGAAAAAATAAAGGATAAGTTAATCCAAACACTGCAAAAAGTATGAAAGTCTAAGACAAGATATTACTCAAAATCAGCAATCAAAATTCATATATTTAAAATTTAGATTATATTAGTGAAAGTGGAAACAAATTATAAATATGTACTTTTGTATCAAAAGGCCTGGAATTATAAATAACATAAACCTAGTTCAATCTAGTTTGAGAAAAGGGACATAATAAGTTCATACAAGAAAAAAGGATAAATATAAACAAGATTTCAGGGATGACAAGACCCAGAACTTTACTGGTGGTGTCAGCACCCCCTCTAGCTAGAGAAGCTCCATGACTGCAACCATTTTTGTATGCTTCTTTTCCATACTGGGGAAACCCAGAAGAAAGACTGGGCCAGAGTTAGTACTTCAACATTTACTGAATAAATGAATACATCTTTTTTGTTGTTGTTGTTTCTTCTTAGCTTCTGTACAGCAGAGTTTTCTGTACCAGAAGTAATAACCTAAAAACACATCCTTCTAATGTCATAAACCAATTAGCAAGGCAATTTTTCTGCTACTTCCATTTAGAAAAATCCCAGGGAATGACTGTAGTCACTACCAACCTTCTGCAAATTATTATGACAAGAGACAACAAATATTTCTACCCTATCCTAGTAATAACTTCACCTGTGTAGCCCTAAAGGAGGAGGTTCTTAAGATGAAAACAAAATGAAGAAAGGGAGGCCAAAGAGGTAAAAAAGAAGTTATACCACAGTTGATATGTCCTTCATTACCAGCAAGCTAATACAAACCATTCATCTCAGCAAGTCTTGTTGGTTTTCGGTACTGTGTATGTCACAGGAAATTTTTCATCTAAGTATTCAATATATCACACACATACAAAAATAAAGAGTTGCATAGAGACCTACAAGCTACTTAAGTTATATTCACTAATGTACCAACCACTTATAAAAGTGCTATAGTACCTCTGTAGACATTCATTCTCATTTCCCTCCAGAATCTATCCCAACCATCATGTCACAGTACTTTTTAGTCATTGTCATACTTCACTGCAATCTTATAAATGGTAGATGATTTTAAAAAGTTGATTGTTTAAAAAGCTTTACAAGAGAACTGCTCAAATCATATGCAAAGCCATTGACAAATGAGGATCTGCCAGAAATACAATTAGCATATGAAAAGAGAAAGTCAGCAAATATGAGGAAATGAATTACTTCAAAAAGAGTATGAATATCAAAGAACTGAAAGAAGCCCCTGAGAAAATTGATAAAACCAAAAATATTTTTGCTAAAATGACCTCTAGAATCATGCTCCAAAAGTCAAACATAACTGAAATTGTCCTGTAATGCTATCACATAATTTCATTGAAAAAAACTCACATCAAAGACCATCAGCACCTAACTTCATTTTTGTTTATTCTAACAAATCATGATATTGTGTAAATAAGCACTAAATTTTAAAACTATAAACAATTAAACAAATTTTCATAGTTTCATTTAATTTTGTAAAGAAAATTCCGAAGCCTTTTATTATGATGAAACACTGTTCATTTAAACTTAACATAGATTCAGAAGCTGTCCTATTTCAAGTACTATTTGAAGGAGACCTTGTAAATTGGACAAATACTTGCTAGTACTTTAAATATTAAATAATTACTTAAATACCTAACTTTGGGCATAGTAACTGGTTAGGTTCTATGGAATATATGAAGACATATAATATAAAGGATCTTAAACTAATATTTGACATAATAATTTAAAAATTGCTATGATAAAACCAAACGACTGATAAATGCTTGGTGGCTAAGCAGAGAAATAGTAAGTTAAAGTTATTTTTTTAATAAAATAACTTAGTTTCAGTGCTATTTTAAAAGTAAAAGAAAATTTAAAATAAAGTGTCTCTATTGTCCTGAAGTACCTTTCAATTTTTTCATTAAAAACAATGATAAGTTGCTGGGAATTAGAACCATCTTTAATCTGATTCATATCTATCAGTAGTTACTATGTGACAAAAGTATGGCAACCCAGAAAAATACGGTGCCCAAAACAGTATCACAGAGCCAAACATTTAAAGAGACATATGACTAGAACCTTTGCTACAGATTCCATTTACCATAATATTACCTTAGCCAAGAGTACATTTAATAAAAGTCTCTCCAGGTGATCATTTCAGAACTAAGGGAAGACCAACAGAATACAACCCAAAAGAAAAGGGCAAAATATGACTGATGTTACAGCTTTCAAGAGTGTGTGTCTTCTGCAAAGCAAGGAACACAGAATAGGTTACATATGCCTATTCTGAGGTACATATGATGAAAAGAGTAATGAACTTATTGCCAGATGTTAGGTGTTTGAGGCCTAGCTGTTTACCTTATCAGCAATGCTACCCTGGGACACAAATCTTTGGGCAATACCGCCTGTTCAAAAGATATGATGAATAAATGAGATGATGCTAGAAGCTGTACTCCTTGATTCTGAGCCCCAGCAACATTATTTTTAAACTGATGATAAAAATATACAGGCAATAAATTACTGGATCCCATATGAGATAAGGGCATGCCATCAAAGAGTAGATACTGAATTCCATGCTTTAATCTAGACATTGCAAGAAAGTACATTATATAAGCATACAGCTCTAAACACGTAAACAATATTGTATTCTGACGAAGTAGTCCAGAGCAGACACTAAAAATGCATACATTAAGTTAGATTAGAGGTTGGGAAAATGCTGTATTTAATAAATGATGAACACAAATGTTGTATGAGTCTGTTTTCTATGTAAACTACAGCCATAAATGAAGACACAAGAAAAATACTCTTCTGAGGTCAGGTATGTTTAAAGGCATAGAAAGACATAGTATTTTAGCATTTAGTTTTCAACAAACCATATCTCTGTGTAAGAAAACAGATTCAACCTTCAGAGCTTCCAGAGGTAACCAGCCCTATAGATATCTCAATTTCAGCCCAGTGAGACTGATTTTGGACATCTCACCTTAGGCACTCCAGTATAATTAATTTTTGTTGTGATAATTTGTTACACTAACAATAGGAATTTAATACAGTTGTTATCCCTAACATTTTTAAACAATGCTGGGGGGAAAAAACCCTTCTAACTGGTCACGAATCCACCTTAAATGCTTGGAAGAATGGTGGCTTTGATCCTTCCTGTCTACCTTGCAAGTTTCAGTGTACATTATTACAGAACCCAACTGGGATGGCTGTGCTGTCATACAAGTGAGCCCTTACGACAGGCTGGTGGCAGGCAGTCTGGCACAAGCATAGAGGGAACGTCCATGGGCCAGAATGGAGGTAACACAGATCACATCTGTTCACACATCACATCTGTTCACACATCCTCACCTAGAACTCTGTCACATGGCCCTATCTAAACAAGGGAGGACGAGGAAATGTCATCTAGATTGTGTCTATGAAGAAAAAAAATGATCATGGTAAATATCTCTGACACACCATCAAAAGAATTTAGGAAAAACATAATCAACTCCAGTTAGAGATGAAAGTCACAGCAGGAAAACTACTTGAGACATAGCTTTCTAAAGGCTGATGACAAGTATGTGAAAGTAGTCACTATTTGTGCACAAACAGAAGTGGATATTAAGATTTACATATTTCACAAAACAGCAGAAAATTATATTGTCAGCTTCAGTAAAATGCATTATCTTTAAGTTTCACACTATTCAAACTTAGTAATAAGAATGTGCAAAGTAGATTCCATAATTCAGATATTTTATACCAGTCTGCTGGCAGTTGAATTATAAGAAACCACTTTTTTTTTTATTTCGCTGACAGAACTGTTAAAACATTTTAACAACTGTTAAAAACAACATGGCTATCCCAACTTAGGAATCATTCTAATATTCTCTCTTATATTAATAAGCTCAATTTGGAAATGCATCATTCATAGCATCCATTTGTTAAGAAGCTTCCATACAGTGTCAGTCATAAAAATGAAGAAACACTTAAACCTGATATTCAAAGTACTTTTATACTGTATATTTTTCAAACTGCAAGTAAATCTGACAGAAGAAGAAGAAGAATTTCCCTATAACACAGTAATGGAGGGGTACAGAAACATTTCTATCATGTTCCTAGTATTTTTTTTGTTGCTGTTGTTCGTTTTGCAGTACTGGGGATTGAACCCAGGCCTTCACACTGACCTACATTCCCAATACTTTTTAATTTTTTTTTTTTAAATGGTCTGGCTACATCACTACATAGTCCACACTGGGCTCAAACTTGCTATCTTCTTGCCTAAGCCTCCCAAATGCTGAGATTACAATTGTGCACCATCTTACCCATTTTAGAAAAGTATGTCACACCAAACAATAGTATTAGACACAATGAAAATGTATTAATTTTAATTTAGAACTTTAATTGTTCATTTCCCTGAGAGAAAGAAAATGTCTATCATTCTTCCAAATTTCTGGATTAGTTTAATGAGTATCCTAATACTACAAGATAAATGAGTTATGAAAATCTTATCATTTGCAACTCCTTAGTTTTGTGAATAGCTATTTTCTCAGTAATAAATACTTTAAGAACTGCAAGCTTAAAATTACTCTAAGGGTTTATTAGTCAATGCTTACTGGGGTCAGATGTAGAAGAGTTCAAGATGTCTGTCTGTGCACTGGAGACCCAAAGGATCCAGTGGAGGGTTTGGAGCCCATGTCAATGACTTGTCCAAGTTTGAGTCTGGAGACTGAAGGATCTACAACGGGAGACTGAAGGATCTGCTCCAGAAAGGCCCAAAGGCCAATGCTGGAAGCTTATGTGTCTGTGCCAAAAGTCAGGAGACGACACCCAAAGCAAAGGTGAAGACCAGAGCTCCTCCCACGAGAACAGCCGTACTTGGCAAAGGCAAAGACTGGAGCTCAGTCCAAGAGAACAGCCGAAGCTTCTCCAAGGGAAATCAGCATAAAATTCTTGCCTTCTCTTCTCCTACTATACCCGGCAACCATGCTGACTCAAATCAGATGAGCATGCCCTCTCAAGCTGACAATTAGTCAATTACCACAGAAGGGTAGTTCTAGTCTATCCTTATTTGTTCCAGTTTACAGTGGACCCTCAAGTTACGACCAGCCTGACAATACGAACAACGTGGGTTAAATAGGTTAATGGAAGATTAATCTGCCTCTTGTTATCTATAGCATATACCCAGGTAAACATCCAGATCTCAGCTGTATTGACTTATAACCAACCTTAGTTAAAACCAGCCCTCAGGAACTGATCAAGTTTCTAAGTCAAGGATCCATTATATTTTCACTCTTGCCCATCTTCAAGGTGTCTTTTCTTCCCAGTTGCCTAAAAAAGGGGTCACCAATCACAGTCCACAATGCAGAAAAATGTTACCTGAACTTAACAAAATTTTGCAGGACGTGATTAAAATTATCAACATATTAAAGTACATGTCCATAACTTCCATCTGTTCATGTAGCTCCCTAAGAAAATGGAGGCAGAGCACACACATCTTCTCTTATACACAGAAGTGAGATGCGTTTCTAAAATAAATCTCTGACCAGAGATTTGAGTTACAAGAGCCACTCCTGAGATTTCTTTTTGAAAAAGTAACCACTGTCAGACATTTCCGTGACACAGAATGGGTTGCAAAACTTACTTACTCGTGTGACATACTCAACCTGTTCAACAAACTCAATCCTTCCTGTCATTGGAGAATGACAACTGTGTTAAAGTTGGCAGATTATGTGACTGCATTCAAAAACAAACTGGAATTATAAGGGTGACAAGTGAACGTTGGGATTTTTGACATGCCTCAAACATTAGCAGAGATTCTGAAAAAGACTAAGCCAGGGCCCTCTTTCTCTCAGTTGGTGCATGATCACCTTTCTCAGCTTTCAAAACAGTTTCAGCATTACTTCCCAACCATAAAAAACCCCGCAAACTAGGAAGAAATGGATCTGCAACCCAGTTGTGAATAAGCCAGGTGAATCAATTTTGTCCGTGCTAAAAGATTAGCTGCTTCAGTTGGCAAATGAAGGTGGGCTAGACCAGAAGTTCCATCATTAACACATGCAAACAGCCTGTTTACAAACTTTCCAACCAATTTTGACCATTTCATAAGGTCCAAATCCAGATAAAGATTGATAGATAGACAGACACACAGACAGACAGACAGACACACAAAGACACACACACACACACACACACACACACACACACACACAGAGATAGGCAGGCAGAAAGGCAGGCAGCCAGACACTGATCTTCTTGTGGTCTTGTTTTTCTGACTGAACCTTGACTGTTATACATATGCTTATTACTTCAATTTTATAGTCATTGCTAAATCCTATACATTGACTATCATATGCATTTATGCCACCATTTCAAAGAACATAAATATCTTAAAGTGTTAGTTTCTCCACTTTGGTAGGTGAAATCATAAAATAATCCTTAGGACCCATACTCTTATATAATTCCCTTCCCTAAAGCACAGAGAAGACTGGTGATTTAACAGAATAGGACTCCCGTAACTATGTTATCATATGCAGGTAGTATTTGCAAACATAAAGCTCCTAAACAGTTAATTGAGTTATTTAACACCTTTTCACTAACTTGAGTCACGGTGGTACATGACTGTCCCATTGGGCAGAATGAGACAGTCCAATCAATGATACAATAGACCTGATGGGACAGTTATGCCACGTTATTACCAATGAGCCAACCCACCTAATGGAACAGTTACGCATATACGGCCTCATCACGAACGTGTTTAAAAAGGGAAGACTATCCTGCATGGCCTGACCAAATCAGGTAAGCATTTTAAAAGAAAATGAAGTGTCAGAGAGGCCATCCTCCTAGGCTCAAAGAAAACAAACAACCATATTGTGGACTGTCTGTATAGAGGAGACTTAAACCTGAGGCTGGCTGCAAAGAACCAAAGACAACATATCCAACAAGAAAACAGAGAACTCAGTCCTACAACTGCAATAAATCCCTGACTTACAAACACATTCTGTTCCAGGAAAGCGTTCATAAGTCAGATTCGTTCTTAATCTGACAAGGTGAGTCTTACACAGTATACCTGCGAATCTTATACAGTACACTTCTGAAAGTTTGCAACTCAAATGATCATAAGTTGGGGAACTACTGTATGGGAAACTGAATTCTGCCAGTAATTTGAATGGGAAGAGGACCCAGAGATCCAGAGTAGAATATCACCTAACTACATCTTAACCACAGCATCCAAAGACCTTGAACAGATAATGTAGCTATGCCAGACCTATACTTCTGACATAAAGAAACTGTGACATAAGAAATGGGTGTGATTTTTAAGCCACTAAATTTGTAGCAACTTGATATGTACCAATTTTAGACTAATATGCCCCTAAACCACTCCTGTATTTATATTCTATTTCCTAATGCTCACAGTAGATTATTCATCATAAGAGAAGAGTCATGGAAAGATAAATTGTAAAGCATTTTTATTAGCTACACCACATTTTCTAAGAGATAACATTATTTTAGAACAGGGCATTTTATTTACAATCCACAAATGATC
>NW_004624839.1:1446964-1461504 GCF_000247695.1 Heterocephalus glaber
AAACAATAGAAAAAAAAAAAAAAAAAAGAAGAAGAAGAAGAAAATGACAGAGAAAGCTAGAAAGACTAACCCAAATAGAGTACCACAGGTCCCATTTGGGAGGATCAAGAAAAATGTCAATGAAATCAACTGCAAACTAGAAGTCGAAATAGTGGTATACTAATAATCTTTGTTACTAGTCATTATAGTATAAAAGTCATGCTAAGGGTCGAGCCATAAAATCCAAATGTAGAGAGGTTTCAAAAATCGAAAAGCTAACAATGTAAATGCTGTAAAATCACTATGAGGTCTGGCAATGAGAAAAATCAAATGACCTTCTCAAGAACCAATTTGGCACCAGAATTCATCAGATAGGAAAATTAAGTATTTCACCAAAAAATTATGTAGTATTTTAATTATCTATCTACTGCAATGTTTTTAAATCTTTTGTAATACCAAATCAGTTTGTACTATTTAAAAAATTATTTTGAAAATATAGCAAATACCCATGATGCAGCCAAAAAATTCATTCACCAATATCGGCACCAAAACTAACATTAAGTACTTACTATGTTCAAGGCATCATGGTAAGTACCTTGTACTAGCATCTCATTTATGGCTCTGTAGTAGGAAGTAGCATACTATTTCCACTTTTTAGGTGGGGAAACTGAAGTGTAGAGAGATTAAACAACTTCCCAAAGTAACTTTCCTAAATATTTATCAAGTGAAAGTAGCTAGAATAGATAAACAGCATGATTGCTGGGGTGTGGTACCACTCTCTCTCCAGTCACCTGAAGGTGAATAACACTCCAGAGCCAATCCTCCTTCATCCTACTAAAAGAAGCAGAAGAGTAACAAAGATGCAGGAAATTTCCAAAGCTTCAAGCCAGAACACATGCTTGTGTGTACATACCTACAGTAACCTTTTCCTCATTTGGAAATTAACAATTCATATATACAGGCCTAATGGCATGCATGTAATCATAACAGAGTGAATTATGGGAATGTCTTGGGCACCAGATAGTCCTGAGATGACTCAGCACCCTGTCAATAATTTTTTTTTAATTAAGTACTTTTATTGGTGCATTTTAGATATACATAATGATCACATTCATCACAGGAAATCTGTACCTATACATGATATATCTTGATTCTTATTTTTTCCCATTTCCCTCACCCTTCTTCAACTCCTCTTCCCCTCATTTACAAAGGCTTTGTTTCTATTTTTTCCTTCTTTTTGACTTTTTCTTTTTCCTTCCTTCCTTTCCCCTCTCACCCTCTTTAGTTCCCCCTTTTTTTTGGTACCCAGGGATCGAACTCAGGACCTTGCGCTTGTAAGACAGGCAGCAGAACCACTGAGCTAAATCCCCGGCTCCTTCCTCCTTCTTATTTGAACATTTTCTTCCTATTCTGCAATATCTATTATGCATTTTGGTCCTTATTTACCCTTTCAGTTTCTCAACAAGAGAATACAATTTTTGCCAGCTGTTCTTCAAACAGAAGACCAATACCTACAATATATAAAGAACTCAAAAAAAACATATCCCCAAATTTAAAGACCCAATCCAAAAATGGGCATTTGAAATGAATATACACTTCTCAGATGAAGAAGTACAAACAAGAGATATATATATGAAAAAATGTTCAACATCACTGGTCATTTAAGAGATGCAAATTAAAACAATGCTGAGATTCCACCTCACTCCAGAAAGAATGGCTGCTATCATGAAATCAACCAATAACAAATGCTGGTGGGGCTGTGGGGAAAAGAAACCCTTCTCCATTGCTGGTGGGAGTGCAGACCAGTGCAACCACTGTGGAAATCAGTATGAAGATACCTCAAAAAACTAGGATGAGTTTCCATTTAAGCCAGCTATGCCTCTTCTTAGTATATTCCCAAAAGAATTAAAAACATCATACCACAGCGATACATGCACCCCCATGTTTATAGCAGAACAGTTTGTATTAGGTAAACCTTAGAAACAGCCCAAATGCCATCAACCAAAGAATAAAGAAGATGTGAATTTTTATATACAATAGAGTACTACTCTGCCATAAAGAAGGATAAACTTGAGACATTTCTAGATAAATGGATGCACCTTGAGATCATACTTTTTTTCTTTTCCTTTGGTACCGGGAATAGAACTCGGGACCTTGCGATTGTGAGGCAGGTTGCAGAACCACTGAGCTAAATCCCCACTCCCAAAACCTTTTTGTTTCTGCTGGCACAAACCTGCTCACTCTGAGTACACTGTCCTCCATTAACTTCAATAAATGTAGCCACTTTTTCTGTCAGGTGTATACTTGGCAATTCTTTGCTCATCGTACACAAGAATCTGGAATCTATCTCTCAGGAACCCACCACACACTTTATCAAAAGCAGTATGTTTGAATACAGGAATACATATATGAAAAAAACATAACCTTCTCAAAGCACTTACCAAATAAAAAGAATGACAAAACACCACTGCATGTAAATGCTATGAAGAAGCAAGCACAAAAATCCACCTATCTGAGCACAGAACCTCATCAAAAAAGTGGAAGAGGTAATGTGCCTAAGTTAATACTGGTGGGAGGCATGTAAGAGTGGTGGTATACAAACTAGGAGAAAGAGCAAAGGCTCACAGGAAATAAGTTTAGAGAGTGTGTTCGACAGCCCTGTGGTACTTAAACAGAACTCAAAGATTTTTGTATTCTTCAGAGAAGTCTCAGTTGATAACTTTGGCTGGAGTAGGGATGGGGGGGGGTGTTAAAAAGTCACCAATGGGTAAAACTTAGAATTTGAGTGAAATGTGCATAGATTTCCTGCTATGACAAATAGATGTATGAAAGTGCATCCCATTCTCATACACATATCCAGAGACATGAAGAGGTAATTCCCCTTGCTTGTGTCCTTTCTTAGAGAATAAGTGTAATGTGGAATACTGAGACATGGCAATCCCATGTCTTCCACCACCATCCACGAAACTGGGGCAGACTGGGCAACTCTGGCTATTCTAGGTTAAGGCCTGTCATGTTTAATCCCTCTTCATGGGAGTTATACACATAATCTCAACTAACTAAAGTAACTGCCTGATATCAGCATCATCTGTATGTGCAGACACAGCAATCTACAATTACCATGTACTTCTGAAAGCTGTACTGTGTTTGCCAACTTTTTCTTCCAATTAAATTCTTCGTTTAAAGGCAGCATTCATTCCTTACCTCTATCTTCTCCCGTTTTTTCATTTACTAGGATAGTAAAGTCATTTTCGCCACTAAAAATAACTGGATATTATACATCTCATTGTTAAATGTGATTAAACACATGAAGGACATACAAAAGTATGTCAAAGAAAATTAGAATGTTTCATTTAGGCAAGCACTTTATTCTTAGAAAATATTTACAAACTGCTCAATTTTTCATATCAGTAGTCATTATTACCTACATATGATAGCCTGTTAACTAATCACATTCTTTGTAGATAGGATAAATTATTTTAACAGCTTCATTTGATGACTGACAAAGCCAGTAAGTCTATTGGAAATCATGAGAATTTGGGCTCATTTTACATGATCAAAAGAAGTCATTAAAAATTAAAACAGGACTGGGGATTTAGCTCAGCGGCACCATGCCTGCCTTGCAAGCACAAGTTCCCGAGTTCGATTCCTGGCCAAAAAAAAAAAAAAAAAAAATTAAAACAATCCTAAATCAAAATGTCAAAAGAAAAACAAAATGTACTAAATAGTCAAATTAATACTACTAGGAAGCAAAAGTCTAGCCTCACATTATTTAACATGAAAGAGGATTCAAAAATTAGCTGTTAACGATTATATTTAATGCAATCAAAGAAAGTAAAATATTTGATAAATTTTCTGTGCTTGATCATTTAACTATTTCTCTTCAGTATATTCTTAAAAGAAAAAACAATAAAACTTTCAAGGAATAAAAATGTCTTTACAAAGAAACATGTATAAACATACACATACACAAATAGACACAACAATTCAAGGAACATAACCAATTCTTCAATAATGCAAAATCTCTTTCTGGGAAATTATCAAACAACTTACTAATTTGGAATTCTCAGTGTTTCATAATGAATAATAGATAATTTATTCCAGAGGCTATTATTATAAACTGTATCTAACCAAAAAATCAATTTTAAAAAATTCTTGGGCCAAGGATGTAGTTCAGTGGCACAGTGCCTGCTTGGCAAGCTCCAGGTCCTGAGTTCAATTTCCTGTACCCCCTCAAAAAAAAAAAATATCTCGTCACATTTTAGAATCTCATGTCTAACATTGAGAGTAATAGTTATCACTTATTGGTCACTTGTGCTCTAGGCACTGAACTAATACCAACAACCCTGATATGTAGGCATTATGTCTGCATATTAAAACAAGGAAATTTTAAATTCAAGAGGATTAAGTGGTTTGCTTAGTGTCATATAAGCAGGTAAGGGCTAAGTTGTAATTGGACCAACTCAAAAAAATTCAAGGCAGAAATTATTACTGCTATAATTTTTACTTAAATAAAAGCAACCACCTCCATTCTTAGGTCCAACCTTTACTATATAACTTCACCAGGATAAAGGACAACTGCTCAAGCCAATTTACCTATTTTTTTTTTTTTTTGGTACCGGGGATTGAACTCGGGTCCTTGTGTTTGTGTGGCAGGCAGCAAAACCACTGAGCTAAGTCCCCAGCCCCCAATTTACCTATTCTGATACATATGTGAGTAATTAAATTCCAATTACTATACTGCCTGGTTCAATGATGTCAAACCAGGTTCTAAAATCAGCAGGGAAGAAACCACATATGGTCAAAACAACCCTAGGAAAGTACCATATTGGTGACCAAGCATTTCTCATTTTCAGTGTTTGTCTTCCAATATTGGAAGAGATCAGTTAATGAACTGAGTACCAGATGTGAAAGTGAGCTGTATTTCAGAGACACACACACTTATTGAGAAAAGTATCAAAACTTGAATTGTACAAATTGTTAATTTGTTCATCTTTTCCTTAAATAAAATATGTGTATTCTGTACCACCATCATCTATTAGGGTCTCCTGTTTATGAGAAAAAAAGTAATTTTGGAAGACGTCCTTCTTTAATATTCAACAGCAGTTCTACCTAATCCTTTATTCTTAAAATATCTTTTATTCTGGGCAGATGGCACACACTCCTATTTCCAGCTGCTTGGGAGGCTGAGAGAAAAGAATCTCAAGTTCCAGGCCTGCCACTTGAACTTCGAAGGACAGTGACTCAAAATTTTAAAAAGGTCTGAAAAGCAATTATCTACCATACCTGAGGCCCTGGGTTTAACCCAGTACTACAAAAAAAAAAAGAAAAAAGGAAAATTAGATGTTATTCTCATTTAGATTCAAGTATAGCCTGTTATCCAGTTATCAAATGTTTCACATATTAATGTCCTCTTACAATTGGAGAGGCTAAGATGCTATGAACCTGTACACTTTATGTTTTTCCTTACTGAAAGAATGGCCACAGCAGTCTTCCCAGGAGATTAAAAAAAAAAAAATTTAGAATTTTCATAGAGTTCCGAATCATTTTTATCGCCTTCTACTCTAGTAACAAAAAAAATCTGTTTACTCCTCAATTTCCTTCCTCATGAACAACTACAAAATCTAATTCCATATAAATACAACGTGTTGTGCTTGCTTCGGCAGCACATATACTAAATACAACATGTTTAGAGAAAATATACCTTTAATTTATACAGTGTTTATAAACAATTTTAACTGTAATGATTCTTGTAAATCCTTTATCACAACTACAACGAGAATTTTGTATAGCCTACTTTAAGACAAAAATAAAAAAACTAAAAGTTATTGAACACTGAATGAAGAGTAAACAGAAAAAAGAATCAGAATTACTTTGCATGTCAGACTACTTATCCACTATGAGCCAAGCAATTAAGAAAATTCTGTTAATGACTTGAACATGGTGCAGATTATGAGCCACAGGTAGCTGCATAATTTCACCAGGAAAATCCGTTTTAAATTATGAATACTCTTATTAAAAATATCCACAATTTGAAACCTTAGTCACATGTCTGAAAATAAATTTTTTCTGAAGCTGCCAGGTCAACTATCCACGGGAATAATGTATGAATTCACAAGTCATTATACAAACTACAGTACTTTAAATACAATAACTTCATATGTCACCGTCCCTAAATATTAATGATGGGCTAAGATTGAAATCAGGTGATCTGAACTTCACAAACGAATTTGCATACGATAATGTGAGGCTATTCTCACACGTACACATTCAGTTTAACCTAAAAATAAACGTGGTATAATTTTAGGAAACAAAAAAAGCACTCGCAAAATGCTGTGCAGCCTTCTGAAATGGGTAAAGAAGAGAGCAGAGTAAGCAAACAGGAGCCAAACAGTTCCCACAGGTTTATAAACACGAGTAAAGGGTAATGAACATCCACCACAACCCTTTTAGTGACCCTGGTGCTCCAATCTCCGCCTACAGCCGAAGTTGGAAGCGCTCGGGGGCTGATGAGGGAGAGAGCCAGGCGCAGCCTCAAGGGGCACAGAGCAAACCAACCGGTTCCCCGGGCTGCGGCCCACGCCCCACCGGCCTCTGCCCCGCGCCACCCTGCCCACGCCTGCCGGGCTGCTTAGCAACGGGCCCTGGCATCCTAGCAACGTGGCCCGCCCCAACCTCCCAGGGCCACCCCAGAAGCCAACCGGATTCATTCTACCTCTTTTTTCTTCTGTCCTCCCCCGAGCTGGATGCAGAGGAGCAGCAGGAGGAGAAGTAAGGGAAAGCTCCCAGCGGGCAGGTACCTCAGACGCCGCCCCGCCAGTCTCCGGCGTGAAGGAGCGGCCCTGGCCCCCATCGCCGCGGGCCCGTGCCTCCTCCACGCGCGGTAGCCGTGCGCGCCCAGCTCCTACCGCGTCCCACACCTCCGCCCGCCCGCGGGGAGCGTCCTGGCCTGGCCCTAGGGATGGCAGAGGCTTTGCGAGGTAGGCCGAGGCCGTGCAGGAGAAGACTGACGGCGCATGCGGTCCGCGGGAGAGGACCTGGCCAGGCGCGGAGGGGGCAGGAAGTGGGCGTGGCGAGGAGCGCTCTGGGCGCTGCTTTCAGACCGGCGCCCTGGGCGGACCTCTGCTCGGGCGCGCTCCTCAACCGCAGGCCGCCCGCATCTGAAACCGTTACTGTGTCGTGGAGTCCGTGGGCGACCTCTTAGTCCAGCACATTTACCTGCAGCCTTAGACCTGATTGCTCTGGATGACGAAGGAGAACATGGAAGAATAAGATGCTGGCCCCTCTAGCCTCCTTCAAGCTCTGAGATATGTTGAAGAACAGCTGTGGCGCCCCAACCCGCTTGTTTTCTCAGACATACTCTAGAGCCCCTGGGATGGTAGAAGTTGCCCCGCAACTGAGCAGCTGTCTCATCCACTTCTGGCTGAGGGAGACTATTCACTCACTATTCAAGGAAGTCCAATGTACAGAGCACTGACTGATCTAGCTGCTTTGAATGCAACAACGAGTGGAACTCAATTCAACTCCTATTTTCTAAGTATTTTAAGAATGGTGGCAGACTGTTTATTGAACATCTGACATAGGCCAGGTGCTGTATTAATGTTATAGACAGCTAAGTCAGATAGAAATGAATATGCAGTCAGAGAGGGATTGGTCCCATGAGGAAGTTAGTACAAAAAAATAGAGACATCAGAATTATGGCTGGAAGCAAATCTAAAGAGAGCCAGGCGTGCAAGCCTCCCTAGAGATAAACAGCAATTTAAGATTATACTGCAGTTTTAGCACCACGTGGTCCAATGGGCCCAGATAGGCATCAGACACATAGATGGGGGACCAGAACATCTGGACCCACACTCTGATTCCTCTCCAATAATTTGTTTATCTTCCATATACCCTTGCTATGTGTCTCACTTGTCTATTGGATCGGCATTAGCTAAGTGACTACACTTGTAATCCTAAAGGTTGATTATATTTTGACCCATGTTGTACCCACATTGTAATCTTCCCATATAAATTACCCCTGACAAAGGGCCTTGGTGGCCACCCACTAGGGACTCCTGGAAATCCAGAAGCTACACTTCATCTTATTCCCAATAAAACTCTTCTAACTTTCTCCTTTGGTTCACAACTTCATTTCTTGATGTTGCAAGACCATAAACTCAGCATATTTGACATCTAACAGGTCAGAAGTTACAATTTTCCTATATTACTAGGTCATGGGTGCTCATTGTATTTCTCTACCTCTAGATTTCTTCACTTAGGCTCTGAACATCTTTGATAATCAGATGAAAACTACTGGCTTCATCTTAAAATAGTATTTTAAATGTACGAAATTATAGGGTTAGGCAGGTAGACATTAGCAGGTCTAAAGGACAAAGTAAGTCCAAAATAGCATGCTGTGCCACTTATACTGTGGTTCAATGGAGAAGCAAAGACTTAAATGTATATTACATTTATAAACATTTATTTACGAGATCCCAGACCTGAAACACAGGGCTTCTATTTCTAGAAAAAGGTATACATTCCTGGTGGCCATGACCTATGGCCCAATGATACCAAAAATGGGAGCATTTTTTACACACCCACTCACACTGGGATAAGACCTGATTTGAAACTTTTCTTTCTGAAATTTCTTTAATGCCCCTGAGGGAACACTGACCATCTAAAAAAAAAAAAAAGCTAGGAAAATACTTTGCAATTCCAAAGTAACCTCTAATAAAAATGTAGACAAGTATCATAATCCTCATAGTTCCCTGAACCACTGGAGTAACTCTTGTGTGCATAAAAAGATATCCAGATATCCAAACTTGCAGTGGATGCAGATGACTACATAGCACTGCACACCTTCTCAACTGGATGCATAACACTATATCTGCTTTACAATAAACCCTACCTATGCTTTAACATGGCCACCTAAGTATTTTGAATTCTTTCATCAAAGCCACAAAGAACCAAGGAGCAAAGACTGGTTCCTTTCAGTGTCAGGACCTGGCTTCCCAATGACAATAGGATTACCAAAAAATAGATTATAGTGAAATATCATTATCAAAATTCATTTATTTCTCATGCTGTTGAACAAACATTTATGTTTTGGGGAGACTGAACAACAGCTTTGATAGGAGAATCAATGAATGTGTAAACATTCAGACTTCACAGTGTGATTATGATTGACCAAAAGGCACAGAATTGGAGGATCCTTGGGCAAACCTGTATGAGAAACATAGATGAATTCTTCAATCATATATAATCTAACAGCAGTTCTAATACATTTGGTAATTTAGAAGTAGTAACGATCACAATATTTTATGGTATCAACAACTGCTGTTGAGTCATACACAAATATCTAATTGTTATAAGCAACAAAACTGTAGATGTTGCCAATATTACAGTATACTACAGTTTGTTGCCTCCCTTTAGGAAGGTAACTAAATTTTTACAGCACATCAATAGAAATAGGGTTATAATTTCTCAGAGCAATGTTCAAAGCTGCTCCTAAATTTAGTGAACTCCAAGTTAAGAATGCTTGCTTCACAACAACCTTATCAAGGAAATTCTAGAATAACATTTCAGGTAAAGAAATGAGGGTCAAAGTCTAATTGAAGGTTATACAATACAACTAGAAAAAGATAGAGCAGAAATTTGAACTTTGGAAGTCTATGTCTATAGCCATGTTCATCCTATATCACTTGTATAAAAGGAGTTTAATAAATCTCTTTTCTGTCTCCCAGGCTTTGAATTTACAGTTATTATGTGGACGTTTTGATCATATTAGGTGTTACTCCTGTTTGAAAAAAATCTTCTGGCACCCACGCGGCTCAACTGCTCTGCCCTAGGAGCTTGGGATGGCGGTGGGGGAGCTTCCTTCCAGGTGCTGGGACCGGCTGAGCTTCTCTGCCCTAGGAGCCTGGGATGGAGGTGGGGAGTTTCCTCCCGGGTGCTGTGAAAAAAATCTTTAGACTAGTTAAATTTAATACATTTTGTTGAGCAGAGAACAATTCATAATTCTGGCAGCACTCAGAAGCAGAAGAGTTTCAGAGAGCACAGCTCCTGTAATGTGAGCAGCCAGCTCCTATAGGCATAACATAAACACAAAGTAAGGAAATTACTTGACTGCTACAACTAGTCATTTGCCTTTCATGGCATGATGAGGTTGGATGCTTGTGACTGGCCGAGGCCTGATTGTTGTTTCTCCTCACTCCCCATCAATTACAAGAAATGTTTCACAGTTATGTTCCAGCGTGGTTAGAGTTTGTGATGTAGAAACACCTCAAGCCTAATGATCTACTGATTTTGCTTTAATGTCCCCAAAAGAAAAACCCCTTGTTCTTTTCTTGACCTTTGTAAAAAGCCTTCATTTTTGCCTATTTGGAGATAAGAATATGAACTTTACATCGAGTTATATAGAGCATAATCAAAATCCATTATCTTTTTTCTCTCCAAAATTTGTTTAATTTTCTTATTGTTAATTATATTGGTGCTACCACCCTAAATACCAGTATTCAGAGCCACAGAGCTGCTTCCCATTTTCCTCATGCTCTCTAAGCATACTGCTATTCTCATGTAGTTTCCAACTTACCCTGCCTCTACAGTGTCTTAGGAAGTTGTCTTCCCTTTCACCTCTTGTAACTAACGCTAGCATTCATCAGAAAGACATTCGACATCACAATTTGTTGATTCCTCCTTCCCTTACTTATAATCTGACCATCCTCTTCCAGCATAATCCAAGATTTCTTAATCCTGCCTTCCTACTCTTGTTTAAGCAACCAGAGTGATCCTTTTAATTACATAAATCAGTGCAAAATATTTTCTCAATCCTAGTAGAAAAAGCAAAATATTCCATGTTCTTGGGACCTCACAATACATGGCACCTGGATAACTTTCAAACTTTATTTCCTATTTTTTTCTGCTTTCTCTCTGTGCTCCAGCCAGGCTAGCTGTTTTGTTTTCCCTAAATATGTCATGCACACACTGTCTCTAGTCTTTGCAATCTTCATCGTAACCTTTTTCACCTAGAGATTCACATTGTACACTTCATCCCCTTTTACAGGCCAACGAACAAATCTAACATGCATCTAATCTCTCAAACAGCCCTATTTTAATTATAAACTCCTTTACAAACACTAACTTTTTGTAGTATTGGTACTGTCACTGCTTGACATTGTGCTATTTGTTTTAATTTATTCCTAGTGTGCCATTAGTATGTAAATACCATATGATGGGGATCATATTCACACTATCTGAAATAGTGCAGGCTTTATATTTTTGCCAATGTCATATTTCCCCCAGTAGTCACCAGAATTCTAAATCATCTCTGGGAAATTCATCCATCAGGGAGTAAGTATATTATATTCAGAAAACTGAGGAAACAAGTGTTTAGCCTAAAAGAGTTGAAGTTTTAGATTGAGAAGACTTTGTGAGAGCACTTGGTGTCTTTAAGGTCACTTGATACCAATCAAGGAGCAGACAAACTCCTTGACTCTAAGCAGATGAAAGTAACTAAATCATGTCTTACAAGACAGTGGTAAAAGTCCTTCTCAGGTTTTAAAATTTCATCTAATTAACATAAAAGTCTGATATTTTCTGAACTCTTCTAAGCAGTGACTTAAAGGTGTACTTTTCAGGTCTATGTCCATTCTTTCCTTTTATAGATTCCCTCATATAGACTGAACATTAAACAAGTAGAGCACATTAATGAGTACTTGAGAAAAATTTCACAAAGAAACAATATAAATCTGAACAGATGATCAGAAAGTCCCAGGAGATTTTGTGTCTAAGTAAATAAAACAAAATAAACCAATATTGAAGAATCACAATCATCATTTTTAAAAAATGAAGCAAAGTCTCAGAGATGTGAAGTAATCTGCCTAAGGTCACACAATTAGTAAGGGACAGATCAAGGAGTCCAGTTCCAGAGTGATTGGTACAGGGAATTCAAGGAGTTAAACACAGTCCCTATCTTCAAAGTGTTTACTGTTCAGGAAGAAAGAAACTAACATACTTTCAATGTAATGGTAAATCCCAGAACTGATGACACTAGCAGATATTTATAAAGTATATATCTATTCAAAGCTTTGTAATCATCCCTTTATATGTAATGTTTAATTTTCACATTTTTATTAGGAAATAAAATAATTTTGTCCATTGTGAAAGAGTATTAACTAGTCTTTGACTCTGTTACCTTGAACCTTGTCTGGCTCTGTTAACCAGAACTATTAACCAGAACTCTCTTCAGAGTGAAATTTATACCCTACCCATGGTCTGAGTGGGAATTTGAATATATAGAGATTCCCAGGGGCCTCTAATGTGCAGGTTATTATTAAGGGGTTCCTATCTTGCTCCAACAACACAGTTCTCAGGTGACCCTTGGTGGAACCTGCATTTCCATTAATATCCTCCAGCTAAAGACCACTAGGAGCACACCTGAAATCAAACCAAATAGGTTTATTGGTTCATTGCAGTGAGAAAGGTAGCACACTATGAGGAACTGTAGAAAGTCTCAGAGGTTGTTAGGAGGGGCGAGTTATAGGATTTGGGCTTCCTTTGGATGGTTTCACCAGTGATCAGGGAAGTGCGTCAGGAACAGGAGATTCTCTGGTAGGTGCCTTAAAGATTTTTATCTAGAAGGTGAGAAGAATAAAGTGAAGCTAAAGGTAAAGCTGATAAAAACGGAACTGTCACATATATTATCTAAAACAGGAGGAGGGTGGGTCATCTTTCTTTGGACAGTGTTCTTGTTTTGTCTAATACTCTGACACAATCACAGAGGGTACTTTTTTTTTTGTCCTGCTTTTCATGGTCACAGAGTGACATTGTCTCATGCGGGCATTCTGTAGGTTTTTAATTTTCTTTTCTTTTTTCTTTTTTTTTTCTCTACAGAATACTGTTGTGCTCTGTTCATTGGTGACTTTCAGAGTTAGACCACGTTCAAGATAACAGAGACAAATACTGGTTAATTCTCTTTCACAATGGGAAAATTATTTTATTTTCCAATAAAAAGATAGGATTCATATGAGAATTAAATTAAACAGCACATATAAAGGGATGATTGCAAAGCTCAGAATAGATACACACTTCATAAATATTTTCTAGTGTCACCAGTGCTAACATTTAGCATTACACTGAAAGTGTGTTAGGTTTTTTTTTTTTTTTAATAATAAACACTTTGAAGACAGGGACTGTGTTTAACTCTGTATGAATCACTCTGGAACTGGACTCCTTAATCTGTCTCTTACTAACTGTGTGAGCTTGGGTAGATTATTTTACAATTCTGAGATTTTGTTTCATTCTTTTTTAAAATGAAGATGAAATAAGTGAATACATGTAAAGTATTTAGAACATCATCTAACACCATATAAATGCTATATATCAACTTCTAACATGGTAATAGGTTTTCCATACATATTTAAGGGAATCCCAGACATCAATTCCTCCATTGTGCCAGATCCTACATTAACATAGGAGAAGGGACAAGAAGGAAATATCCCTTTCTGAAAAACATGCACCAAAATTCGGCACATTTGTGTTAGAAGAATGAACATAAAAATGATGTGTCAAAGTGTCTCGTGAGCTGCTGTGTGGACAGAGGTCTACCAGTGAGCAAGAGTGAGAAGAGAGACTTCAGTTCCCACAGTCCTGGTGTTACCAGATGGTGGGTTCCCCGTGGTTCTTTCCAGGCTGTTGTCCTGTTCAAAGAAATGGACAGTTCCATTGATGAACATAAAACTTAAATGTTTAAATAAATGTAAAGGAAGAAAGGTAAAAGAAAAAGAAGAAATAAAAGTGCAAAAAATGAACACAAGAAGAGGACGAAGTGCTCTGAAAGGAAAATATGTATGCCCTGCATGCAGAGTGGGGCACTGCGAGAACAAAAAAATCAATGGCCAGGAGGTCATTGGCTGTGGTCTTTCATGTCATGTTTTCTGACATCTGGTCTGGCTCATGCAGGGCTGTGAAACTGCTCTGCATTTGCATCCTAGAAGTGAACTGACAGGTCTCCATGAATGACAGGGCACACCTGATTGTCCAGCTAGCTTGGCTTGCCCTAATTTCCTGCCTCACTGATACTTCGTGTTTTATCACGTGGTAGTGTAAAAACATTTTGTCCCCAGAACTATTATGCAGATGTCAACACGTATTATGGAGAAGAAATGGTAAGGGGAAAACCCCTAAATTCTGAAAAACAATATGAAAACCAATGGTTGGAAATTCTAAGCATAAAAATATAATCCTACCAGCCTTTCTCATATTCCTTAATGTAATAATGTTAGATTGTATATCTGAGTAATGTTGGTATTTTTCAAACAGTTGGTTATTTAAAACAAGTTTTATAATGAGTGTTTTGTAGAAATAGTCTAAAGTAAAAATAATTTTGTATAGTATGATAAATTTTATTCAATTATCTTTAAACTGTATTAATAAATAACTGAAACCTCAAAGTCCTATGTCTACGTAATGAATGGTAATTAAATTATTTTTAATATCACTAAACCAAAGCCTCATGCCACATTTTCTTTTTTCATATAATTTATATTTACAAAAGCCTTTTCATATGCTTTTTTCAT
>NW_004624839.1:1461739-1496100 GCF_000247695.1 Heterocephalus glaber
ATATTCCATATATTTAAAGAGGCCAGAAGAGCATATAGTAGGGCTAAGAGACATAATTTCAAAGAATGATACCTTGGTTAGTAAATGGAGGAAGGAAAGAGTACTAAAGGGGGAAATTTTTTCTTAAATTCTGCTGTATCAGATGCTCTGAAGTCAAAATCCAAAGTCTGGTTACTTTTCGGTGGATAAAATTATATGTGAGAAAGGTAAAGATATGGACAAATGATTGAAACTATTTGCTTCAAGCACTCTGCAGCAATTTCTTTTAAAAAGAGAGAAAGGAATCCAAGAGGGTCATGGGAATGTATAGAGAGTATCTCTGAGGTTCTGGAAATAATTGAAGAAGGGTTCTACAGAGCCAGGAAAACACTGGAAAGGAAACTATAAAGCCAGGTGGGCAGAAGAGATAATTTTCCTGTGCTTATTATGCCAAACAAATTGTCTAGGTTTGGATAGATGTGTCTTCTGCAGAAGGCTTAATAGTATGTTCTGATTTGTGGTTCTCATGGTTGAAAAATTATATAAGTTGTTTACGTACAAATAACAAATTACACCATTTTGACTTTCTTTCAATTATCTTTTCTTTTAAATTATACATATAAGATTGAATCAAACTTTTAAAATTAACGAGTAAACTATATACTGAATCTCTTAAGTGCACGGTTTTCTTCTCAATTTATTTCCTGTACTCATCAAATGAGGTAATGACTTATATGCCAATCATTTTATTTCCCTGAGTAAATGTTCACTTTTAACCTTGTAATTTTCAAGGAAATAAATAGTTTTTTTAACACCAGAAATGCTGAGCTGAATATGAGGATATTTTAAAATTTGTTAACAAAAATTAAGTATTTAATTGAAATTATAATCAGTCATTAAGTTTTATTGGTAGAATATTTTGACAAATCCATCTGGTTTCATAGAAGAGTTCGTCATCTGTTTTAGGGACTAAATTCACTGTTAAGAAATATGTTCAAGCTATTTCTCTAAGCAAAAACCAGGACCTACCAGGAAGCTATAATTTTCAGTGTACCAATTTATTAAGTAACATGATTTAATGTGCATTGATTTTATTCCAAAATTACTTCATTAATCTTTTAAAAGTATGTATAAGAGAATAATCGTGATTGGAAAAGGAGAACAGAACATACAGCGAGTGTTTGAAGAATGGTAAAAGAAATCATTTTAAGTGAGGAATTTCTTTTGTCCAGTTATTTGGAAACTGTTTCTCAGTAGTGGTGCTTCATTACTACATATAGTGTGTTTCCAGCTGAGAATAAAGTGAGCTTCACACAGAAAGGAGTCAATAATGTATGAAGTAACAATTTTAGATCAGCAAGAACTATGTTTTCTTCATAATAAGTGACAAAACACAATAGTGTATGTCAATGTGCAAGTAAAAGTCAACTTTCAATTATCTGGCATGGTTAAAAATAGACAATAACAATTAATCATTTAAATAAAATTTTAAATTTTTCATATATTTCATTTACAAATTGATATAATTTAAATTTCTAATAAGATAACACATACTTAATATTAAAATCATATTTAAATACTATTTAGTATTTGTGATCCAGAAGTTTCTTCAACATTAAATTGCCGGGGCCCCCTATAGTTAAGTTCCAGTACCCACCTGTCCAGTCTGTGATGCAAGCCTGAGAAATAAAGCTAAAAGACAGATTTAAGAGAGAAAGTGGGGTGCCAGAACAACCAATCCTGGTGCAAATGACAGAGGAACTGGCCAGTCCCAGGCACTGACTTTTATTGGCAATCAATTGGGGTAAAGACAAGCTATGCGCAGTTTCTGTGGAAATTAATGTAAACAAGGCTCATAAAGGACAATACAAGGCATTCTTGAATTAGGAACAGAATAGACTAAAAGGATAATAGACATTATCCTTCTAGCTAGAAGGTTTTAGTTGTGGGAACAAAATTTGGGTGCCAGTTACTCTGCCCTCGGCGCATAGGCTTCTGCCAGACTCACTTCTCAAAACAAGCCAATTGTGGGGTTAACTCTTCACAGCCTGCTTTGGGCATAATCTTATGGTCCTCTGCATCAAATAGTGTTTTATCTTCATTTTATTTTAACCTTTCTTTTAATCCCTATTGAGTGCTCTTTTTCTCTTAATGCTATCCCCCAAATCCCCAATCATTCAGGCTTCTAACCTGAAACTTCAGTACTGGTCTATACCATTTTAATATGTGGACTCTTATGATGAAGTTTCTACTAGTTTCCCTCTATAGAATCAAATCTACCACCATAACAAATTTCCACAAAGCAGAATTACATTCATATCACTTCCTTACACCTGCTTAAAAACTTCCCCTGACTCCTGAAATCCAATATGATTAAATGCCCAAATCCTGTTAACCAGTCTTTATCTTTCCAATCTTTTTCTAGTTACTTGTCTATGTCCTTTGCTACTATATTTTTTCTTGTTGGAGCCAACAGATCCGCTCTTTGTACCCCTAGTCTGTGTTTTGCAGCTGTGTCTTTGTTCTTGCCAGCTTCCTGACTCAAAGAACTTTCCATTCTATGATGATGACATCCCCCTTGTCATTTGAGACAGTGCAAGAGCTGGACATGGTGGTGCAAACCTATGATCTCAGTTACTCGGGAGGCTGAGGCAGAAGGACCCGAAGTTTGCAACCAACCTTGGCAAAGCACTGGATCATAGAGATTTTGCCTGAAAAGATGGGGGGGGTGGAGAGGGAGGGAGAGAGAGAGGGAGAGAGAGAGAGACTAAGGATGTAGCTTAGTGCAAAGACTCTGGGTTTAATACACACACACACACACACACACACACACACACACACACACGCATGTAAGTTGCTGTTTCTCCAAGAAGTCCTCATGGAATCTTACAACCACCATAAGCTCTCTGTCACAATTCTTGGGTAGGCCTGTCATTGGACAATTTGTGATACATTGAAGCAATTCTCAAACATTTTGTTCTCAAGACCTCTTTACACTCTTGGAAATCATGGAGGATCCAAAAAGTTTAGTTTATGCATACTGTGTCTATCAATATTTATCATTTAATGAAATAAAGCAAAAAGCTTAAGCAATTTATTTAAAAATAATACTAAGCCTATGGTTTGGCTTGTTCACATAAATACCATATTTTATAAAAATATTGAATGGTGCCATTGCTTTAGATTTTTACCAATCTTCTTAATGTCTAACCTAATAAAAGACATTATATTCTCATATATACTTTTACATTTAATCACACATCATAAAAATTCCACTATTTTCACTTGTGAAAGAATGACAAGTATAGGTCTCCAAATATCAGTTCATCATTGGGTTTATTTCTCTTTCTACTTAAAAAATATAAAGGAGCAAGTAAGTCACATATGGTTACAATTACTCAAGCAGAGATGACTCTCTTTGAGGCTTTAAACGTCAATAACTTCTTCTCATTACCAGTATTCCACATCATCTAACTTATCTAACTATAGTTAAAGAGAAAATGTGATATATATATATATATATATATATATATATATATATACATATATATACACGAAGTATTTTCAGCTGCAAAGAGCAATTATTTTGTCATTTGTAGGAAAATGGATGGAACTTGAGATCATTATGTTGAAAGAAATAGACCAGGCTCAGAAAAACAAATATCATATGTTCTCCCAATATTTGGAATTTTAAAAAGATGACATAAATGTATAAGGGAGACTGTTATTAGACCAAAAAAAAAAGAAAAAGAAGACAAAAAAGACAAATAAAGAAGAGAATAAGGAGAGGGGATGGAGTGCAAGGGAGGGTAATGATTAAAATATATTATATTCATCAAAACCTAATGCTTTGTAAAATGAATAAACACCAATAATAAAATGAAAAACAGGTTTAATATCACTTAAACCAAAAGTCCCTGAGTTTACATGAATGTAAGACATTACTATCATTATATGTGCATATTGTTGCAGATCCAGAGGTAAATGATCTTAGGAATTATTTAGGTCACAGCTTCTTTTCATTAGATGTGATTAACTGAGAATTAAGTCTATTATTTCTCCCAAACTGTTCACTATTATTATGATTGAATATTGGTAGGTTTACTGAAGGATATTATTTATAGTAAATGTGGTTATGATTTTTTAAAGTTTTAATTAATTCATATTTAATATTTCTTTCACAAATACAAAATTAAGTGTGTAGTATGATCAGAACATTTAATATAAGTCTAGCAAAATGATTCTATTAAATGTTAGGATTATAAACTAGTTTAAAATTAAAAATCAGCCAGGTGCAGTGGTGCATGCCTACTATTCCAGTACTGAAGGAGGCTGAGGTAAGAGGATTACAACTTAATGAGGCCTTTGTTTCAAAATAAAAAATAAAAATGGATGGGGATATAGTTCAATGGTTAGTGCCCTGCATTCAGTCCCTAGTACTGTAATCAACTAATCCATCAATCACAAAAAATGCATCAAAAATAAAGCATAAAACAAACTCTAACCCTATTTTTGCTTTTCAGATTGCTTCATCTTTTTTATTAGGAAAAATATTTTTAAATGTTTCTTTAAACCAATTATTTGACAAATGAAATATTTGGAAAGTAGGCAATATATTTATTATTGATTAATATTCATTTAACATGCTACTGTTATGGAACATAACACATTGACTGGTCAACTTAGAATTTAAAATAAGTAAAATTAGTAGACTTGATCCTCAAACTTTTTGTGAAATTTTGAAAGACAAAATAAGCCCTTACCAAAAGTATATAAGGAGTAAGTAATAATACAAGATATGACAAAAACCATCATATAGTGGAAAAAGGTAATAAAAATACCTCTATTGTATCACACATCTCCATGTATCTCATCAAACTTTTTTATTCACCCTCCCATCCTTCTTTTTAGTCATGCTGCTGTTCACCACTTTTTCCAGGCTTTGCACAGGCATCTTAGGCAGTACTTGGAAAACAAAAGCCAATGGACAGATGCTTCACTGTGTTATCACACTGCAGCTATTTCTGCATCTTTCATATGCCATTTCATAAGGTCACACAGAACTGAGCATTGCTCTCTTTTGGCAGTACCTTGTTTGATGCACATGCGTATTTTTTTCATCACTTCCCCCTTTCCACTCTCATTGCCCCTTTCCTTCTCAAATGAACCACCTGCAATTTACCTCTGAAGTAGGGCATTTATATGCACAAGCTTGAGAATTTTCACTTATCATAGAGATTAGAAGAGATAAACTTCTTGCTATAGAAAGTTTCCCTTTGCAAACAAAATCAAACAAAAACACTCGAGTGAAGCCAGGACTTCACAGATGATGTGTTTCTTTTTCACTAGCGTGTAATCCTATATCCTGAATAAAAAATTTGTATAGTTGGAGTAGAAAAGACCTCCTGGTGCTGTGGCCAGAGCCTGAAGATGACCCTTCGCCTAATCCCTACTCCCTTTTCCTTCATAGGCTAGATAGTCAAGACTGTAGATCCTGGATGGCACAGCGCCAGGAGACAGTTACATTATGTATCTTTCTATCTTGTTCCCTTTCTGTGCATGTCCCAATCATGAGACAATCACGCTGCCTTCAGCTTGGACCACGTAGGCCACGTAGCATGAGTTACCCTGCCTTTTGTCTTGTTTGTCTTAGCCTATAAATAAAGAGCGTGCTGGACTTCAGATGGCCATTAGCTCATCAGGCTGTGGTTCCACCTGGTCCCAGCTTTCAAGCATAATTTTGGTATGTATCTTTCTATCTTGTTATTTTTCAATTTTCTTCATCTCCCACTGCTCTCCCGGACCCTACACTGTGCGGATCGTGGCATCATGCTTTAGAAGGAAATAGCTTGCAGTACAAAGTATTCGCAGATTGGACAGTACGTAGGAAGAAATCAGTGGACTATTATATATATATGTAGGGGTAGACATGGATTGTGATGGCCCAAGGTAACTAAAGAAAGGCGGGATAATAGAGTGTTCATTAACTTGGGAGCCCTTACCTCTGACTTGGGGTACAAGGTCCTGGTAAAGCTACATGGAGCTAGTACCATGGATAAGATGATTGCTTGAAGCTTGGCAACATTCGCATAAAACAAAACAAAAAATATGAGTGACAAAGGAATCATGTCATTACAGAAGAATTAGGAGATAATTTCTAGATATATGGAGATATATAATAGTTATGACCATATACCAACAATATTACTTGATATTGAATAAGATATTCAAAGAACTAGACAATTTTAATGCATAAAAATATGCAAAACTAAAACAGGCAGCCAGGTGTAGTGTCACACACCTATAATCCCAGCATTCCGGGAGGCTGAGGCAAGAAGATCACAAGTTTGGACAGGCCTGGGCAATTTACCAAAACCTTGTCTCAAAACAAAAGGAGGGCTGGTGACCTAGCCCAGTGCAAAGGCACTATGTATAATCCCGAGTACCACCAAAAAAAAAAACCTAACTGAATTAATTAATTAAAATTAAAAAATAAAACTGGCATCTGCTCCCCCCTTGATGGTAGATATAGACCTTTCTAAGACTACATGATCACTTAGTCAGTTATAGCTTCAGGTTTCTATAATTTGTGAGTAAGAAGCTAGTTGAAAGCCTACATAGTTATTACAAAGAAAACTATCAAAAATGCTGATTACATAAAATATACTTCTGGGATTAATTTCAAAAGATATTGATGCCTTTAAAATCTTTAGTAAGTTCCAATTAGGATTTTATCTCTAAAAATTTTAAAACTATCCTAAATTAGCCAAATAAGAGAATAAAGTGTGATTATTATTCTAATGATCATCATTTGCCAACAATTTAATTAAAAGATGGGTGATAAATCTTACATCAGCAGATGTGATTATGAGAGAGAGCAGGAAGCCAAATCAATGAGTCCAAATACAGGACTGCACAACATTGTTGTAATGTTTTTGTTATATAAACAAATGCTATTTTGTGACTTATTTGCATACAGAGATTTCATTTATTGATTCAATTTTAGGTTAGACTTGTAGTATCATGGGCATAGTTCACTAAACATTTTCAAAAAGTGAAGAGAAAATATAGTATAATTTAGATTGATTCCATTTTTAATGGAATTATATCTTCACATTTATATGCAAATTTGAGCATAAAACTTGTGCTTAATTTTATTAAAAGCTGAGGGATTAACTTGTAATATACGTTTAGGTATATACTAAAGTATCCTTGCATAAATCTTCAGTCACATAAAACTGATTTAACCTTATATTTTTCTCTCAATGTTCTAATTCATTAAGAATGGTAGTCCTACAATTTAATGTAACATATTTAATGTCTGCTTATAATTTTATAAAAGAAAAGATGACAAACATTTGCAGAAAGACTATTATTTTTTAAAGAGAAGTGTCTTGATGACATACTTATCCAATCCAAGTAGATAAAAGGAGGGCTCAGTGGCATGCACTTGTAGTCCCAGCTACTTGGGAGACTATAGCAGGAAGATTGTTTGAACCCAGAAGTTCAAGGCTAGCTGGGGCAACAAAGTGAGGCCTCACCTCAAAAAAATATTAAGAATTTCTACCTATCTAATATTCTCAATTTGTGTGTGTATCAATTATTACAGGCAAAATTACAAATTTCTGAAAAATATTTTTATTTTTTATTTCTATTTTAAATTTCTACTTGATAGTTTATTTTTTCTCAATATCACATGATTTAAGGATAAAACTATAACATGTAAAATTTGAGGTTATAATAAAAGACGCAGCAAATTTAAAAACACATAATTCTGATTAAAAAGATGTTTTCTTTTAAGTGATAAAAGGTAATAATGATACAAATACTAAAAAATCATAAAGCTAGGGATTTTAAATGACAAGCACAACCATTATGTTAAGTCAAAGAAGATAGACACAAAAGGTCATCTATTGCACTTACATGAAATTTATAGACAATGTAAATATAGAGCCAGAAAGTGGAACAGTGTTTACCAGACCCTGGGGACAGGGCAATGAGAAATAACTGCTAAGCAGTATGGGTGTTCTTTTTGGAGTTGTGCAAATGTTTTGGAATTAGTAAATGTGATAGTAACAAAACTTTACGAACATAGTAAAAACTCAACAAATTGTGTACTTTAAAGTGTAAACTCTATGATATATGAATTATATTTACAGAGAAAAACACAAAACTCTATCACATATTTGTTTTCGGATAACTATGTATGACCATGTATGGGAGCATTGGTAGAAATCTGTCAATTTCTCAGAAAAAAAAAGATAAATCTTGAAATAAAATTAAAGATGAAATATTTATTATATGATATTTAACAACAGTTTGCTGTACAATATAAATTGAGATCATTTTTGTTTGGTTTTTTTTTTTTTTTTTTTGGTTTTTCAAAGTCTCTCTCCTGTATACAGGCAGATCTCAGTACCCTCAGAGAGATTTTAGCCCAGGATTTCTCAATTAACCCCACACAGGAAAGGATGTTGTAATGTTCTGTCCAGACTCTTTAAGGGTTAAATCTGCATCTGAGACCTAAAAGCACAAGCGGCTGGTATTCAGGTTGTAACTCAAGACATTGTTAGTAAGTTAAAACTAAAATTCTAGTCATAACCCAAGTTGTTCATATGCCAGGGCAGTTGAAACTTGAGGGTCCACTGTGCTTGGGTCCAAATTTTCCCTTATATAGATGCCAGTTATATTGTATTGAGACCAACACTAATGATGTTATTTTAACTTAATTAAAAGATCCTATTTTCAAATACAATCATATTCTGAGGTACCAAGTGATCAAGATTTCAACATATGAATTTTATTTTTTATTTTTGGTTATTTGAGACAGTGTCTCTCTATTTAGTGCTGGCTCACCCTGTGCTCACTCTGTAGCCCAGGCTGGCCTTGAACTTGTGGCAATCCTCCTGCCTCAACTTCCCGAGTGCTGGGACTAAGGGCTCTGCCACCATGCTCAACTCAACATATGAATTTTAGAGGAACAAAATTAACCATGTAATAGGATTCACACAAAGATCAGTTTCATAATGGTGCCAGGTTTCTCTGACAATAGAAGATAATGGAGAAATTCAAATTCTGAGGTTTCTAATATTAGCCAAATTGTTGATCAAATGAAAAAAGAATAATAAAGATTTCTTAAAATGTGCAAGGACTAAAATGAATATTGCACTTGTATCCTTGGGAGAATATATTGAAAGATGTAAGGAAAAGAAAAAATAGATGAGAATATGGGATCCAGGAAATGGTGATTCAGTATAAGTGTGAAAGAAGTTTCAACTTGGTAGAAGATGGTAGAAGTAATATAGATAATATAATTGGATCTATGGGCTGCTCCCCTCCACTGGGTGCTGAACCATTGCCCTCAATTCTCCTTAGCCTGAGCAATACCTCAGGGCCAACCTGGGACCCTAAGGCTTACTACAAGGAGTCAGAGAAAAAAAAAAACAAAGACCCTGAAGCATGTCCCCCAAAATTCTAGAAGTCCAAAGCAGAACACATGCCTGCCAGATCTTCCTACATGAGCTGCAATAACCTTTCTTCATGTGGAGTTTATTGAAGGTTCATGCATATGGACTTGTTATGGCTTGTGTCTAGATATCTCCCCAAAGTCTCATGCAGTCATAGGTGGGGCTTTTTCAGAGGTGGCTGAATCTACAGTTTGTGATTGATTTATGGTGCAATACTAGATTAAGAGTGCTAGGATTAAGTGTGGGCAGTTACTAAATCAGCCGACTGATTGGTTTGGCACTGCCCTAATCCCAGTAGCCTGGATACAGTATAAGCAACCAACTGAAAGAGGCTTTGTCTAGTCTCTTGCTTTGCTACCTTCTGCCTTCCATGAACTGTTTCTCCTCTGTGATGTCTGTCTTCCATGCCACCCTGCCCTTGGAACCAGCCAATTATAGACTGAAACATCTACAAACTCTGAACTAAATAACTAAATAAACTAAATAAACTTTCCAAAACTTTAAAAGGTATTTATTATATTTAGTGGGCTTTTTTGTTTGTTTTAAAAAGGAATTTTAAAAAGCTTTGATCAATCTACCAGGGTTTGGGTGATGCCTATATTAATTTCAATATTTTTTGAACCTGAGAAAATAAACAATAATTTATTTTCTGTATGAAAATTTTGAGATCCAACTAAAATTTGACTGTATTTTCCTTGTAATGTTGGCAAGTTCATAATGACCTCAAGTGCTGATTGGCAGTTAGATCTTTGGTTAATTAAAAAATATCCTGAGGTATCTGATCATAAAAACACTTTCAAAATGTAAATATCATAGGAGAAAAATAATCTATGAGAATTTTGGTGATAAGTGACAGCAGATATCATAAAACAATGACTCTTACTAGGCACATAGTGAAATAAAAGCTGAGTTCCCTTGATCTGCTCATTTTTGTCAAGATCTCTAAGAATTTGAAGTGAAACCATCTGCCCAGACCTCTCTGCATCTGAAAGGTAACCCCTGGACATCCCACCTGCCCCCTTCTCAACCATCAGAGCCTCACACTGAAAGAGCAAAATTATATCCTGCATTTATGAATTTACTACTAAAATACTGGCAAAAAATTATCTGCCTAAAATGTGTTGGTGAAAACAGTTAATCAAATGTTTCTACATCTTCCTGCCATGTTCATTAACAACTGTATACCCTAGGTTATTTAAAGGGATTTAATTATAATATAAAATCAATAAAATAAAAACAAAGAGGTTGTATATATCCAACACTGTGTACAGGCAGAGAACAAATTCTTTCTTATCCTATTTTTTTGCTCTATTCAAGCTTTTCATGTAATGAATGAGGTCCACTCACTTTGAGAAGTGAAGTCTGCTTTATTGAGTCTACAAATTCACATTTTATCTCATCCAAGACACCCTCACAGACGCATCTCAATAATATTCAATGAAACATCTATTTATCTGTCTGATCTGCATCTCATGATCTCTTCTGTTATAAATGGAAATTTAAAAGCTGAAACATTTTCAAGTGATCTCAACCCTTTATTCAAAAGCAGTGTCTCAGCAATTTTGTGTCCTTTCTACTAAATTTTTGCCTTCTTTAAAAAATCAACATCAGCCAGATGTAGTGAAGCATGCCTGTAACCCCAGCACTCAGAAGGCTGAGACAGGAGGATTACTGAGTTTGAGGCCAGACTGGGCTACATAGTGAGTTGAAGCCCAGCCTGAACTACATAATAAGACACTGTCTCCTAAAACCCAAAATCCCAGCCTACTCCTTAAAGTCCCAACCTCAGGATACAAACATTCTTTTGTCTCTTCCATCTTAAAAAATGAAAGCTTCTTGTTGGTGCTTTTTATTTCCTGCTAATATACAGTCTCTCTGCCCTTCTTCACATAAACATTCCTCTAAACATAAAAAATATTGTCGTCTCTAAATCCTCTCTTCCCATTCTTTCCCAGAATTCGCTCGCTCCAATTAGGTTTTATAACACATTACTTTAATAAAAGAATTTCTTTTGCCAAGGTTCCATTTTTGGGAGGGAGTTTCTTATAGAAATATACTCTTTTTGTAAGTTTTGTGAGAAGATACACATTGTCTTGAAATGTCTTGTAGCGGGTTTGTGTAGCAAACCAGTGTGATGAATGTCTCCTTCCAGTGGCCAGAGTCACACAGGCTTCCTCCTCAATATAACAGGCTGAGGACCCTAAACTGGGGGTATCTCTATTCTTACTTCTCATATGTGATGTACTGGTTTATACCAATCATTTAGTTCTCCTTAAATTGCCTGTAGGAATAGGAGCTTGGAAGTAAATGCTAGCACTCTGTATACACAAGGCTCATTTCTTAATTAAATCTCTGTTCAAACCTAAAATTCTGAGATGCTTACTATGAATATCTACTCATTTGAAGATACTACAGCCACATTGTTTAACCTGTTTATCTTGCTCAGTTTTACCACCTAGCATATTTTCTATATTATATCACTTACTTATTTCTTATTTACCATGTTTATTTAATATCATGTATTTCCCCACATTCATAATGGTTTTTTTTTTCTGTTTTGTTCACTGATAACTGTCTTGTGAGTATTTTAAACACCATCTGGCACATTTATTGGTAATCAATAAATATTTGTTTAAAAATGAGTAAATTAACCTTTTATTTTCCCAATTTTTACTACCAATTTCTTCTAATTCTGGTATAGTATGCCAATGGAAAAGTATGAAGTTATCTTTGTGATGTGTTGTGAGTATGAAAAATATGGAGGTAATAATGAATACAGTCCTACCTTGATACTTGAATGTTTTGAAACTCATGGAATTTGCTATCCAACACATTCTGACATGAAAATTTTGTTTCAGTCTTAGTCATTTGTTTGGTACTCAATATGTAAGCTAGAATTTGTGGGTGTTGACTGCCTTATGACTTACTACCTGTCTTAGTTATTTTGTCATTGCTGAGACAAAATACCTGACATCCACAAGTAATAGGAGGAAAGACTTATTTTAGCTCACAGTTTATAGAGGTTTCAGTCTGTAATGAGCTGGCTCCAAGATAGGGCAGCATGGCAGAGGGACACGGCAGAAGAGAAACAGTCCATGGCAGGGTAGATAGGAAGGAAGCACCGAGGCTACCTTCCTTCTTTCCATTTATGTTCCATCGAGGCTACAAGTCTATTGGTTGGTGCCATCCACACCCATGGTGGGGCTTCCCTCTTCAATAATTCCATCACTTACGACTGTGCTAAATCAATCAGTAGAATAATCTAGTTATCACAGCCATAATCCAGTATCACACAGCCATGATCTAGCCCCCTCCCAAAGCCTCACCTATGAGCATGTGAGGCTTTGGAGGGACATCTGGATATAAAGCCATAACACTACTATTTCTGGGAAAAAGATTTGTTTGCTACTTACTGTTTTGGTACTTGTTTTGCCTCCTCAACCAACTAACAACAAATACCAAGGTACCACTGTATGAGGTTAGTGCTAAGGTTGATGAAGGAAAGGTTACTGATTTGACATTATCCTCACAGAACACTAGATTTAGTACTCTGGCAAGGGCCCTACAAGGTAGTGCAAATTCATTGTTAGGATAGCACTTAGAAGAATGGACTAATCAATGACCTATACTAAGTGAAGTTGAACTTGGATATTTCTTTGTCAGCAGTCACAACATGCATTTAAAGGAGAGAAAGTGAGTATGCTAGAGTAGATGTGCTTGCTATATGAGGCTAGAAAATGTACCAGGTGATTATGTTCCATGGTAGGACCCACAGCATGTGCTATTTGACAAGGCTATATATAAAATGTGCTGTTGAGAGGGGCACCCAAATCTCTGATAGTAATGGTAGTGCTCCTCTCCTCAGTAGGACAGTACTGCCAATGTCAGTTCCCTAGTACAAATGTAAATGATAGGATTCTCAAACAATAGAAGCCACTTGATAGATTTAACTACCCATAGTCAGGTAAATTCAATTTTCACATTGAATGGCAAAGTTATTACTCAATTTATAATAGTAAATAAATTAAAGTAGATGATTGTGAGTCTGAAGATAATTTCTACAATTTCCATACCTTGGCCAGTTTTGAAGCTGTATCCCATTGTCTAATGTTTCACGTACCAGAAAGAACAACCCTGTGAAATGATGGCAAGTAAACTTGGTTAAAAATTGCATCTTGCCCCAAAGGGACCTTTTTTGGATACATTGTCCACTACTAGAAGAGGAATACACAAATATTTCAAGGGCTACTAGGCAAAGAATCTTAATTGTCACTAACTCCAGAGGGCCCAAAATATCATCAAGGGCCCCTGATCAAGTTGAGCTTAAGTGCTATAGGTAATACATAAAGCCCGGGTGAAGGTCCAGACACAGTAGATACACTAAACATATTAGAAGAGAAGTAAGTGGTAGTGGCCAAACATTAGCATTTGATTTTTGTAATGTAAAAGTGGTTATTTCAGAATGATCAACTGGAGTCTTAGAAAGTCTCTCCCTTCTAGCCAAGTCAGAAATCAAAACAAAGTTTTATACCAGAGGAATGGAAATTGGTCCTATCTTAAAGGGTGCAGGAGTGACAGTTTCTATCATTTAATAGCAGTAATTTCTCCATTTAATTGATGACTTTGGTGATCATGCAAAAACCAAAGAAAATGATTCCTGCAAACTCAGTAAAATACAATAGAATCCCCAATTGCATCTGCTGCACCATCTGTGCAATGTCTATGCTAGAAGAGGCTAGTATGACCTCAGGTACATGGTATGCAGCTGTTGATTTGGTGAATGAGCACTTTTCCATTCCCATCAAAACAGAAGAAAAGAAGCATTTTGCAGCGATACAGAAAGGACAATGGGCTTGATCGACAGCACAAGCTGTCTAACACCAAATGGCCAAATCTTTTTGTGAAGTTATTACCTCTTCCCTGGTAGACACTCTCAGGTAGTGATTAGTATATGATAAAGTAGTTACACCTTGTGACTATACTATTATGTCTGACCACAAATCTTTAATCCAGACTTCTTGTTGTCCAGCATCAATGCTCAACTTCTTTCTATGTTTACTTCTGCACCTTATTCTCACTCCCAAAGGCACCAATTAATAACCATCCTGCAGGCTACACTCCATTTTCTGTCCTCAAATAGCAATGCTGCTTCTTTATTTGTCTCCTGCCTTGGGCTGTTGTTGGCTTCCTATTGTTCCTATATAGAATTATTCTGCTTCCTAAGAATGCTAAACCATTACAGAAATCTTTAAGCATCTGATGATTTTTAAAATGATAAAAGCTCCATTTAAATTCAATAATCATTTGGATAAGCTTGTATTTTCTTAGTCATACATGCATGAAAATAGTTGTTCATATAACATTAATGCAAAGGCATGTTATTTATTTTGCATATGTTATAAATATGAATTCAAGAGCTACTTAAATCAATTCTTTAGTCCAGTAGAGATACATTGCCTGTATTTTGGGTGTTGCTTTGGGTTTTTTTTGTATTGGGGATCGAACTCGAGACCTTGCACTTGTGAGGCAGGTGGCAGAACCACTGAGCTAAATCCCTGGCCCTATTGCTTGTATTTTGAAAATGACCAGATTAGAGATGGCTCATTGTTACACAGGTATCTTATATCTAAAATACCTGATTTCATTATCTTTTATATAAAACATTACTCCATGTCACTCACACAATTTAGATAATAGACATCATATGGCCTCCAATGCTGTGAAGGAATACAGAGTCAAATATCATTAACTATGAAAACGACTGCCAGTTCCCTTGAAGCAACACAGCCTGGTGGGGATTGTGAAGACAGTCACAGCAGCAGAGAGGGGACAGCTGGGGACAGCAGGTTGGGGTGGGGGTTTTTCTTGGACAGAGATTTCAAGCACGGTGTGAGTCTAAGAGCAGGATGTGTAAATAATACTGTGTTGTGCAAATAGCAGCCGGACTTGTAAATCAAAAGGCAAATTTTATGTACACAAACCACCAAGGTTAGAGCATATTTATTGAACTTTTCAGTTAAAGCCACCAGTCTAATCCTTCAACCATGAAGAAGGTCAATATTTAGACATTTTTATATCTTGATTTCCAAATGAAATCTGAACTGAAAGTAGAACTGAAAAGTAGAAAATATAATTGGCTAATTGATTGAGAAATAAACATATTTTATACCCTAGATGGATGACTACTATAAGTTTTATTTGTTGAGCTCATTATTTGCATTCCTTTGTGACGTTAACCTTTTGATATATAATGTCTTTTTTTTTCCTCACTGGATAGTTCAATCCCTGAGGGGAGGAACTATCATTTATATTTACTTTAAAATTTTATTGTACATATGTAGCGTTATTCAAGTACCAAGCATTCGTAAATATTTGAGAGTTCTATTTTTTTAAGTTAGTGTCCTCAAGTGGATTCATACAATGTTGTCAAATAATACAAAATCAGACCAAAGTAGAAATTTTAGCCCTGTTTCTCTTTGTGACTTTGGATAAGTTACCTAACCACATCTTGCAGGATTTTTTGGAGTGAAGATTAATGAGTAAATTTGCCAAGCACTCAGCATTGTGTATGGAGCACAGCAGAGATTTAATACTAATTACAATTATCAGTTTCATCTTTTTACAATATTTTATAGTATT
Source organism: Heterocephalus glaber (assembly GCF_000247695.1). Next base: position 1,477,825 of record NW_004624839.1, read on the forward strand.
TCATGAAGAGAACCATTTACTTATTTTTCATTATAGAGCTTGTTGAATAATTTAGGCTATGGTGGGCCTGTTTTTTGATCTAATTGACACGTAGAATCTAAAAATGTTTAGGTAAAATTTTCATACGATGCCAAGGCCTGGTTCCCCCAGCCTCTGCCTTGTAAATCTGCTAGGGAGAGAGTACAGCATGGAAAGGTTAGGGGCTCACTTCTGTGTTATAATTAGCAGTGTGTGACATAATGTGTCTAAGCATAAGGAAAATTGAATGACTAAGGAAGAGGTCTATAACATACTTATTTGTAGGGAACAGGGAAAGGAGACATTACCAGAATCCCTGCAGTGGGTCATGGTCTCCTGTGAGCCATGACAGCGCAAGGCAAATTAAAGAATTAAGACAGCAAATGAGACTTAGAGAAGAAGCTGCTTTCTGGGCCTGATCAATGGTGCTCTGAGTGGCAAAGATGAAGGCACTCTAAGCTTGCTATTATTTATTGGAATAACAGATAACTCAGAACACAGCAATAATCCTAGATTGATGAGGATCTTATAATTGGAGGACGTATCAGATGTCGGAGGGTGGCAGTAATCCTATGACTATGAGGATCTTATGCTGATGAGAATTTTAGATCATGAGAAGCTCATGTTGATTAGGGTGGTAAGATGAGCTAAGCTGATAAGGAATTTGTCCCTCCCCAAGTAAAACCTTTCTCTTACTACTCAGTTCTCAAAGAATCAGGATGTCTTCAGCTAATGAAATCTTGCCCCTTAGTGTCACAGCATCATGGGACCATTGTTTATCATGGTCTCAGCTGTGACAGAGGCAAAAATGGAGTTATGTTTTGGCATGTCACAACTGTCCTGTAGTCAAGAAGATTAGGCCTAATCAAAATTTAATTGTGAAATAATTTTCCCCCAAAATTATGTAGAATGGCTCTGGTTGAGCCATTCCTGGTTGAGAGGATGAGGCTATCTTAGTTATAACAAGTATCATGTAAAATACTGGTGAAACAAAATACCACAGTCTAAGCAACAACACTTACTTTTTACAGGCTACAATCCAAGAACAATGTGCTAGCAGATTCAGCATCCATTAACTGGCTTGTAGATGACATCCTTCTTGCTGTATATTTGCATGGGAGAAAGAAGTAGTGATCTGATCTCTTCTTCTGACAAGGATTTTAACACTATCAGGACAGTTCTGTCCTCAGAACCACATCTAAAACTCCCCCAAAGCCCTACCTCCAATACCATTGAATTGGGTACTACACTAACATAGGAATTTTGGAGGATGTGATAGTTAATTGACTGTGTCAATTTGAGTGAGAAACCCTCAACTAGATTGGCTCAGCACAATTCTGGGTGTGCAAGACCCACCCTAGGGAGGATGGTCACTAGAATGGTATAAAAAGGAAATGAGGAAGAGTTGCTTCTATTTCTTTGGAGGAGCTTCAGTCTTTGCCTTTACCTTGGATGTTGTCCCCTGGATTCCAGCGCAGACCATTCAACCTTTCATCCCAGAACCTTCAATCTGCTGATATGGATTTGCACAGGACATTACAGTGAGCACCAGCCCTTTGACTGGACCCTTGGGATCTCCAGCACAGACAGACATTTTTTGCACTCTTCCATACCTGACTCCATGGTCAGCCATCATAAGATAATCTTGTAAATTAATTAGTGTAAATTAAATAGTGCTTGTAATAGTCTTGTAAATTAAATAATGGAGAAAATTTAGGTGACTTGGGAATAGGAAATTTCAGTTAGGGTAAGATATAGAGTCCAGTAAATGTAAAAACTTTATACTTTAAATTTCCTTTCAGAGCCAGGGATGATGGTGCATGCCTGTAATCCCAATACTCTGGTAAGCTGAGGCAGGAGGATCACAATTTAGTGAGACCCTGTCTCAAAATTTAAAAAATTTAGAAAAAAGCTGGGGATATACTTTAGTGTCCAGGCCCAAGTTTCAGTACTTAATACTGGGGAAAAAAGGAAAGGAAAAAAAGACTGTCCTTTCCATCTCAGGCATGCATCAATTTACAGATAATGAACCTAATGCTCAGAAAAATTTATTTTTCAGAGGCTATACTGTGCAGAGTTAGGAGCAGAATTTAGACCTCCTGAGTTCCAGAGGAGCATTTTTCAGCAGCTGCACACTGTTGTTACTCTTTTCAGTGAGAAAATATCTTTGGCAGCATACTGACTCTTCTAGTGATGGAAGCAATGAACTAAGACTAGTTAATAAGTTGGGTATAGTTTGCTTTGAAACCATAAGGCAATAAATCATGCCAAAAGTGTCATACATTGATACATCTAACATGGGAGAGTGAATTTAGAAAAAAATAGAATAAATGGTATATGTTTTGTAGTCAATTGCAGGGAGATAGAATTTACCAAAACAGGTGGTTTAACTTACAAAGAAAGTTGTGCTGATCCTGGAAGAAGATTAGGTAGCTTGACACACTTTAGATGGTGACCTAAAAGAATGATTGAGAAGCTAGAAGAAGAGCTATTGTTTTCTTATACATTAATTTTTTAAAAAGTTCATCTCAGTAAACTGATGTAAGCCTACCAGGAGAAAGTAGACCTCTAAATAACATAATGGGATGAATTAATTATTCCTGGTCAACTCATCAAAGAATTGAGACAGTCTGGCCAGTGTGAGTGACTGTAATTACCAAAACAGATGCCATAGAAGACATTGATTAAGGCAAAAAATACTGTAATCAGGATTTCAAAATTTAATGTTGATATTCACATATTATAAAGAGGAAAAAATAGTAAGGCAAATCATTGGTTCTAAAGACATTCAGAAGCCATATATGATATTTTTGGAAAAGACAAGAACATGACATAAAGTCACTATTTTCAAGTATTTCATCTTTTGTCAAAATATTACAACTCTTATTATTGGTTATAAATATATAGAGAAACAAAAAAATAAAAGTAATAGAAATTAGGTCAGATTATTGAAGGAAAAAAGATATAAATCAAGTTAGGAGGATTAAAACACAAACAAATCAAGATAAACAGGGATCTCTTCCTTAAATAAAATATACAGTGAAGAAAAGAACAAAGAAGATACTGTCTTTCTGTCGGGGAGGAAAAGAAAACTAATAATATGTGGTAGTATAAAGAATAGAGATTTGCATTATTTACATTTTTGCTCCTTCAAATAAGATTACATGTTTCAAATATATTCAAAAGATGAAAGGTTTGAGCTGTGTATGTTGATGCACACCTTTAATCCCAGTACTCAGGAGGATGAGGTAGGAAGATTGCTGTGAGTTCCAGGACAGCCTGGGATACAGTGAGTTCAAATCTAGATGGAACTATAAAGTGACACCCTGTCTGAACCAAACCAAACCAAACCAACCAAACCCCCAAAGAAACAAACAAACCCAACCAAGCAAACAAACAAACAAAAAAGATGCAAGATTTATTTGGAAAATATGTGTCTGTAAATATTGCTATTATTTAATAGTCAAGCATGCTTAAAATACCAAAGATACGTTTATCTTGCTATTAGTTTCAATTTTTGAGAAAAGCAATATAGAATAAATTCCTGAAAACTGTTAAAAGGAAAACAATATTTTTATCTTAGAAAAGTGTAGAAGAAATGGTAAGATTATTTTTTAGGAACTGGAATGATCAGATCTAAAGAACTGTTAAAATCAACTTCAGCCAGTCCTCAGTTGTATAGTCCTGGTGCCCCATCATAAGCAGAAGCAGTCTCTGGTCAAATTACTCTTGATATTTTTTTCAAAGACATAAAACACTTTAATTCTCAATTTTCTGTTTTAAATTATAATGTAGAAAATATACACTAATTTTGGTACATTTTCATTTCATTTCCTTTGGTACAATTTTATTTCCTAGTACATCCTATAAACAATAGTAAGAGTGGTTAATATTTTGATAAAAATTTAGTCATTGAAAAATCACAATATTCCCCACTGATACTTAAGACTGCATTGTGAAGAGTTTCAGCTTAGAGTCAGTCTTATGACTCTATATTACTGTGAGGAGCAAGAAACAACTGCTTTGCATGTACCTCAATTAGGATATCATATTGCTGATTTACTTTTTTTGTTTTGTTTTTATTTTGTTTTAAGATGAGGTCTCATTGTGTAGCATAGGCTAGCCTTGAACTAGCTCTGTAGTCCAGAATGGTGTCTTACTCAAAATCCTCCTGTTTCAGCCTCCTAAGTGCCACAGGATTACCGGAATGTACCATCATTTCTGGCTTCCAAATTACTTCTATGAATGTCAAGCTGCTCAAGACTAGCTTTACTTTTGCTCTATGTCCTACACAGGAATATTTTAGATCTCATTTTTCTGGACACAGAGGTGTATTTCCCAAAGTAACACATAGGAGGATGGCGGAGCACTTATTGATGACTTTAAAGTAGTCTAGAGGACTCTACTGTGTTAGAAAATGTGGAGAAAACAAAAGCATTTGTTTCAGTAGCTTTATAAAATAATCATAAATCTAAATGAGCACAAATGGAACAACTAGAGAATAATTAAGTACTAAATTATATCCACATCTGATAAAGAGAGAGTAATATGATAATAGGAAGCTTCCTGGGAAATTGGGCTTAAGGCAAAGTGGGAATTTGAATTAAGATGTGAATTATGAGAAGGATTCTAAAAACAATTCAAAAATTTTGCATTGTATAACTGTATGTAAATATTTAAAATCTCAGTAAAGTAGATAGAATCTAATTTATGACAGAAAGGAAAGAGAAGACAGAGCACTGCCAGTCACCTTAACATTCACAGGGAAAGCCAGTCAATATATACTTAAAAATGGATTCCTTAACTGCAGAGGTATTTTTAGGAATGTGACTATTTATTCTAGTTTCTTTTTATTTGTGAAATATAATTAACAATAAAATGTAATCAGATTTATCATAAAATACCACATAAGCTTTTTTCAGTTTCTTAAATCATCTTTTTCCTCTCCCATTTCTCTTTCTCAGTATGTGTAGAGAATTATTTTATTTAGTGTTCCAGAAATCTTAAAGGTGGTTTTCAAACCTGTGAGTATTTGTGTCTTGAAATGATTTGTTACCATTTGTTATTCTTTACTTTTTTCAGAGAGAGATACAGGGTCTTGCTATGTAGTCCAGGCTGGCCTTGAACTCACTGTTTAGCCCAGGATGGCATCAAACTCATGGTGAACCTCCTGCCTCAGCTTCTTGTGTGCTGGGATTACATGTGTGTGCCACTATACCTGGTTTGATTAGTTTTTCTTTTACCTTGAAAATTTTTGCTGGTTTAAGTTTCCGTGTTTTGTGCAGGAATTGTTGAATTTATAGAATTTATTATATATACTAAGTATACAAACTTTTAAACTCCCAAGAAAATTGAAAAAAGTGCAAGAAGTCATTTATTCTATCATACAAACATAATGTAAGCTAACAATGGATGTTTCCTGGGATTTCCTCAGTTTTCCCCATCATAAGTCTATCTATGCATGTTCATTTGCTATTATTCCTTATATATATTTTGTATCATGCTTTCTTCTATATTAATTTTGTGTGTGTATGTGTGTGTGTGTGTGTGTGTGTGTGTGTGTGTGGTGCTGGGTGAATCTAGGGCCTTGAGTATGCTGGGCAAGCCATAGCATTTATTATATCATTATAAACTCTTCATAAACATTCTTTTAATGAATGAATAAAAATATTTCATTGAAAATACATTCCATAATTTAGATGTTTAAAAGGGCAATTATGCAAATAGTTATAAATGTTCAGTAGTGGTTTAAACATGATTTTTAAAATTTTTATTTTTATTAGTACACATTACGGTACATGATGATTGCATTCATCATGATCAGACATGTGATTAAAAGAACAATGATTGACATACTAATACTCAACTTCTTTTTCTTTATTTTTATCCATGAAATTACCAGTAAAGACTATGATTTGCCTTTTCTAGGTGTCTTGGAGAATTAGACTAGGCATGTAAGATTCCTGGGTTTAAAATGAAACATGTAACTAATAAAATTTAATATGCCGATTCAGTTAATTGATAAAATAATTTTCTGTTTTCAGTGCCATTGTAAACAAAATGAGGAACTGTGTATTCAATTTTTATCTTAGCATATAAAGATCTGTGAATGATTCAGTAGCATATCAGTGATTATATATATATATGTGTTAATCAGTATAAGCTGTATATTTCAAGAAAAAATAATCCCCTAAATCTCAGTGGCTTGTATCAACAAAGACCAATTTCTTATCACTATAGATGTCAAATGAAGGGAAGCTGGGAATCAACTCCTTGTTGTCTTTATTCTAAAATGCAGACTAACAAACAAGGCTTATTCTATAGCATATTGCCCAAGAAAAAGAGATCATGTAAGCCACAGTGTAGGATGGTTAGTTTTTTCAGTACTGGGCATTGAACCCATGGCCTTCTCACTGACCTACATCTTGAGCCCTTTTCCTTTTTTGTTTTTGTTTTTGAGACGGAACCTTTCTAAGTCATTAAATTGCCAAGGCTGTGATCCTCCTGCTGGCTTTCTTTTTGTTTTGTTTTTTTTTTTGTACTGGGGATCAAACTCGGGACCTTGCACTTCCTCCTGCTAGTTTTTAAAAGGTCTACTCAGAAGAACCCAGCCTGGTTGGTGTCTTGATCTTAAATTTCTGTCTTGTCCTCTGAGAAAGTAAATTTCTGTCATTTCAACCACCCAGATTGTGAAATTATGTTAAAATATCCCTAGCAGACTAATAAAAATCAAGTATAACATGTGTTCATGAAAGTTTCCGTAGATATTTACTGACTTCTGTAGCACTGTGGAATTTAACTGGAAAACAGGTAAGAAAGAAGACAATGAGGGGGCAGCAGGAAAGCATGGATATAATTTGACTAATATCATCTCTTTTAGAATTCCTTGAAAATGTATATGAAAACAGCATATGTGTGTACACAAACAAATACATTATTCATTATATTTTTGTAAGCTATCAATGTGAAAAGTGGTGTCAGTTTCCCTAGTTAACTGATTGTATGTACTTATTTACAGAATTAGACTTTCTCTGCATTGCAAGTTTGATGTTAAATTATAGGGAACACTCTTTGTTGCCATCCTAGACAATTGTAAACAAAACAAAACAGACAAATCAGAAGGGAGACCATAACCCCATGGGTCAGTAGATAGAGGCACAGCTATACTTTGATGAATGGTATTAGAAACTTTAAATTTTTAGCACAATATAGAAGATGCTGCTCTGTAAATAATATTCTAAAAATATAAGTAAATATTGTCTTGAATGTCAATATCTGAAGATTTACTAGCTTTCATAATATGGGTACCACATTCTCTAGAAAAACTTTAATAAAAATACCATAACGTGTTAAAGTCTATACACTCTTAACCCTCAAACTATCCAAAAAGTTATAGCATAATAAGCAAAAAAAGGATTACAATACATTAAGAAGTGACACTCATATTGGTTGATTTATTTTGTAAGAATTATTGTCTATTTAAAAATTCTATTTTTTCACTGATTTAGATATTACAGTTTTTAAAACTTCTTTCAATTATTTTCTTATGTAAGAGCATAAAACCTATTTGAAAAATCACACAATTACTTTGTTATCCTTTGAGTACAGGCTGTATTTTGGTGTGTTAAAAAATTCACTTGTCATAATAATTTTAAAGGTATCTTTGAAAGCTTGATGTACAGGAAGCAAAGACCAAATCTCATTATGCTGTTAAAATTTCAGAAGTCCTGTTCTATTGAGCCCTAAATGTACATCATGCTGCATTATCCTTGTTAGAACAATCTAATTAGAAAGTAATATATTCTGAATCACTTAAATCTATTGAGGGAAGAGGATTAATGCAACTATGTCATCTAAACTATCAGAGTGCATATATTCTATTAATGCTAATTACATTTATAAAATGCAAATTAGTTGCTTTCTTTTACTCTGTGTATTTATGTTAATGTGCACAATTTAAACAAAAGCAAAGCACTTGAGACAATAACCTTCATGTAAATTGCAAAGGGTTCATTTTTAATTGCTATTGTATTATATATATATATACCAAAATTCTCTAAAGGTCCAATTTTCCAGTTTCTATATTTATACATTTTCTTAGCTCTGTAAAAGGAAAGCATCTATATAGGGTTAAACAGTTTCTGATCTCAAAGTTTATCAAGGGAAATTTAAAAATCTCTTTTGGAATTTGGCTAAGAGACTGAAAGATAAACTAAAAACTGACAGATGGGAAGAATAATATTGGTACTAATTAAGCAAAGCAAAAATGACATTATTAAAAATCATCTCAAATGCTGCCTTCCCTACATAAGCACTATACAAAGGGCACAGGGAAACCATATAGAATAATAGCTCTTATCTCTGGAGACAGAATGATTTGGATTCTGGTGTCAGCCCTTTGCCACTTTGGTAACCACAGGCAAGTTTGTCAACAAATGTAGGCTCCTCTATAGAGTGCATTTAATAGTTAGAGGATAATTTAAGCCTTCAAGTTTTGCACAGTGCTTGGCAGCATAATAACTGCTCAATAAAATTTACTGTCATTGTCTGCTACAGGGTAACTCTTTTGTTCCCATGAGAAAACTCATATTGAGACAGTGTTGGGAGGTGGGGAATGGAAGCAGTGGAAGCATTTGGATTATGGGGCTGATCCTTCATGAGCGGATTTCTCACTTTATTGGATTCACACTCTTGTGAGATGGGGTTAGGTCCCATGAGAGCATGCTGTCAGAAGGCGAAGCTGCCCCTTGTATTTTGTCTCTGTTGCACACCCTTACTTGCTCTTGGCACAATGAATGGAAGAAGCTTGAGACGTTCATTAAAAGCTGAGTGCAAGGACTTGAGTTTGATCCCCGGCACCAAAAAAATAATAAATAAATAAATAAATAAATAAAATAAAAGCTGAGCAGACCCCAGCCCCATGATATTAGATTTTCCAGCCTCTAGAAACAGGAATCACAATAAACCTCTTATCTTTAAGTTACCTAGTCTCCATTATTCTGTAATATCAAGAGAAGACAGACTTTGACAACATAATTATACTTCATGAAATTAGCTATTATTGTGATATACTAGCAAACCATGTATAAAGGGACACCTATGAATGTTGTAGATGACTAGCAGCAGTTTATAATTATCAAAATATTTGTTTGGTAGAAATTAAAAGGAATTAGGAACATATATTCAAGTTGTTTCTTCCCATCCAACTTCATGAAGGCATATACATTATAAAGACCCTGAGTTTGGCAGTTCCCCTCAAGTAGTCTTAAAACCTTATTTATTTAAAGTTAGGCTTTAAAACTACTGATTTGCTGGTTGGGTGACATTAAGCAAGGTACCTAAGTCTCACCAAAACTCTGTTTACTAATACATAAAATGACAATAAATGATTGACTTTCTTATGTAGAGCTAGTGAGATGATTTCCTGAGAGGTCTCACGTGTGATGCCTTGTCTGGAGCAGTCATTTATCAGCATTATTCCATTCCTTCACCCTTTATATGAGGAGTTCTTTCATGACTTATTTTAAAATAACCTTCCTCTCTTTCAAGAACACTTTACTACACAGTTTAGCTTATCTATATAGCATCTCCCTTGGAACATTTAGTCTGAAGCTGTTCCTCTCCTTTTAAAACTCAAAAGCAAGATATTATATCTTGGAGTAATGTTTACATTCTACCCAGAGAAAAAGAAATTAAAAGAAAAGTAAAGAAACAAAATAAAAAACAAGTTCCAGTTTTATTATTCTTCTCAAAATGTTAAATTGTTCAAGAATGAAAAAAATATTTGTATTGCTACAAATGTTATTGACTCGTGTTAGGATTTTGAAAAATAAATATATAATGTAAATATCTTAAAATATATAAAATGTATAGCTCTTAAGGCAAATGTGGTATCAAGTTACTTCACTTAAATTCATTAAAACATAAAATATACCATGAAAACTTCTATCTTGTCTGGATTCCAATAGGCAAGTACCACAATTATATTTTCTTTTCTTTCCTTTTTATTCATTAAGTTTATCAGTACACTTTAGGAGTACAATATGATGACATTCATCATTGGGAATTTGTACCTATACATGATATATCTTGGTTCTTATGTTTTACCCATTCCCCTGCCCTCCCTTCAACCCCTCTGCCCCTCCCTATTTATAAAGACTTCGCTTCCATTTTTCCTCTTTTCATATTCCCTCCTCCCACTTCCCTTTCCCCTTTGGAACATTTCTCCCTATTTCACATTATCTATTATACACTTTGGTCCTCATTTACACTTTTAGTTTCTCATACCAGAGAAACTATTCAGTATTTACACATGTGTGTCCTATTTATTTCCCTATATTTTCTTTTAACTGATATCTTGACACAGTCTCTCTCTCTGTCTCTCCTCTCTCTCTTTCTCTCTCTCCTCTTCAGAAATAATAATAGAAAAATAGAGAACTAACTAAAATCCTGGGCAAAAATTTGGTATCCATAGCTTAAGAATGTCCTTCAGATAGTTAAATGAAAATTGTTCTAGAACAGGGCAAAGGAAAGGCTTTTTGTGCTGAACTTCAATTCAAAGGGAGTATTAATTTGGAAACATTATTTGAAAGATCTTCGATCTGTTTAGAAGCAAGAATAATTTGCTTTGTGTATCTGTGAGTGTGTACGTAAATATGTGTTTATGTGTATTACGTACTTATGTATTTTTTCTGGATAATCGATAATGCCTAAAATAAAGCAAAATCTCCAAAAACATTAGATTTGTCATATTTTCATTTTGATGTAACACATCAAAAATCAGAAATGTCTTTGAATTCCCTAATAATTCCCTGATGATGATTAACCTTGTTGATAAAAAATAATTTGACTTCCATTTTTTAGTCATTAACAGTACATGAAATGACACAAGAAGACAAGTATATTTTAACTTCTAACTTGCTTTGACTATATCTATAAATGTTTTATTTCTTTGCACTCAGTCTGTCAAAACAAGTATTTTTAGCCTTAAAATTGGATACCGATGGTAATACTTTGGTTTTAACTCATGTTTAGACAAATTGAATAACTGAGTATACATTTGTGATGGATATTTAGCCTTTTGTAAAAGTGTTTCTTAATTTTGCAACATTTCCCAACTTTTAAAAAATTAATTTTATTGGTAAACTTTAGATATCCATACTGATCACATTCATCATGCGGAATGTGTGCTTGTACATAATATATTTTGATTTTTCTTTTTTCCTCAATCTCTTCCCCTCCCTTCAATCCCTCTTTCCCTCATTATTTATAAAATCTTTTGTTTCCATTTTTTCTTTCTATTCTCTTTTTCTTTTCCCTTCATTTCTTTCACCCTCCTCCTCCCTAGTGCCCCTTTCCATTTGAACATTTTCTTTCTATTTTCCAGTATCTATTATACATTTTGGTTCTTATTTTACCCTTTTGATTTTTCACACCAGCAACACAACATGATATTTAAATATGTCCGTCCAATTTATTTCACTTACAAGTATGGTCTCAAGGTGTATTCATTTACCTAGAGATGTCTTAAGTTTATCCCTCTTTATTACAGAGCAGTCAGTAATCCATTATATAAGAAAACCACATCTTTCCCAGGATTTAGCTCAGTGGTGCCACACCTGCTTGGCAAGTGCAAGGTCCTGTGTTCGATTCCTGGTACCCGCCCCCCAAAGAAAACCACATCTTGTTTTCCAACTCATGAGCCTTGTTTCTTGGCAGTTGTCGAGCTCTCCTGTTTGGAGCCTGAAAATGGTAACTTTTCACCTCTCAGTTTCTTGACCCTGCAGAAATTACATGATCTGTGTTCCCTTTTCCCTTCTTCATTGACCTCAGACTTTCAATTTAGACTTTCTGTGCAGATATTCAGGGCTAATAGAAAACCCATTCAAGGATAGATAGTGGCACAGTTGGCAGCTATACCAAATATCTAGGGTCAGATATTACCAGTCTTCTCACAAGAGTCCCAAATGGATGGAAGATATGATGTAAACTTAGGCCATAGTGATCATGTCTTCAGTGTTCTCATTGCAATTGTGACACGATATTGGCTGTGTTCCTTCTAAATGCTTAATTTCTCCTGGCCTTGCTCATTTTCCAAGCAGTTTGTCCTCTCTTCCTCCTTTCCTCCCTTCTTTCCTTGTGTTAGGAGATGATTTTCAGTGCATTTTTTCACATTCCCTCAAAAACAATGCTTAGACAGCAAGCATGCATTGCCCTGATTGCTAATGCACAGACCAACCAATAGAATTTAAGAAAGTTAATTGGTGGTTTTATAGATCTTCCATTGCACAACAAAATATCTGATAAAGCATTATTTCCTAGAATAAAATTTTGACACATTTTAAAGATAGCATCAGTGTGAAAATTATACCACAAACTGAAAATACCTATTGTCTCTATTGACATAAGAGTAAATGCAATTTCTTCTAAATTTCATCAGAAATTTTCAAAATTGAAAAACTGATTCTAAGCCTGGTATAGTGGCACGTGCTTATAATCCTAGCTAATTGGGAGGCCAAGGTAGGAGGACTGCAAGTTTGAAGCTAGCCTGTGCAACTTAGGGAGACTTTGTCTCAAAATATAAAGAAAACAAAAAAATGAAAATGAGCTGGAGACTTACCTCAGTGTGGGACCTCAGCTCAATCACCAGTACCACCAAACAAAAGCAAACAGAACCAAACAAACCCACTCCCTCGAAATGACTATAAAAACTATATGATAGAGGGCCAGGGATTTAGCTCAGTGGTGCTGCTGCCTGCCTCGTGAGCGCAAGGTCTGGAGTTAGATCCCCAGTACCAAGAAAACAAAACAAAAAAACCCTCCAAAACAAAAAAACTATATGATAGAATGAATATACAAGAACAGGCATTGCAGGAGAGGTTTTAGCTACTTTAGAGATTCTTTTGTCTAATGGAAGGAATGGCCAGACACAAAGTTCAGATCTTCAAAAATAACTTGCAAAATCATTGATTCATAACAATATCATAAATTACCCAAGTATGATATAGAAATTGCACTTTAACTTCAGGGAGGAAGAAAGTTTAAAAATATTCTATGTTCATTTTTGTGGTAAACTATCCTTCATTTGAAAATCTTTTAGAACATATTAGGGTTTTAAATTACAGAAGTCATTTGAGGAAAATGTTTTGGAAGATCCTTCTTAGGAAGCCAAATTTATCAAGTCTTAGGTTTAGGTTAAGATTTTATTTTACTTTTCTATATGCTATTTGAAATAGTCTAATGACAGTTTAGGAAATTCTCCTCAGATATTCCCATTAGATCTACACCAATTTTTTAAAATGAAAGCTAGGACTTATTTTATATATGTCACATATATTGAAAAATTAAAAAAAATTGTTTGCTATGATTATACCTTATTTGAATAACGTATCATACTCTAAATTATTTTTTTCTTTTTCACATAGCCAGAAAATACCCAAAGTTTCATGAGTTGTTATTCAATCAACATATTAAATCAGTGAAGACTGGAAATAAATTTCAGTTAAAAATTTTTTTGTATTTTTTGAAGTTTCTTTAAAAGTCTTAACTGCTACATGTTTGCAGTACATAATGATTACACTCCTTATTATGGGGAGTTGATACATACGCACAACACATATCAATTTTTTTTTGATCCCCTCTCCTCTTACTCAACCGTTCCACCATCACTTGGTTCCCTTGCCTTTTGCAAAAAACCTATATTTCTGTTTCCAATTCTCTATCTTATATTTTACTCTTTATTTATATTTCATGCTTCTCTTATAAGAGAAATTGTGTGATATTTAAACTTGTGTGTCTTATTGCACTTAACATTATGGTCTCCAAGTGCATCCATTTTCCTACAAATGACACAAGCTTATCCTTCTTTGTATCAGAGTAGTATATAGGTATGCATGTTATCACTGTAATATGATGTTTTTAACTCTTATGGGAAGATACCTGGAAGAGGAACAGCTGGGTCAAAAGGAATTTCTAAATTTAGGTTTTTTTGAAGAACCTCCATACTGATTTCCACAGTGATCCTACTAGCTCCACCAACAATGTGGAAGTGTTACTTTTCCCCAAAAGCCTTGCCAGCATTTCTTACTATTTGATTTCTTGATGATAGCCTTTTTTGGGGGGAGTGAGATGGAATCTCAGTGTTGTTTTAATTGCATTTCTTTAATGGCCAGAAATGTCAAACTTTTTATGCACTTACTAGTAATTTCTGCTGAGAATTGTCTATTTGTTTCACTTGCCTATTATTTGCTTAGGTCTTTTATTTTTTGGGGAGTCTTTTTTTTAAAGGTTCTTTATATTCTAGATAATTAGTTCTCAGTCTGAGGTATAGCTGACAAATTTGACAAATTTTTTCCCACTCTGTAGGTTTTCTTTTCACTCTGTTGGTTGTTTTCTTTGCTGTGATAAGCTTTTTAATTTGATATGATCCAATTTGTTGATTCATAGTGTTATTTCTTGTACAATTGGAGTTCTGCCTAGAAAGTTCTTACCTGTGCCTATGTGATCAAGAGTTTTGATTATTTTAACTTTTAGCAGATTAAATGTGTTTTATTATTTAGGTCTTTGACTCATTTTCATTTTAGTTGAGTACATTGTAAAAGATATGGGCCTAGATTCAATCTCCTGCATGTGAATAGCCAGTTTTCCCAGCACCATTTGTTAAAGAGGCTATCTTTCTTCCAGTGAAAGGATTTGGATTTGGTCTCTAAATTTGGAGGGCTTGATTTTTTTCAGTTCTTTATATATTCTAAATATTAGCCTTTTGTCTGAGGAATAGCTGGGAAACTTTTTTTTTTCTGCTCTTGGTTGGTTCTTCACTCTGTTGTTGATTTCTTTTGCTGTGCGAAAGCTTTTTAACAAGATGAGATCCCAGTTTTTGATTCTTTGTAATATTTCCCATGCCATCAGGGTTTGCTTATGTGTGTCTTCAAGAGTTCTACCTAGTCTCTCTTCCAGTAGATTTAGTGTTTCTGTTTTAATATTTAAATCTTCAATCCATTTTGATTTTCATTTAGTGCATGGTGAGAGACATGGGTCTAGTTTTAATCCTTGGTATGAGGACAACCAGTTTTTCCAGCACCATTTATTAAAGAGGCTATTTTTCCTCCAGTGAATGTATTTGGCCTCTTTGTCAAAGATAAGGTGCATGTGTGTGTTTGGAGTTGTTTCTTCATCTTCTAATGTTTTCCATTGATCCTTGAGTCTGTTTTATTGGACAGTATCATGGTGCTTTTATCACCATAGCTCTGTAGTATAATTTCAAGTCAGGGATTGTGATGCCCCCTGCCCTCCCTTTGTTGCTCAAAATTGTTTTTGCTATTCTAGGTCTCTTCTGGTTCCATATGAATTTTAGGAATGTTTTCTCTAGTTCTTCGAGGTATCCTAGTGGTATTTTGATTGTATAATCTAAATTGTATAATCAAAATTGATCCGTATAATAATATTGGGAGTATGGCCATTGTTACTATGTAGGTTCTTCCTACTTATGAGCAAGAGATATCTTTTCATTTTCTGATATCCTTTTCGATCTTTTTTTTCAGAGTACTGTAGTTTTCAATGTAAAGATCTTTTGCTTCCTTTGTTAGACTGATTCCTAAATGTTTCATTTTTTTCAGTGCTATTGTGAAAGGCATGTTTTCCCTACTTTATTTGTTTCTTATTTGTGAATAGGAATACTATTGATTTTTGGGTGCTGACTTTGTATCCAGCTACAGAACTGAATTTGGATATTAAATGTACAAGTCTTTCAGTGGAGCTTTTTGAGTCTTCTATGTAGAGTATCATACCATCTGCAAAAAATGATAGTTTAACTTCTTCCTATCTTTATTCTTTTTATTTCTTTCTTTTGTCTAATTGCTTTGGCTAATGTTTCCAGAACTATATCGAATAGAAGTGGTGGTAGTGGACATCCTTGTCTTGTTCCTGATTTTAGAGGGAAAGCTTTCTACATCTTGAAAGTAAGCTTTATATATCTAGACTATATAAAGAACTGAAAAAAATCAAACTCCCAAATTTAAAGACCCAATCCAATGAGTACACATTTCTCAGACGAAGAAGTACAAATGGCAAGTAAATATATGAAAAAATGTTCAAAATCACTGGTCATCTGAGAGATGCAAATTAAAACAATGCTAAGATTCCATCTCACTTCAGAAAATATGGCCATTATCAATAAATCAACCAATAACAAATGGTGGCGAGGCTGTGAGGAAAGGAACATTTCTCCACTGTTGGTGGGATTGCAGCCTGGTGCAACCACTGTGGAAATCAGTGTGGAAATTCCTCAGAAAACTAAAATTAGAAATTCCATTTTACCCAGCTATCCCCCTTCTTAATATCTTCCTGAAAGAATTAAAAACATCACACCACAGTGATATATGGACACTCATGTTTATAGCAGCACAGTTTGTAATAGCTAAATCTTGAAAACAGCCCAAATATCCATCAACCAATCAATGAATGGATTAAAAAATGGATAAAAATTACTACTCTGTAATAAAGAGGTATAAACTTGAGACATTTCTAGGTAAATGGATGCACCTTGAGACCAGTAACTTAACAGTAGTTAAGTGAAATAAATTGGACACATGTGTGTAAATAACACATTTTCTGTTGTAAAAACCTGAAAGTGTAAATAAGGACCAGAATGTATAATAGATATTGTGAAACAGGAAAAAACATGTTCAAATCAGAAGAGGCACTGGGTGGAGAGGGGGAAGGAAGGAAGGGAAAAGGGAAAAAATTGGCCAAGAAATACAAAATGGGAACAAAGCTTTTCTAAATAAGGAGGGGAAGAGGGATTGAAAGGAGGGGAGAGGAATGGGAAAAAATGAGAATCAAGATATATTATGTACAAGTACAAATTCCATATGATGCATGTGATCATTATGTACATCTAAATTGTACCTATAAACTTAATTTAAAAATTTAAAAAGAAAAAAGAAGAGAAGAAAAGATTTGGCCCCCTTGTCAAGATAAGATAGCTGAGTGTGCCTGGATTTGTTTTTGCATCCTGTATTCAGTGCCATTCACATACAATTCTAGGTTTTGGGTTTTTTCCCCCAATATCATGCTGTTTTTATTATTATCAATTTATAGTATAATTTAAAATCTGAGTTATGATGCCTCCTCCTTCACTTTTTTTGCCTAGGATAACTGTTGCTATTTTGAGTCTGTTCTTATTCCATATGACTTTTAGGATTGTTTTCTCTATTTCTGTGATGAATGGTATTAGTATTTTGATTGGGATTGCATTCAATTAGTATATAAGTGTTGAAATTTTGACCAGTTGATATTACTATTATTATTCCTATCTAGGAACAGAGGGTATCTTTCTATTTTATGATATCTATTTCACTCTCCTTTTTTCAGAATACTGTAGTTTTTATTGTAGACGTCATTCACTTTCTTGGTTAGGTCAGTTTTTAAGTTTTTAATTTTTCCTGATGCTATTATGAATAGTGTTGTTTTCCTAACTTCTTGCTGAGTTCATTATGGGGTACAGGGATGCTATTGGTATTTATCTGTTGATTTTGTATCATACTGTGCTACAGAACTTGGTTATTAATTCTATATGTCTTTTGATGGAATTTGGGGGGATTTCAATGTAGAGGATCATGTCATTTGCAAATGATAATTTCACTTCATCCCCTCCTATACATGTCCCTTTCATTTGTTTCTCTTGCCTGTTTGCCTGGCTAATCTTTCAAGAACTCTGTTGAACCAGAGTGGTGATAGAGAATATCATTAACTTGGTACTGTTTTTAGAAGGAAAGGTTTTAGCTCCCGCCTCCTTTTTTGGAGGCAGGTACTGGAGATTGAACTCAGGACCTTGAGCTTGCAAAGCAGGTGGTGGAACCACTGAGCTAAATCCCTGGTTTGCTTTCCCCCTTTTAATACAATGTTGGCCATTGTTTTGTCATAAATTGTTTTTCAACAGATTGCAATAAAGTCTTTCTAGTCCTATATTCTTCAGTTTTTAAAAAATCATGAATAGATGTTGGATTTTAAGACTTTCCTGCATTATTGAGATCATTATGTGATTTGTGTCCTTGCTTCTCTTTATGTGATATACTGTGTTTATTTGTTTACATATGATGAATGATCCCTGTACCCCTGGGATGAAGCCTATTTGAATATGATGATTTACTGCATTCTTTTTAATGGTTTACTGCATTCTATTTTATTTATTTTTAAAATGTTATTTTATTGGTACATATTAGGTATACAATATAATGACATTCATCATTGGAGATTTGC
>NW_004624839.1:1512424-1527950 GCF_000247695.1 Heterocephalus glaber
TTTTTTCCCCCATTACCTATGCACCTTTCACCCCCACCACCCTTCCCTATTTACATAGACTTTGTTTCCATTTTATTTTCTTTCTCATAATTTTTCCTTTCCTTTCTTTCCTTTCCCCTTTCCCCTTCCCCTCCCACAACCCCTACCCCTTTGGACCTTTTCCTATTTCAAATTATCAATTATTCATTTTAATCAATGTACTGAGTAGTATCTCTAGTGTGAGAAACTGAAAGTGTAAATAAGGATGAAACTGACTTCATTTTTCAATGGAGCCACCTCACTTCCCAAAACTTCATTTCCCTTCCCAGGATCCTAGCCACCCATTTCTTTTTGTATTCTCATTTCTAAAGAGAAGCCCCTGGAAACACAGGCCTACTTGCCTGTCCACCTCTTCCACTTATACTGTACGTATGAACTTGTCAAGAACTAGCCTATCTCTCTGAAGAGTAGTGCTATGAAAAGAAAGTGCAGGTGCTAACCCTGGGAGGTTGAAAACTGGTTTTGTTTTGAGGAGGGAAGAGGAAGAGCCAAGAATGGCCCACACCTTCCTGAGATTTCCCCTGCCCAGCACTGGACTTTCTCACCCTTGTTGCACTGTATTTCCCCTCCCACCTCATCCTTATTCTAAAAGACCTTGCATACCAGAACACAGGGAGAAGGAAGTTTGAGGCAATAAGAGGCCCCTCCACCTCTTTTGAAGCTAGCTTTGAAAAACCCTCTTTTTAAAGATTGACTCCTGTGTTTCTTGGGGACCAATAAGTAGTACAGACCTGAGTGCAATGAATGGCAAAGATTAATGGATGCAAACTAACATTAATTCATCCAGGAATTTGCTGAAAACTTAAACTAAACATAGAAAATATCATAATGATGAAATTTTGTCATATCAGGGTATTTGCATGCCTTTTTTCTATAAATGATTACTGTATTTTTATGCTTTTCTACCTAAAATTAGGTGATAAGGCTGAGTATAGATACTATAAATGCTAAGGAATTATTAAATCTAGACATTTGGAGAGATCAAAACAAAAGCTTTGCTACCTTAATGAGTTTTTAATAAAAATGAGCCTCATCTCCTTGGGGAACAAATTCACAGTTGAATTTATATGAGGAAAGACAAGAGTGCAGTTGGTTTTCATACTTTTTCCAAGACTCAATCACAAGCTTAAACCCTTTTTAGTCCCCTTGAGCTTATGGAAGCAGTGGACTTAGAATGGCCTTTCAAAAGTAGTGAATCTTACACACTAATACTTTCTCACCCATAAAGCTAAAATCCAAGACAGTTTTTGAAATGAATTTTAGAAGGAATGGGACTTTTGTCTTTGCAGTGATAAACTGATTATTCTTTCCTATTGAAGATTAATTTTTGGTCCCAAGTTCCTTGTCATTCTGAATTCTATAGACATTTAGTTATTTTATATTTAAAAGAAGGACTATGCACATTAACTTTTTTTTTTTTTTTTGGTACCTGAGATCGAACTCAGGACCTTGCGTTTGCAAGGCAGGTGCCGGAACCACTGAGCTAAATCCCTGGCCCAACATTAACTTTTAAATTGGATCTCAGGTGCAAGAATTGAAGGGTAAATTAATTTGATTATTGTTATGTGGTATACTCATCATGGGCCCATGCATGACCTTTTGCTTAAGCAGGTTCTGTAATAATGAAATAAATACCTGTGAGCCCATTATCCCAAATAAACACAAGAGCCTTGACCTTTAGCCCACATTCTGCCATATGATTTCAATCCCATCTCCATCCTCTAACCAGACACACACATCAGCCTTAACTTTATTTCCCCATTTTATTGCTTATCTTTTTATGTTGTGTTAATGCATTTAGATGTATTCCTTAAAAGTATTTTGTTAAATATCAGGAATTTTTTTTAATTTAGAAAATATATCTCATTGTATGTTACCATCTTGGACTTTCAAAAAACTTAATATTAAATTGATAAGGTTCACCCATAATTTAAGTGCTGTAAATTATTTTGTGAATATAATGCCATTTATTTACTTTTCTGTGGGTGGATTGTAACTGTTTCCAGGTTTTGCTCTTGTGAGCAATACTGCTATTACACTTTTTTCATTCCTCCCAGCCCTCCATACTGTCTCCTGCCTTGTCTCTGCTCCTCCCCCCTCCCTTTCTCTACCTTTCCCCCTTCCCTTTTCCTCCTATGCCCTTCCTTTCCTCTTTCTCTGCTTTGCTTTTCTTCCCTTTCCTTCCCTTCCCCTCCCTTCCCTTCCCTTCCCTCCCCTTCCCTTCCCTTCCCTTCCCTTCCCTTGGAATCCAGGGTTTTATGCATGATAGGCAAATGCCCCTGCTATGAAGATTTCTGTAATTGCATATTGTTGTATAGGTGCAAAAATTTTTCTTAGTTGCATAAATTTCTGGGTGATAGCTTAGAAAAATACGAATCCATGCTCTCTCTAAAACTTGATATTGTAAGACTTTAAAATTTTTCACAATGAAGAAGTATGAAATAGTATTAAATTTTAACCAGGAGTTGCATATGATTCTTGTCACTTATGATTATTGGCCCTGGGCTTTCCTTCAAGGAAGTCTACTTTTCTGCTTGCCTGTGTTTTTCTTAGTAAATTATGAGGTTCTTTATATATCCTTTACATTAATTTTTTACCTTTATGCACTATGAACAGCTTCCATCAACTTATAATTATCTCCTTACATTTTAAAATATATTTTTATTAGTGGATAACTTAAAAAAATATTGGGTTTCAATGTGGTATACATGCATAATATTTTGATCATACTCATCCACCCTTATATTACCTTCCCTTATACCTTCTTTTCCTTTTCCACTGATTCTATTCTTCTTGTTTAACAGTAGTCTCTCTTCTACTTTTATGTCATTTTTTTTTTTAATTCAATGCATTAGGGAGAACATGACTCTTGTCTTTCTGAGTCTGGTTTATTTTGTTTAACTTGATTCTCTCCAGTTCTATCATTTTCCTGCAAATAACATAATTTTGCTCTTCTTTACACCTGAGTAATACACAGTCATGTATATATACCACATTTTCTTTACTTGTCCATCTTCCATGGACACCTAGCCTGCTTCTATATCTTGACTTCTATGCATCATACCACAATAAATGTAGGGATGCAAGTATCCCTGTAGTATGCTGACTTTAATTTCTTCAAATATATACTAAGGAGTTGTATAGCTGGGTCATATAGCAATTCTATTTTTAGTTTTCTGAAGAAACTTCATACTGATTTCCATACCTGCTGTACTAATTTACATTCCCATTAACAGTACAGAAGAGTTTCTTCCTCCACCCTGTTTCTCCTTCCCTGCATCTTCAGCAATATTTATTGTTTTTTGCATTCTGGATGATTACCATTCTTGCTGAGGTTCTATCTCAATATAAAATAGCTAAAAATGTTACACATTTTTCATATGCTTATTGTCCATTTGTACTTCCTATGAGAAGTGTCTGTTCAATTCATTTATCAACTATTTAATTGGGTTGTGTGTGTGTGCTTGCATGCATGTGTGGATGTTTTTTGAGTTCTCATATATTCTAGCTAATAATCCTGTTTTGGAATAGTAGCCGACAGAGATTTTTTTCCATTCTGTAGACGTTTTCTTCATTCTGTTGATTGCTGATTATTTCCCTTGTTCAGAAGCCTTTTGATTTGATGTAGCTCCATTTGTTGATTCTTGCAAGTATTTCCTGTGATATTGTTCTATTCAGGAAGTCTTTGCTTTTGCCTATAACTTCAAGTGTTTTGCATATGACTTCTTCTACACGTTTCAATTTTTATGTATAGGTCTTTGATCCATTTTGAGTTTTTTTTTTTACAAGTTGAGAGATGGGAAACTAGATTCAATATTCCATATATGGGTATCTAGGTTTCCCAGCACCATTTGTTCAAGAAACAGTCTTTTCTCAGATATATGTTTTTGGCCCCTTGTCAAGAATCATGGCTGTAAGTAACTAGGTTTGTTTCTGTGTCTGCAATTTTATTGTACTGGGCTATGTACCTATTTTTGTACCACTACTATGCTGTTTGTGTTCTACCGCTTTGTATTACAATGTGAAATCAGGTACTGTGATGCCTCCAGACTTGTTCTTTTTGATCAGGATTGCTTTGACTCACCAAGTCTTTGTGTTTCTACTTGAATTTTAGAATTTTTTTCTAGTTCTGTGAAAAATGTCATTAGAATTCTGATGAAGACTGCATCGAATTTATAGGTCACTTTTGGTACTACAGCCATTTTAACAATATTAATTTTATTGGTCCATGAACATGGGAAGTCATTTCACTTTCTATTATCTTCAATTTCTTTCTTTAGTGTTCTTCAATTTTCATTATAGAGTCTTACCTCGTTGGTTAGGTTGATTCATGGGTATTATTTTTCAAGGCAACTGTGATTAGAATTGTTTTGCTGATGTCTTTCTCATTTAATGAATTATTGGTATATAGAAGAGCTATTGAATTTTTAGTGTTGATTTTGTATCCTGCTACTTTTCTCTATTTGTCAGCTCTAAAGTCTTTTGACAGAATCTTCAGCATTTGCTAAGTATAAGATCATATTGTTTGTAAATAAAGATATTATGACTTTTTCCTTTCCTATTTGTAGTCCATTTATTTCTTTCTTTTGCCTAGTTATTCTGGCTAAAATTTCAATCACTAAATTTAATAGGAGTGGTCCAATTGGACAACTTGGTCTCATTACTGATTTTAGAGGAAATGGCTTCAGTTTTTCCCCATTCACTACAATGTTGACCATAGTGTATATAGTCTTTATTATGTTGAAGTCTGGTCTTTCCATACTTAGTTTCTTCTGGGCTTTTCTGAAGGGGTTTTGAATTTTCTTGAAGTCTTTTTCTGCAGCAATGAAGATGATCATATGATTTTTATCTTTTATTCTACTCATGTGGTATATTTACTGATTTACACATGTTGAACCTTCCTTGAATTTCTTGAATGAAACCAACTTGATCATGATGTATGATCTTTTAAATTTACTGTTGAATTCAGTTTCCAGGTATTCTATTGATGATTTTTGTATCTATGTTCAGTAAAAATATTGGCCTACTATTTTCTTTTTGTTGTTGTTATCTGGTTTTGGTATCAGGGTGATATTGGCTTCATATAGTGAGCTTGAAAGTGTCCCTTCCCTTTCAGTTTTGTCGAATAGCTTGGTGAACACTGGTGTTAGTTCTTTCTTAAATGTTTGGTAAAATTCAGCAGTCAATCAATGTGCTTTTGGGCTTTTCTTTGTTGAGAGAACTTTAATCACTGCTTTCATTTCACTGCTTGTTATTGATTTCTGTTTAGGCTTTTATAGTCTATAGATTTAATTTTGGTAGGCCAAATGTGTCTAGAAATTTATCCAAGTCTTTTAGATGCTCCAATTTATTATAGTACAGCTTTTCAAAGTAGTTCTTAATAATCCTTTGAATTTTACTGGTGTCTGTTGTTACATCCCATTTCATCTGTAATTGTATTGTTTTGGATTTTCTTTCTTTTGGTTAGTTTGCCAATGGTTTATTAAGCTTATTTTCCTTTTCAAAGAAGTAACTCTGTTTCATTGATCTGCATTGTTCCTTTAGTCTCTATTTCACTAATTTTATCTTTGATTTTTCTTATTTCTTTTCTTTGGGTTTGGTTTGTGTTTGCTCTTGTTTTTCTAAGTGAGTTTTGTTTGTTCTTGTTTTTTAAGCAATGTTTCATTAAGTTTTTTTTCTTTGAGATCTCTCTGATTTTTTTGATGTAGGCACTCATAGCAATACAGTTCCTTCTTAGAACTGCCTTTCTATATCCAGAGATTCTGGTAGGGTTTATTTGTAATTTTTTGTTTAGAGTTTAAGAATTTTTAAATCTTCCCCTTGATTTCTTCAATACCAACTAATCATTCAAAATTTAATTGTTCAATCTCCATGTGTTTGTTTCTGTGGTTTCTCCTGCTGCTAATTTCTAGTTTCATTCCACTATGATCTAATTAGATGTAAGAAATATTTTTTTTTATTTGATAAGGCTTGCTTTATGGTCTAAAATAAAATCTGTTTTGGAGTCTGTTCCATTGGCTGTTGGAAAGACTGCATTCTCCTGTTGTTGAACGGAATATTCTGTAGATGTCTAAAAGTCCATTGGATCTATGGTATAATTTAACTCTGATGTTTGTTTGTTGGTATTTCTTGTCCAGATGACTCATCTATTGGTTCGGGTAGAGTACTACTGTCACATACTATTATTATTATGATTTATGTATCCCTTTTGGTCAAGTAGTGTTTGTTTTATTAAATTGAGCATAGCAATGTTTGAGGAATATATATTTATATTTGTTATATCATTTTGGTAGGCTGTTCACCTTACTGATATGTAATGACCTTATTTGTCCCTATGACTTATTTTATTTTGAAGTCTACATTGTTAGATATGAGTACTCCTGCTTTTTTTTTAGATTCCATTTGCATGGATAATTTTTTTTTGTTCTTTCAGTCTGTATATGTGTTTGCTGATGAGGTTTGTTTCTTGTATGCAGCAAAGAATTAGGTCTTGTTTTTTAATCTAAACTGCCAGGTTGTATCTTTTAATTAAAGAATTAAGACCATTTACTTTCAGAGTTACAGTGAGTTATGTACTAATTCATGTCATTTTGTTGCTTTTCTACTCTTTGTCTCTTAATTCTCATTTGCTTATCCACTCATCCTTCTGTATGTAGAATTTCTCTAAATATATTTTGCAATGTTGGCTTAGAGGTCATGCATTGCTTTATTTTATGTTTATATTGAAGGTCTTTATTTCTCTTTCAATTATGAAGAATAGCTTTGCTATATAGAGTAATCTAGATTTGCAGTTATTTTGTTTTAGGATTTGAAATACATCATTACATACCCTCTGAGCCTTTAGTATTTCTGCAGGGAAATCAGCAATTATTCTGATGGGTTGGCTATTATAAGTGATTTGGCATTTCTTTCTTAAATGTTTCAATATTCTTTCCTTGGTCTGTACTCTTGGTATTTTAAGTATAATATATGGTAGGATGTTCTTTTTTGGTCTTGCCTGTCTGGGGTTCTAAATGCTTTCCGTACTTGGATGTCCATATCTTTCCCAAGATTTGGAGAGTGTTCTGCTATTATTTCACTGAATAGATTTTCAGTGCTTTCATTTCGTATTTCATTTTTCATTTTTGCTAAGGCACCCTCTTGTACACTAACATTTTATAAATTTGGCCTTTTAACCATGTCTCAGATTTCTTGGATGCTTTGTTTACAATTTCTCATTTTTTAAATTTATTGCTCTCTGATATGGTAATTCATCAACTTTGTTTTTAGCCTCTGTCTTCTTCTTGATTTTACATATTGATGAGGATCTCCACTTAGGTTTTTGTGTTATTGAGCTTTACATTTCCAAGATTTCTGTTTGGTTCTTCTTCAGAATCTCTATCTCTTTGTTTAATTGCTCCTTCATATCCTACATTAGATTCCCTAATTCATTTAACTATTAATTTATCTGCTGCTGGATGTCAATGGTCATTTTAAAAATCAATCTTTGAATTATTTTTCTGAAATTTCACGCATTTGATACCTTTACATTGAGTTACTGATAGGTTATGGACCTTGGGGGAGTCATGCTGTCACCATTTTTCATAGATCTTGTGATTCTATGTGGGATTTATGCATCTATTGGGATAGATATCTCTTCAAGATAGGAAATGGAAAACTTGAAGGAAGATTGAAAAGAAGAGGAAGATAAGATGAGAAAGAGGAGAATATAGATAAAATTTCACTTAAAGCACAAAAAAGTGCATAAAATTCAATAAGAATGGCAGGAAAACAACAAGCAAATTTTTAAAAGAGAGAAAGAAAAGGTATAAAAAGGAAAAATGGTGGAAAAATTATTTTAAAATCAAAGTGAAAGAAAAATGAGCCCACAATTTAGTTTTTATTTTTATTATCTTAGCTTTCCTATCACCTATTTCCTGCTGGAGCTTTCCTCTTTTTTTCTCTTTTTGGAATATAGTGTCTTCTTCCTAACTCTTGATCCTTCTAACACATAGATTCATGTGAATGATAATTGTATTCCACTATCTTACTCAGGACTAGTCTTTTCACTTTCATAAATGTATCCTTTAGTGAATGTTTAAATTTTAATGTAATCTTTTTTTATTCAAGCCAATTCCTTTTTTTTGGGGGGGGGCAGGGTCTCTGGATGTAGCCCAGGCTGGCCTTGAACTCATGGCAATCCTGCTTCAGCCTCCTGAATGCTGGGATTACAGGCATGTGACATCGTGTCCAGCCCAAGTCAATACATTTTGTATCTTAAAAAATATTTCTGTGCCAGAAGATCTAAAAGATATGACAAATCTTCTTCAAAGAACATTGTGTTTTCCTCTCCTCTTGACTTCCCTTCCTTCTTTGTTCCAGTACATTTTTCCTAATCCATCTGTAATTGATTTCTAAATGTCACGTGAGGTAGGAATTCATTTTAAAATTCATATGGGTGATATATTTTCCATCTTTGATTACTGAAGACGCCCCCTTTTCCATGTCTCTATGTTAAAGTTCCATAGATGAGTGGTTCTATTTGTAAGCTCTTTATCTTATTATTTTATTTTTTCTATTAAAATACCATTCTTTCTTTACTGCTTTAACTTTTTATAGGTCCTAATAGGAAATCAGAGAAGTCCTCCTTTCTTCTCTTATTCTTTTACAGTATTCTAGTTATTATTCTCTTACATTTCCATGTATATTTTAGAATGATATTCCGTGCTTTCTATGTAATTTCCTTTTCTTCCTTCTAATTAAAGGGTAAGCAGTTTAAGGGCTATCTTGGTTTTAATTCTGTTTTTATAGGGTCAGACTTTATGAATAGTTTTTACATTTTGAGTAGTCCTCTTAAAAATCGTACATTTATGTGAAAATTTTGACAGATACCCTGGTGGCGTGTAAAGCCTAAAATCTATTATTTGGCCCCTTGCAGAAAATGCTTGCCAAAAATATATACATATCTATATACATATTTACATATATGTATTTACATGTATTTACATATATATGTACATGCATACACATATTTAGACACACATATATGTTTTCAGGTATTTACTCCATATTTTTTTCTTTTCAAAAAAAGTATGTTCATATTTCTGCATGGTCTTTTCTCATGTTTTCTTCTCATAGACCTATTGTTAAGCCCTTCCTAATAACTTTTAGAATATATATTTAGGCTAATTATATTCTTGGCCCAGTTTTTCTAGTATATCTGCTCCATATGGAAGTCTCTTATTCAGAATGTCTCCCCTCCAACTTTAAGAGTTATGTTTCTCAAATATGTCAGCATTTGGACCCTTAAGTCCTGTGGTGAAGAATTTCATGTGCCAGGGGACCAGCCGCCAGCTGCTCAATCTATGAAACAGATGTTCACATTGAGCTTTACTCTTGTGGCTTCTCAAAGACAAGTCACACCAGATATTTATGAGAGTAATGTTGGCCAAAATTGTTGTTTTAGAGGAGAGATAGGAAGACAAATGCCAGAGATTGGTTGGTGTACAATTCTTCATTTCTGGAATCCTTGTACAGAAGTTTCTCTCTCAAGGGAATGAGGGGAATAAGCACAAACTTTAACAAATAGTATTTTCACTATTACCCTGCCCTTTGAGGCTGTCTCTTGCCCCAGGTCAAAGTCACCCTGATCCCAATTACCTAAAAATGCTATGCCCTTCTAACTCCCATTGTCTTTAAAGTTCCCCACAATTAAAAATTTTTTTTCCTCTTTAATTCTTTCAGAATTCATCTTGGAAGAGGGAGGCAGTAATAGCTACTGGGAACATTAAAAAATTTCAAACTTACATGCATACTTTTGGTGAACTTGAAATTTGTATGAAACAAGTTTATAATTAGTATAAAACTGACACATTGACATAAATCATTGATTAAATTATATCTCAACAGGTTTAGGCTATATGCTTCTGAACTTTGCCTATTTAATTCTAAAAACCTGGCAGGCAAGCTCTATATCTCCTTCTCGAAATTATTTCAGTTGCATGATACATATATAATAAAGATTCCATCTGATTTAGAGTAATGTTTGATAGATTTTATGAAGAAGAAACCTAAAAAAACAAAATGAATAGCTAGCTAGAGAAAGTTATGTTACTGACTAGATGCACAAAACACTGTTTGGAAACTAGTTCAAGAATTGACAGCTAGCAGAAAATCTGGCATGGCAAAATAGGTGTATTTAGCTAAATGTAATCTCTATATAACTTATCGTCCCACTTTAGGAATAAATAATCACCCTATTTTGGAGCACTAGTTCTCTGTAATTTTACAAAATCTCAAGTGAGTGCCCTAGGTAGAATGTTCTATGAATATATTTCAGTTCTATTTATCTATTTCTTCACCATTCAAGAAATTCTTGCATATATGTGTGTGTTGAAAATGTGGCAGTAATAGCTAATGAAACTGCAACTGGATGGGAAAAGGAAGTGATCTGTTAAATGCTTCATAGCAGTTGCATCAAGACAATTTGCACAAGATGACAAGAGTCAAAAGTCTGATGGAAAATTACCACTTTTTCTTGAAAGATGCTAACAGAAAGGATCCAGGAACTACTTGCTATTTTAGTGGTGCTATAAGAGTAAGCAAGAAATGCCATTTAGATTAAGTGAACAAGGGCTGGAGATTTGGCTCAGTGGCGCCCATGCCTGCCTCACAAGCACAAGGTCCTGAGTTCAGTCCCCAGTACAAAAAAAAAAAAAGATTAAGTGAACATTGAGTAAATATATGTACTTAATCAACATTTTTAAATGACTTGTAATGAAGAGTATATTGTTTTCATGGATAGGAAAATAATTAAAACCTGAAATCATTAGAAGTGATAATCGTTACCATGCTAATGTGAAGTCACACTGATAGACATTTGTCTAGAATATTTTTCCCAATTGGCAGTTTCTGAAAAATCACATGTATAAGCTCTGTGATGGGCTTCACAAAAATCTAAATGAAAGAACCTGTTCATTCAGGCCTAGATACTAAAATCTCCAACATATCTGAATATTACATCCTATTCTAGATGCTGATT
The DNA here is from genome assembly GCF_000247695.1 of Heterocephalus glaber. The sequence continues at coordinate 1,523,484 of NW_004624839.1, forward strand.
CTAATTATATAGTTTATCTATGTATTATTGTAGTACAACTATAGCACTACTCTATTATTACAATAGTAGGAGTATTATAGTAGTACAATTTGCCTTCTCTCAGAATTTGCAAAAGGTGTAGAATTTAAGTAGACATCAGAGTACACAGATATACTGCTACTATGAAGGAAAACTGGCAATTTTCACATACATCTGGTTGATGGTAGTAGCATTTGATTGCTCTTTTTGGGCATTTGCTTTATGAGTTCACCCAAATTTTATTTTTTATTTTGATAAATTCAGTATTTAAACCTAAAACTTAAGACGTTAAAAAGAGAGGAGAGTGGGAAAAGTCTTCCTTTCAAAAAATAAAACTGAAATCATGTGTGTCTATAACTGTCACATGGTCAAGAAACAAATCCAAAATAAATCAAAATAACCACAAACCCATCTGTGCTCACCTCCAATAAAAAGTGGGATACTGATGGCAAAATGATAGACCCCCCCTCCCACTTTTAAATTGCTGCTGTGGGTTAAGACATGTTAAGAGTAAAATATACATCCCCTGTATCAGTCAGTGCTTACCAGAGAAACAGGCCATTAGCTGCAGCCCATGAATCACTATACAGTTGCATATCTGTGTTTCCTTCTAGGCAAAATGTACTACCAGGTGCACTGCCTGAAGTTCTGCCCACTGTGAAGATTTCCCTTCACCACTGATCTTCAGGGATGTCCTGGAAAGGGGCTGTAATGCTGCAGCTGTCCACTGTGGGTGGTGCCTGCATAACATGCAGAACCATCTGTAAACCAGGCCCTACCCTTCTCTTCCTCTGACAGCTGATCATGTGGTACTCCCCATGGGGCCATAAAGAAACAAAGGCAATATAAGCAGGAGTAGGAGCAATGGAAATCTGGACAACTTCTTCATGTAATTTATTTGTACCCTCTGGACCTGCTCTGGCTTGATTCGGTATATACCATTTCCACTTATTGATAGACTGTTGCTGTGCATGTCCACACTTATGACTCAGTGGATCAGATAATACACAGTTCATGTTAGGCAACTCAGGTTGCATGGTAACCTGGTGTCCCATGGTCAATTGTTGAGTTCCTACTAAGGCCCAGTAGTAGGTCAAGAGCTGTTTTTCAAAGGAAGAGTAGTTATCTGCCGATGATGGAAGAGCCTTTCTCCAAAATCCTAAATGTCTCCACTGCATTTCACCTGTGGGGCCTGCCAGATACTCCAAATGGCATCTCTATCCACACTGATGCTTCAGGTACCTTCGGATCTGCTGGATCGTATGGGCCCAGTGTCAGAGCAGCCTAAACATCAGCCTGGACCTGTTGCAGAGCCTTTTCTTGTTCTGGGCTCTACTTGAGACTAGCAGCCTACTGAATCACTCAGTAAATGGGCCAGAGTAAAGCACCTAAGTAAGGAATATGTTGCCTCAAAAATCCAAATAGGCCCAGTAGGCATTGTGCCTCTTTCTTGGTTGTAAGGGGGGTCAGATTCAACAACTTATTTTTTACCTTAGATTGGGCATCTCTACATGCCCCACAACACCAGACTCCTGGAAATTTTACTGAGGTACAAGGACCTTGAATTTTAGTTGGATTTATTTCCCATCTTCTGGCTATCAAATGTTTTACTAACAAATCCAGAGTGGTTGATACCTCCTGCTCACTTGGTCCATTAAGCACAATATCACCAATTTAATGGACTAGTGTGATACCTTGTGGGAGAGAAAGATGGTTAAGATCCCTGCAAACTAAATTGTGGCATATGAATGGACAGTTAATATAACCCTGAGGTAAGATAGTAAAGTTGTGTTTCTGGATTTGCCAGCTGAAAGCAAATTGTATCTGATGTGCTTCATAGAAAGGTTTGGAGAAGAAGACATTTGCCAAATCAATAGCTGGATACCAAGTACTAGGAAACGTGTTAATCTGCTCAAGCAAGGACACCATACCTGGTACATCAGCTGCAATTACAGTCACCACTTGATTCAGTTTATGGTAATCTACTGTCATTCACCAAGACCATCCATCTTCTGCATAGACCAAAGGGGAGAATCAAATGGAGATATGGTGGGAACTTCCACCCCTGCATCCTTCAAGTCCTTGATTGTGGCACTAATCTCTGCAATCCTTCCAGGGATGTGATATTATTTTGGGCTTACTATTTTACAAGGTAAAGGCAACTCTAATGGCTTCCATTTGGCCTTGCCAACCATAATACCCTCACACTACAGGTTAAGGAACCAGTGTGAGGGTTCTGCCAATCTCTAAGTGTACTATCCCAATTATGCATTCTGGAACTGGGGAATGACTACAGGATGGATTCTAGAATCCACTGGACCCACTGAATCAGACTTTTGCTGAAACTTTATTGATGACCTGACCTCCATTGGCCCCTGCTCTTACTGGAGGGCCACAGTGATGTTTCAGATCCCCTGGAATCAGCAGTAGTTCCAGAACCAGTGTCCAATAGTTCCCCAAATGCCCGATAATTTTCCTTCTTCCAATGTATAGTTATTCTGGTAAAAGACTTTAGATTCCTTTGGGGAAGGATGGGAAAAACTTACCATATAAATTTTCTTGGTGCACCAGGTTCCTTCCTCAAGGGGATCCAGCCTTTCCTTCATTCATGGAGTTGTGGGTCTGTAAATTGGCTCACATCTGGGAACTGGTTGAGGGGCTGTGATTCCTTGTTACTGCAATTTGAAGCAGGTTTCTGTTCATTTGCCCTTAAATTTTTTCAATTATATAAAGCTAGTATAAAATTGTAGGCTTCCCATCAGTTACACTTTTGGAAACACCATGGCTAATCACCCAATGCCATATGTCTAAATGTCTCAGAACATTCTGATCATTGTTGTGCTTCTGCTGTCCATTACAATAAGTGTGTGCATCTTGCCTTTGGTGATTAAGTGCTGCCACTTGACCCCTGCCACTCCAGGATCCAATTAAACCCATTTCCCTTAAAGTTCCCAATTAGGTAACTACAGTCTCCACTGCAAGGTCTGGCATACAGGGAAGAGCAATGAAAGGTCTCTTCAAAAATTTCAGTGCTCCCCTCATGAATCTGTTTCTAAAGGTGTTAGTTAAGGATACATTTTCTGGATCATCCCATTGTGTCAGATTAGGTTTAACATGACAAGTCCACTCCACCATTCCCATTTCCCTAAGCTTCTGAATTCCCTCATCAACAGTAAACCACAGACTACTAGGCATCTCTATCTCATTCACAGTGGGCCATCTTTGGTCCATATTCCTGCCAAACAGCAAAATAAACTATTCACACCTTTCTTTACTCCATGAGCTACAACATTAAATTCAGAATCTCTGCTTAACCAGCCCATATCAACAAACTCAGCCTAATCCAGGTGTGTGTTTTTCCTATATTATCCCACACCCATAAAATCCATTCCCACTCTTACTCATCAGGCCTCTACTTAAAGTTAGAAAACTCTAGAAGTTCTTTGGGAGAATAGAGGACCTCCTCATGGGTCACACTATGTACCTCACCCTTAGGAGCCTCTGAGATTTGAGCCTGTTGTAAGCCTAGAGGTAAAAGTGGGTGGTGAGGGTGGGTCCTGAGAAGTGTCAGTGTTATTATGCTTGGTCAACACAGGATTACCTTCCTCAGATAGACTAGGAGAGGCCAATACCACAAGGGGTGGAGTGGGGATGCCTCTGCCATTGTGGGTAGAGAAATCTCTTCCTCTGGGAAAATAATCTCATTAGCATCTAGAAACTCAATATCCTTAGCTTCATCAACATCCTCCCAAACATCTCCGATCTGGTTTATGGGATCCCATTCTTTTCTGATCAGTGCTCTCACTTTTACTTCAGATACCCTTTGAGGCTGAGCATTAGACTTAGGCTGTATTTCACCCAATTGAATTATGAGGGCCTGTGTTTGGGATTTGACAATCTCAGTCTTAAAGAAAGGAGATTCTCTTTCAGGATACATTTACAAATTTAAATTTTTTTATGTGTGTCTGGTGTTGGGAATTTGAATCTTTGAAGTCCTTATTTTCCTTCATTAATTTTTTCTCATAGTTAGAATGCTTTAGATTTCATATGGATGTTTTGAGCTCATTGTTTTCCTTCACTAGTATGGCCAGAGATGCTAAGAGCAACCAGACAGAATCATTGAATTTCCCACTCTGCCAAAAATATTCAAAAGTTTCATATATGGAGTTGCTAAACTCCTTATATTTCACAAGTGTTGAATTAGGATAATCAAATAGATCTACATTGCATATTACTTTAAACAGGTCACACAAAGGACTATCAGTATTCCCCACAGTATCAGAAGGAGATACCATGTTGTCTTTAGGTCTCATCAAATTAGAGACCCAAATCTAGGAACCCCTAAAGCCATCAAAGAACTTTACAGTTCCAATTCTCTAGAGCCAGTCCTAGTGCCAAAATATGTATCAGTTAGTGCTTAGTAGAGAAGCAGATTTAATGCAAGATATA
>NW_004624839.1:1551741-1564086 GCF_000247695.1 Heterocephalus glaber
CCAATTGTCTGCTAGAGAAACTGATGTAGTACAGAAGAAAAGAATTTTCCCATCTCATTGGTCTCCTGCATCTGAATTTCTCAGAATAATGTCCACTGTACCAGGTTTCCACTTCCACTTCCTTCCCAGTACTTTCCCAGAATTCCCTGTGTGTTAATTTGCTCTCTTTACTTTCTTGTCGTTTGCTGGGATTTTTACATTTATCCCAAGAAAACTAACACGTGGAGAGATGAAGGAAAGGAGGTATAGTATCTACTTGCTTCACTGTATATCTCTTGAAGTGAATAGTACAAAATACATCTTCCTCTTTCAATACATTAAATGCTATGTCAGAGAACGTATATTTAGAAAGTAATGACAAAATTTCTCTCTTCGACCAAATTCCAGTCAGGCTTTTCTAACCTCTCTTTTCAAGAAGACTCTTCTTTTGTACTTTCATGCTTATCTCTTCAATGTTCAATTTTAGCAAGAGTCCTACTTAGTGAGCTTAGCCAGCATCCCAATCCTCCAGCTCTAATCTGGTTTCTATCTTCCATCATGAGCCACTTAATGTCAGATCATCCCGGCCTGTCTATTATAAAAATCCCCTTAAATCAACTTGGAGTCCTCTTCTTAGTAATTTCCTCATTGATTCTCTAGGCTCCATTGTTTGGCTGTAAATTCTCACTCTTTCTTGTGTTCAAAGTTGAGTTTGATCTCTCTTTTGTACTGCAAAATCTCACTGTAGTAGCCCCTATAGTGATTGTGATAGTCTTCCTGAATAAATCTGCCTTACTGTTCTTAATATGTGTCATAAGTAATTTTGTCTTTAATAATATGAAGTCTCTTCTTACTTTTAAGTTTGTCTATTTTATGAAGCAAAGGTTCAGTGTGTTACATGCCACAACCTGCGTAGTGTGTGTGTGTATGTGTGTGTGTGTGTGTAATTGGATCATTGTTTGCTAATATGATAAAAATTTGGTACTTGACACTTGTTAATAATGTCAAGACAGATTTTACTCAACTTATTCCCATAAAGGTGAGAGAGACTTCAATATAAACCCAAGCTTAACTATAAATACAGCAAAAATAACTGGATCTTTCTAGCTGACTAGAAGAATGAAGGGGATAATGAATAGAAAATTACCAAGCAGAGACATCAAGTATAGGAAGATTCTTGATAAATTGACTTAATTTTTTTGTTAAAGGCAGATTGAGTTCAGTATCAAGGGTGGAGGATGAGGAACTTGATCAGATATCAAAGGTGGAGGATTCTTGCTAAAACTAGGCTCCACAAGCCCTGGGCAGAGAAGGCTGAGGTTAAGGCCCAGTTGGGAAGCCAGGTCTGAGGAACTGACTAAGGTTTGATCAAGAAGAAAGTCTGTCATTAGGCATTTATTTCTTCTGAATTTTGTCAAAATGGCTATTTATCAGACTTTCTTTTCAGTTTTGTCTACGTTTATACTACACTATGTTTCCACAGGTATATTAGTCAGTTTTTCCTTACTAGGACAAAATACCTGACATATACAACTTGAAGGAGAAAAGGGTTATTTTGGGTTCAGAAGTTTTCATCTGTGTATGAAGGCAGAAATGGCATGGCGGAGGAAAGCTGCTCATCTCATGGTAGCCCAGAAGCAGAGGTGAAGAGAAAGAGCCATGGACAAGTTGGACCTTTCAAAGTCTTGCTCCAGATGACCTACTTCCTCCAATGAAGCCCTTCAACCACATTGGTCCCCTTGTGATCCACTCATCTCCCTAGGCTCCTCCTTTAAACATTTACATTAGAGATCAAGCCCTCAATACAGAAGTCTTTGTGGGACATGTAATATTTATTTATTTAGTTAGTTAGTTAGTTAGTTATTTTTTCTGGTACCAGGGATCAAACTCGGGTCCTTGCACTTGCACAGGAGGAGGCAGAACCACTGAGCTAAATCCCCGGCCCCAAACATGTAATATTTAAACCATGACAATGGGTATTTTAGTAAGGAAGTAAACAATCCAGTAAGAGCAGATATTCGGATATCTGTTTCCTACAGGTCTTCACTACTTTTATTAGGAAGCAACAAGTTCGCAGTTGGTACCATAGTTTTCATAGGAATTTAAAATAACAATAAGGACAAAAGGACTCCATATTTTAAATCAGCTATTCTAATGATTTTATCTGTTTTTCATCTGTTCTTTTAAAGTGTTCACTCATTTCTATAATTTGTCAAATAAGTAAGCAAATCCTTTACCCTTTTAATTACTTCAAGTCATTTTTAGAGATTTTTCAGACTACTTTTAACAAAAATAATTACTATAACTTAACGTGGTAAATAAAATGTACCATGATGGTATGGACAGTATAAGTTTAGAACTATACATTTAGATAGGTAGATAACAGACATAAGTCATGCACATAATGAATATTTGACAAAAGAAGAAAATTAACAGAAGTTCAGGAAACAACTAAATTCATGAAAGAATTAAATGATATTTATAATAATTTGATGTCAGTTTTGCTGGTAAACATTTTCTAGAAGCCATTTCTATGATTCAGATGTACAGAAAATAAAACTAAAACTTCTCAGGAAAAGAAAAGCTACAAAGTTTGATCAAAAAATGCAGTGTGTGTGTGTAAATAAGAGACATTGACACTAATATCCCTTGAAACACTCCCCTTTACTTCAAACACACTTATCCCATTATTCCTGCCACTTTCTGAAGCAGTTCTGCAAGTCCTCTTTGGTGCGCTCCTGAGGTGTGGTGAATGCCTCTGCTGTATGCCATCCAACAAACAGGCAGACCTATAAAAACATGAAGGTGAGTCTAATTCACCTTATCCACTGGATGTGGCACTGTGTGACTCTGGCTCTTCCCCAAAGTCAAAAAGACAGTGAAAGGTAAACATCCTTGATTCCAGATATTGAGGCAGCTACAACAGCACAGCCAAAGACACTCACCAAGAAGGACTCCCAAAACTGCTTCAGAAACTGGCAGGAATGATGGGCTATGTGTGTTTGAAGTAAGAAGAAATACTTTGAGAGGGATCAAGAGCAATGTGTCTTTCACAGTAATAATTACTTATTTAAATATGCACCATTTTGATCACATCTTGTATTTTGGGGAATAAAACAGGATAGGGATTTCTCCTGAGGGACTGCTTTCAGATCATCAAAACAAATATAAGATACAGCTGCATAGTTGCTATCTGTTATGTTCACTTATTTGGTTTATGAATGGCCTAGACAAGCACGATCAAGAGTTTCTAATTATCCCACCTGCCATATCTACTCAGCATGATTTCAATACTGCTTCAATGTACCCTGTGTTCTTTGTAAAATATTTAAGTTCTTTAAACTAGGTAATAGTTACACTTATTCCCATCTGAATAATTTCTGTTGGTAGACATGCTTAGTAAGGAACAAGACATATTCCTATTATCATCAGAAGAACCCATCTCATAGTTAGCCTTACTATGCATCATAATGATTCTCTGTCTATAAGTATGTTTTCTCTCCATTCAAATGCCTCCATTCCAAGAATATAACTAATATTTTGGGGGACTAAACAATTCTTGGGAATTCATTGAGTTTGTTTTATAACAACATACTAACAGATCTCACTTACTTGATTTTTTTTGGTACCGTGGATCAAACTCAGGTCCTTGAGCTTGCGAGGCAGGTGGTGGATCCACTGAGCTAAATCCCTGCCCCCCCCCGATTTTTAATTTATTATTTGTTAGAACACTTTTATTTACAAATTTTAGAGAAACCAAACACAAATTAGCTGAAAGAAAAACAAGGATATATTAGGTCAGAAATAGTACTTGTCCCAGGTAGTTCTAAGTCAAACAAATTATTAGAAATTATTCTGTCATCATAATTTGGTATTGCTTTCCTATCAGTTGGAGCTGTCCTTAAGCAAGCTCTGCATTTAGGATGGCAACTGCTGGCATTTCCAGCTTAAAGTTGCTATTTATTAACATCCCCTTCAAAGCTGTCTCTCTTTTGTCAACAGTCCTTGAGAAAGGTCAAAGAATTGTGAATCACTGCTCTACTTAGTCAAACCTTGTTAACATATACTCCCTGAGAGCTAAGGTGATCCAGTTCCACCTAAACCATCTAGGTGTAGAATGAGGAAGAGAAAGTTTCTGAGGGGCAATAAGGGTGTTTGTTCCAGAGAAGTTCAAACTTAGATGCACAAATGAGCAGACACATGCAAATGTGTTCTTTGTAGCATTGTAACAGTGGGTAAAAATTGTAAGTAATCAAAAAGTAAAAAATGGTTAAATGAACTATTGTGTTCCACTGTATAAGATATTATGCTTCAGTTTCTTCAATAGATTTCTAATTGATCTTTCTATCTCCTCTGACCTGTTAAGTCATTCTCCAATGTTAATGATATTTGTTGAGGTAAAAATTGAATAATGTCATTCTCTGGCTTGAAGTTTTCAACTGCTTCTCATTGCCTTAGGATACAATATTAAATAGCTTACACAGATCCTCAGTGTACTGTCTAGTCTTCATTCTGGCCTCCTTGGGTCCATCTCCCAACTTTCTTCTCTTTGCTCTGCATGCCTTCCAGATTGGTTCTATTTTATTGGATGGCATGTTACGTTACATATAACCATGGAGACTCTGCATGTGTTGTCCCACTGTCTCTAAAGCCCTCCATCCTTCATCCTCTCTGGCTTAACTCCTTTTCACCTGTCAGGTCTCAATTGATGCATGGCTTTCTCAGGAATGGAGTACTTACAATCTCAGGTCAAAATCATGTATATCATCCTTTTATTTCAAACACTTATCTCAGCTTGTAATTATATGTGCATGCCTATTGCACTATATATGACAAGCAAAATGACATAATTATTTAAAAGAAAGTTTCTTTCTACTCATGAACTGACACACTTAAAATACTGGGAGGCAAGAGATGTGCAGAGTGACAGGACCATGCAAGGCAGAAAAGAAGAAAGATTATATACCTGTAAAAGGAGCAAACCTAGGAGGGAAATACTTATTGAAGTAAAGAGGGATAACATGGTGTGGTTAACAATTAAAAAGATCTCTTCTGTAACTCCTTGGGTTAGACGTTGCTCCCACTTGTATTATCTTAGTCAGGAGCATCTGAGTTTGTTAAAAGACAGTATGGTGAATAACTTCCATTTGCCCTTTTAGATCCTTTTCTACCTCTTCTTCTTCATCCTGCTGTGTTATGTAGTTGACTGATCATTATGAATTGCATGATTGGGCTCCCTTGAACTCTGGCTATCATCTGAGTTTGGTTTATGAAAGCAGCAGCAATAGGTCAAAGGAAGAAAGAAAAAGATCAGACTTTTCCTCTCCTGGCTTCACCCTGTGGAAGCTGTGAGGACTAGATGAATTCTTGAACTGGGGTCACAGTTCACACAGGCAGCTCCCTCACTCTGGACTCAGGTAATCCCTGCAGAGAATACCATTTGTCTGCTGATAGCTGAGCAAAGCAGAGGGGCACCACAGTGTCTTCTGTTATTTCCTCCCATAGTGACCACAATATTGTACATGGCATCCACATTAAACTCATTTCACACTACCCAAATCAGACATACCATGAAGTCCTGGCAGAACCTCAACTGCCATACTCAATTTTATCATCTTGGACATGGGGATAGTATCTGCTTGGTCTAACTCCTGAGATTGTCAAGAGACATTCATGTAGTATAATGTTTTTATGCATTTTGGAAACTGTATAGTAAATGAATCCCCATAAAAACTAATCCAAGGTCCATTGTTATATAGACCATCATATAGGGAACATTGGCAGCATTTGAGATATTGAACTTACTGAATATATTCCTGGTGCAAAGTCTTTGGTTAGCTGAGAAGTTCTCTAGAATGGCCTGAGTAGACTAACCTGCATGTGCTTCTTAGAGAAACTAAAAAATCTCACTTAGTGGCCTACTATGGAGCCTGAAGTTCTCAGCTGAACCAATAACTTCCAATTCCTAGGTACAGTTCCTAGGAAATGTATATGGTGCCCACAATTCATGTGCACGTTATCCTCCACACTCAGCAACCCCATTTCAGCATTGAGGAAACTGATATTCAAACAGTTTAACAACTTTTTTGTAAGAGTTAGAAAAGTTTAAAACAAAGGTTTATCCAGTTTCAAAGGCATTCTGTCTACTGCTCATATCAGCGTTTTGGCATAACCTTTTCAAGTTGGAAATTCATGTTAGCCAAGAGTGTGTATTCATTTTATGCATGAGCAGAGGTGATTCTAAGAGATTAGTATTTCAAGACAGGTGTTCTCCCCTGAGTTCTTGAGGACAGGATCTCAGAAGAAAATATAAAATTGAAGATATGATGAATGCTGGCTTCTGTGAGCAAAGAAAGTGTCTGCCTTCTGGAACTGTCCAAAGTACATGGTCAGAAGGATGCAGAAACAAGTTTTCCCTCTTTTTGTTGTCTCAAAGATAGTATTGTTTTAGCAGTACACACACCTTTTAATATGTAGGTAGAGCTTGAGATCTTAATATAAAATGATTGCCCTAATAGATTTCATCTGTACTCCATTTTCTTAATGTTTTTGGAATTCTAAAATAGTCAAAGAGAAAGTTAAATGTCTTATCATGGCTTCATCCCTCAAATGCTAATCAAATAGTAGAGCTCTAAGCACTTATAATAATCACCATGCAAAATCTTAAATCTCTTTTTGGATGACATTAACCACAAAAATTAAGATTCCTTATGTACATGTAACAACTGCCCAAAAGGAATGTAAGTATTGTGAACTGCAAATATATACTAATAAAAAACAGAAACAAAAAAATTAAATAAGGGAGCTAAAAGAAATTTTAAAAAGGACTAGGATGTATCTTAGTGCTCTTTGGATTCAATCCTCAGTCCAAAAAAAGGTGGGAAGAGGGAGAGAGGTACATTATATATTAAGCATATGCAGTATTTTAGGTCAGAGAAAAAAACAAGTAGTGCAAGCAGTAAAGATTTAATTATGGAAAGATATGATAAAGGAAAAGAAACACAAACCATGATCTGGAAGATTTTGTAAACATATAATTTTAATTAGAAAAAAATAAAGGAAGAAAACCCTGTCTAACAAAGGGTTTGTATTGAAAATACATAAACAACTTTTGTAACTGTTGTAGGAAAAAACAGCAGCCAATTAGTAATGTTCAAAATTAAAAGGCTTTTTATATAAAAAGTATACAAATGGCTAATACATCCAAGGAAAAATGCTCCTCATTATTAGTAATCAGGGTGATGCAAGTTCAAACTACAATGATATACCTTTACCCACCCTCTAGAATGGCTAATTAAAAAGTGTGATAATATCCAGGGTTAGCAAAAATATACAACAACTGGAACTCTCACACAGTGCTGTTGAGAATATGAAATGGAACAGCGACTTTGGAAAACTGTTTGACAGTTTCTCATGAAGTTAAATATATACTTCGCATATGATATAGTAATTCCACTTCTAGTTGTTTACCCAAGAGAAAAAATAGGATTTATACAAAATATTTATAGTAGCTTTCATGCTAATGGCCCCAACCTGGAAAAAAATCCAATATACTGTAGGTGATAAAATAGTGATGTATTCGTATGATGGATATTGTAACTCAGCAATGAAAAGGAACAAATTACTAAAACACTCAGGAGAAATGAATGTCAGAAACATTTTTCTAAGCAAACAAAGCCAGGCATAGTGACTATATACATCTGATTCCATTTTATGAAATTTTAGAAGTTGCAAGATTAACCTAGAGTAACAGTGCAGACCAGAGGATTGGGTAGCTAGGGCATGTTTCTGTGTATGTGTGATGAGGGGCTTGGTGAGAGGGGTGTGTGAGCTTATTTTGACTGAGAAGAGGGATAAAGAGACATTTGAGGGATAATAGAAATATTTTATATTTTGATTGCTTTTATGGGTATCTGTGGCATACATTTGTCAAAAATCAAACCAATAAAATGCCTATGCTCTATTCTATACAAATTATACCTCACTCAGTAGCTGGGCATTGTGGCGCATGCCTGTAATCCCAGCACTTGAGAGGGTGAGCCAGGACGATCTCCATGAGTTCGAGGACAGCCTGGGCTACATAGTGAGTCCATGTCCAGCCTGAATTACACAATAAGACCCTGTCTAAAAAAAAAAGTAAATAAATAATCCAACTACATTTGTAAAAAGCAAATGTAAATAGAAAAAATAAATAAATAAATAAATAAGACCTCACTCAAATTGTTTGAAAAAAAAGAAAGATTCTTGTTAGTAGTCACTAGCATCAAACGGTTTTATTGATGTGGACTCAATTTAGCCATAGTGCAATATACATATTAAGTACGTGTTTTTAAGTATGTATGGGGAAAATTTCAAAAATAATATGCAGTTTCTCAAAAATGAAATAAATTACTTCAGTACCAAAGCATCATCTTTTGTTAACATTTATAATAAAAATCTGACACTACAAAAATTCAAAAAGGAGCGACAACATTCTCAGAAGTCAAGTAAAATTTCAAGGACAGAGTACACTTGGTTTAATTTGAAGAGTGACACATGAGCTTAACTTCCTAGTTAACTCCCTCCAGTCCCTAATAAAATAGGAGGAAAATACTCCGGCATTTCTGGTAGGGAAGGGGAAGTAAACCATTTTGAAAGAGTTCAGAGCTCTCTGCTAGTCTCAGCCGGTTTGTGTCCTGAGGAGAGCTATTTCACTGGAGCCTAACCTGCTGGGGCTTTTTTCAGAGCCTCACTGACCTGCGGAAAGAAAATTCCCAGTGGCAGCCAGCTTTAGCTCACTTCTACATGGAGGAAATGAAAACTACAACTTCCTGTGCACTTTAGCAATCCTGTCTCACCTAAGTCTGCATGTGGGTGTGAGTGTGGGACTAGACACACAGTGTCATTCACAATTCAGAGGCACGTCCTCGCAAAAGCTTAAGACCTAATCAAGTAATTACAATGCACCTACCCCATGTTTATACACAGCTTACCAACTCAATACCAAAGGCTTTTTGACAGCAGTTCTTCACATTCAGGAAGGCAAGAAACAGTTTGATGGTACTGAGAAAAATCAGAGCCAGACAGCAGAGATTCCCCATGTAGGGACAGTTGGGATCTTTAGGGAGGATTAGATTAGGGGAATTGGGTTCCTTTAAGAGGTAGAAAGGAAGGGGGTCTTCTATCTCAGCAAGCAGCAAGCAGCAGAGATGAATGCCTATGGTTTTGACACCTGCCTCTGGGTAGCTCCGCTGAGCTGGCAGCCTTTGGGGTTGAGGGTTGACACTCTCTTCTGTGTAGCTACATTGTTCCACTTAAGCCCCTCTTTAAGTAGGTTAGTTCTTCCTAAAAAAACACCTTTCCTCATGGGCTGGGTTGTAGCTCACGGCATAGCCCTTACCTGGCATGCGTGAGGTACTGAGTTCTATCCCCAGTACCAAAATTAAAAAAAAAAAAAGTTTCTCCTCCAAATTCCCCTATTGGCTCACCTACCCTGGCCCCTAGCAACAAGTCCAATAATCAATCAAGTAGTGACCCTCCCACCACCTACCTCTGGCCCCCAGCAAGAAGACCAATAACTAATCAATCAAGTAGTGACCTTTCCAAGGGCAAGTGGGATGGGACCCTAACTCTATAAGAACAGGATTTCCCACCTGCCCTCACTGATGTCTCAGTTCTGAGGACCACCTGGAGTGACCTTGTGCTTGCAAGGCAGGCAGCGGAACCACTGAGCTAAATCCTCGACCCCCCTTCCTCTTTCTACATTAGAGAGAGAGACAAGCCTGGCAAGCATGAGTCTGGGGGCCCCTAGACCCCAGACCCATCAGACATAACAACATCCAAATAAATTCAAGTGAATGAATTCAGTAAAGTTACAAGATGCAAAATCAACATACAAAATTGTGTTCATTTCTATGCATTATAAGGAACCATCTGAAAAGAAAATTGCAAGAATAATATCATTTAAAATGACATAAAAAGAACAAAAGATAAGCAATGAATTTAACTAAGGAGGGAAAACATTTGTATAGTGAAAACTAGAGAATATTGGTGAAAGAAATTGAACACATAGAGTAATCTGTCGGTTCACTGCTATCCCATGAAAATCCCAATAACATTCTAAAATACAGAAATACAAAAAAATCCTGCAATTCATCTGGAACCACAGCAGATCTAGAATAGCTCAAAGCAATCCTGGGGAAAAAACTGGAAAAATCTCAAGCCATTACATTTCCTGATTTTAAAATATATCATAAAACCTCGGTAATTAAAACTGTATGATGTTGACATTAAAATACATAAACCAATGGAATAGAAGAAAAAACCCAGAAATGAACCCAGACATTCATAGTTAGCAGACCTTTGACAAAGGAACTAAGAATATATAAAAAGGAGCCTCTTCAAAAATTGATATCCAGGAAAATCGGATAACCACATGCACAAAGGTATGACATTGGATTCTTATTTTATACCATAGGGAAAAATAAAACTAACTCACAATGGATTAGAGACATAAATGTAAGACTTGAATATGAAATTCTTAGAAGAAAATATAGTAGAAAATTTTCTTTATATTGGTTTGGTCAGTGATTTCTTGGATATGACACAAATGGATAGGTAACAAAAGAAAAAATAAACAAAGTATGGCTATATCAAGTTAAAAAGCCTCTGAGCAGCAAGGAAATACTCAACAGAATAGGTAGGTAACCTGAAAAATGTTCAAAGATACTTGCAAACTATATATTTAATGAAGGGTTAATTGCTAAAATATATAAAGAATATGTACAACTCAACAACAAAAACCAAATACAACAATAACAACAAAAAACTTATTAAAAATACACAAAAGACTTGAACAGTAATTTCTCCAAAGAAAACATAAAAGCATCAAACAAGTAATATAAAAAGATGTTCAACATCATCTTATAACACCCAAACAAAGAAATCTTTCTCTCTCCCTCTCAGTCTACCCTTAAATTTTCAACATAAAACTGTGGCACTTCTTTCAGAAGGAAATTTCACCTTACTGCATATTTGTCAAGGGATAAAATAACCACACAAGTGTGAAGGTTAATACTACAGCACATTTAATGTTTCCAGCTTTAATTAGGCCCTGAATATTTCTTAGTAATTTTTTTACTGGTTTATATTTAACCTTCTTCACTGCAAATTAAAAACTTCATGACCCTATTTGGTCCCCATCCCCTTGTTAGCTGGCAGTGACCTTTTATTTTAATCATGCCTTTCCTTTGCTTACCTATGCAAAACTTACTCCTAAAGAAATTTTAGTTTTTGCCTTTTCCTCACAGAATTTTTTTGACCACCACAAGTAAAGTTAAATAATTTTAACCCTATGCAAATAGCACGATTTTAATGCCTTTGTTATAGCACCATCATTGATATGATTATATTCTACATATCTGCTCCTTCCTGAAGCTAGCAATTGAGGGGAGAACTAACTACTTTTTATTTTTCATTGTATCCCCGAGGCTGAACATTGTAGTGCTGGGGATGTCAAAAGCTGTAGTGTGCAGATGCCAGTTTTGTTGCCCAGAAAATGTCATTTGGGAAACCACTTCTAATCGATCTTCTATTGATGTTGTGGGTTATTATTCAAAATATTCTATTTTTCCCACCCTTTAGACATGGTTCCGTTTTGTCTAGTCAAGTCCTATTTTGAGATTGATAAATACTGAGATTTTAGCATTTTAGCTAAAAATTTAGCATTACTCAAGCTACACTTTAGCATTACTCAAGAATACAATACATTATTATAACTGTTATTATATTGTACAATATATCTTTTGAACTTTTTCCTTCTAACTGAAATTTTGTAGCCTTTGACCAATATCTCTACCTCTCCCTTCCCGGAGAAGGAACATTGTTGAAGAACAAGGAAGGACCATTTGCTGTAGTGGTTAAGACCTTTTATAAAGTAACAAAAATTGGGACATTGTAGTATTGAATGAAAGGAAAAATATAGAGCATTGTAATCAAACATAATAGAATAAAATAAAATAGAATAGACCAAGATTGTTGTTGAGAGTGTTGCTGATTTACTACTCAGAACCATATACTCATATAAGAATAATAATAGTTACACAAGACTAATGTAGTCAGTACATAAAAATTTGTGCTGCAAATATTTCATTTATTATAATTTGAATTCATTTAGCAAGATTTAGAAAAGAGGTATTTTAGCAGAAAGAGAGTAAAGGAAAAAAGAGTATTAGCAAGGTAGTTAAAAGTAGATTCCAGAAACAGTTAAAATGCCATGTACTTTAGGACACAGGACAAAAAAAACAGTAAGTGTAATTAGTAGATATAAATGATCTTAGGGAAAAGAGAGAAAAGATCTTTAAAAAAGAAAAGAAAAATTGAATTAAA
>NW_004624839.1:1591002-1602907 GCF_000247695.1 Heterocephalus glaber
ATTGGTACATTTTAGGTATACAATACCTTCACATTTATCATTGGGAATTTGTACCTGTACATGATGTATCTTTGTTCTTAATTTTTCCCTATTCCCTGTCCTCCCTTCACCACCTCTACCCTTCCCTATTTACAAATACTTTGTTTCCATTTTTTCCTTAGCCCTTTCAAGGGCACACTCCCACTGACCTAACTTCCTCTCATTAGGTTCCTCTTCTTGAAGGTTCCATCACCTTCCAGCAGCACCATAGGCTGGTGATGAAGCCTTTAACACATGGGCCTTTGGGTGACACTTACTGAAATCATAGCAATAGCCCTTGAACATCTCAAGTTGTTTGTTCTTTCTCTCAGCCCTCTCCATGCTTCTGTAAGTAATCCTTTCTTGAAAATCTCTGGAATCATTAATGCTGGATTCTGTTTACTCTTAGGGACTTGAAGGGCTTTGCTGTACATCACCTAGATGTCAGTTACAATATCAGAAATAGTTTGGCTTTAGATATTTACTTATGTTAATTTGATTAATGTTTGTTTCAATAACTAGTCTATGAACTGCATAAAGACAGGAAGTATGACTTGAACTCCTCACTGAATGCCCATTCAATAACACTGTATCATACATTGTAGGTGATATTTATCTGTTAATAATTCCATTCACTCTATAAATATTTGTGGTGTTAGTTATATGCTATGTATATTTCCTAACATTAGGAATACTATAGTGGAGACAGAGGGTATGAAGAAAAAGGCAACATCAGAAAGGAGCAAAGTTATGGTGGAATATCTTGGTGTGTTTGGAATTAACTTTAATGCAGTGATCAGAGTGTCTCTTCATGAACAGTGATATTTGAGCAAAAATTTAAAATAAAAGCCAAGTCAACTGAATAAATTGAGACATAAACAATTCTCACAAAAACTTGAAGTAGGAAAGATAGTGTGGTAAGCGCTGAGTATTACAAAAATCTGTTGGCCCAGAAATAAAACTAAGAATCAGCAAACAAGATCACATCAATTTAAAAAGCTTCTCACAGCAAAGGAAATCACCAACAGAGTGAAGAGACAATCTACTGAGTGGGAATAAGTTTTGGGAGTTAATCCTCGACAAACTAGAATACATAAAGAACTTAAAAAAATTAGACCCTCCAAATTTAAAGACCCAGGGGAAAAAATGGACATCTGAAATGAATAGAAACTTCTCTGATGGGGAACAAATGACCAATAAATACATGAAAAAATGTTCAACATTGCTGACCATTTGAGAAATGCAAATTAAAACAACAATGCAAATCCATCCTGCTCCAGAAAAAATGGCTATCACCAAGCAATCAAATAATAACAAATGATGGCAAGGCTGTGGGAAAAAAAGCAGCACTTCTACATTGTTGGTGGTGGAAATGTAAACTAGTAAAACCACTGTGGAAATATGTATATAGATTCCTCAAAAAACTAAAAATAGAAATTCTATTTGACCCCACTGTTCCCTATCTATGTATCATCCTAAAAGAGTTAAAGACATCATATCACCACAATGCATGCACACTCAGGTATATAGCAGCACAATTCATAAAAGTTAAATCTTGGAAACAGCATACATCTCCATTGACAGATGGATAAAGAAAAATGTAGTATTTATACACAATATAGTACTGCTCTGCCATAAATAAGGATAAGCTCAAGTCATTTGTAGAAAAATGGATGCACCTTGAGACCATAATGTTAAATGAAGTAAATCAGATACAAAAGCTTAAATATTACATGGTTTCTGTTATATGGGATACCCAATATACAAATTACATACTAAATAAAAGCCAAACAATAGGAATATAAGAGGAAAAAAGTTATTGTAATCCACCATGGACAGTATATCTAGAAGTGTACCTTGATATAGCATAATTGTCATATTTTTATATGTTTTTTGTCTTGTTAGTCTATTATCTGTTTTTATAATAATCAATTTGGTAAGGATTTATAAAATAAATAAATGAATCTATTGCTGGCAAAACTTTTTTTTAAATTGGGTAGTGGAGAAGGGGAAAAAAAGAACTGAAATACATCATGTCTGTTTCAAATGTACCAATTATCCACAATAAATGTATTTATTAAGTACTACAAACAAGTACTAATAAAAATAAAAGTTAAAAAATGAAATTGTGTTAGAAATCCATGGCTAAGAACATAAACAAGTTAGCATAAAAATGAGAAGTAAAAAGTATTTTACCAAATCCACAATGAGTGCCAGGGAGGACATGTGCTAAAAGAATCTGAAGAAGAAAAGAAAGCTGAATAAATGTTTAAAGCAGAGGTAGGGGTCAAGCATGGCCTTGGAATTAGATACACATATAGGGTAAGAACATCACCATGAAAGCAGAACAACCACCCAAGACTTAGAAGCAGATAAGGTTGGTTTTGTTGCTGTACAGTGAAGGGAAGCAGGGAGGTGGATACGCAAAGGTAGGGAAGTCACATGGCTTCTTGAAGTGGAATGTGGAGGGGTTACTTTACAATAACATTGGCAACTCTGCCTTAATTCCTATTTGTCCTAATCCTAGCTCTTTGGAGATACCAAGTGCAATTTGCAATTCAGAAAACCAATAAGAAGGAAAAACTAGAGAACACACCAGTGTGCAATAGTGTCCCTAAGGTCAAAGTGAGGAAACCAAGGAGAAAGAGCAGATTGAATGTTGGACAAATAAGCAAGAATGTCTGGACTTGGACTGGGTTAGGCACTGTGTCATGCTGTCTAGGTCTCCCCTTTAGGACCACGTATCTCATTTCCTCAGCTTCTAGGAGTGTTGGGTGCTGATTGTGCATAGCTGAACCTCTCTCCTGAAATTGTCCTTTCTATGGGATGCTGGTAGAGTATGATCACCTTTTTGCAGGGGGGGAGTCTCAGCCAATGACTAGACAACACATGGCTTAAAGTCCCAACTCCTTTAATTTGATTCAAAATGACTGAAGACTCATTTTAATTCTAGAGGTCTCTGCAGCATCTGCTGAGAATTCTGTCACAACAACACTGTAGTCCAGTGCCTCCCTCTGCTCAATCCTGCTTCTCATTCTCTGTTATTAGCATTGCTCTGAGAATCTCTTGTTCACAATTTATCTTCATGAAAACTTCAGTCTCAATCTCTTTATTTTGAGATGCTCAGATACAAAAACAGTTTTGATTCAGGAATTGAGCAGGATTAAAGAATAGCATGAAGAAAAAATGGAAAGACTAAGAAGGGGGCCTTACAGACATGGGGTTATGATGAAAATGGCCACCAGCCAGTATAAGTTGGGGTGAAAGGGCTCTAATGCATGGGGTCAGCATGTATAATATTCTTTTGGGGATTAAATTGTCCTAAGAGGCCACACAGAACTGTTCTATATATCACAGTTTTTAAGAAGAATGATAAAATCATGAGTTGGTTGAGTCAGCAAATGATTTAAATATCAATTCTTAATCTACTCAGACTTCATGTAGAAAGATTGTAGACATAGAATTACATAACTTATTCTATAACTTTGCATACATGTGGGCAAATGATCATTCTATAATTTCTAGTATTTGAGAGAAAAAAATCCCATCTATTAGTAACTGATGTTTTCATGTTATTGTTTAGCATCTGTATTTAAAATTCAGATATGGTGGTCCATTTATCTTTTTAATTCTTTGCACACTAATGTTGCTCTGATATCTGTTTTTCTTGACTTGATTATCTTAACTTGATGTGATTATTTTGTGTGGAAGATACTAATAATATAAAATACTATATTTAAGAATTATATAATATTAGAACTGGAAGAAATCTTACAAGTAAAAACAGAATAGTTCTAGTATAATACAATCATGACACAATTGTCACAATGCTTTTTGTAGTTCAAACATCATTCATTTAATGACAACATCAATGCCTAAAACATTCTTGGCAAACAATTTGAGAATTTCTTCAAGAATAACTCCTATGTGTTTTGTGCAAATGCCTTTTGGGCTCTGCCATAGCATCAGACATTTCTGTTGTCTCCTGTTATCTTAGAGCTCAAAGTGATGGCTGCGAAGCAATGCTTCTGTTGCTACCAATGGTCTCTTCCAAAGATGAAATTGCATCTGTTGGTGCTCATTAAAGGGGGGTCCATTATTGCCTCTGCTTGTAATAGCTGCATGGGGTCTGACAGGGGACCTGAAGACTATACATAAAATACCATCCTTAGTAGCTACAAAAGCTGTCCCACTAGACCTCTGCTATAGAGTTCACGTTTTTGATCTCTATTATTACAAACTCTTTATTTTAGAACTGAAAATAGAGTTCAAGAAAAGTAAGGTAGGGACACTGAAGGGTTTTTGAAGGTTGCACAGAAGATCCCTGTTTTCTTCAGTTTGGCCCTTAACTATGCTTGGCCATTTATTGTTTTATCATTAAGGATACCTAACATAATAGTTATCAGTAAGAATGCTTTCGTAAGCCATTGTGGTTTTGAGACCCAGATCTGTTACTGATGAGCCGGCTGTGTTTAGCCACGAAGTTTTTTGTAATCTTTCAAAGGCTCAGTTTCCTTATCTGAGAAATGAATATAATAATAGTTGTGACTACTAAATAAGAAATTGTGTTGTTTCCTACACCTTTATTTACATTTTGTTTCGGTTGTGTGTGTGTGTGTGTGTGTGTGTGTGTGTGAGACAGGGTTTTGCTATGTAGCCCAGGCTGGCCTTGAACTTGCAGCAATCTTTCTGCCTCCGCCTACCAAGTGCTGGGAGTACAAGCATGTGTCACTATGCCTGGTTTTTATTTAGATTTTATGAATAACTAAACTACAAAAATATGGGAGAAGGGAAAGCAACAAAATTTTACCAAGAAAGATCAATTACTGCTTCAATTTCATAAGAGAACTTATATTTTATCACTATATGCACAAGAAACTCTACCAAGAAACTAACAACTTTATACAGCTCTCTCTCTCCTCCCCTTCTGTCATATGTTTATATATTTTGCTTTATACTGTTATAAATCCCTTTGATGTCATCTTAGTCACTTTTCTGTTTCTGACACAAAATATCCAACCACTCACAATTTAAGGAAGAGAGATTTATTTTGGCTTGCAGTTTCAGACGTTTTAAACCACAGTGGGCAGACTCAATGCAGAAAGGATATGGTGGAAGGGCCTGATCTGGAGGGAAGCTGCTTACAGGATGGTGGCCAGGAAGTGGTGAGTTATGGGAGGAATCAGGAGGGAAGGTCTACCCCTTTAGGTCATGACTCCTGGGGACATGTCTCTTTTCAACAAGCCCTACCTCTCCACAGCACATTCAGCTGCTGAACTCAATGGTTGATTAATTCAGGAAGGAGTACAGTGCCCCTTCATCCAATGACCTTCTAAAAGCTCCTTTTCTGAGTACATGAGAATTTTGTAAGACATTCCAGACCCAATGCACATAGATATAGCCTTCTTTGAAACAAAGTACTGATCCTCATCAGGTAGGGATGGTATTATAAATCCTACATTTACTTTTTTGGCATGATTTGGGTTTCCTAAGACCCTTGGGTTGGCTATTTCCTGAGATTTGAAGCTAGAGGCAAGATACTTTCTGAAACAGCCCTTCACAGACTCAACTTCAGCCTAGTCAGTTTAAGATCTTCTAAAACTGAAGGTGAAATTTAAGCCACACAGGCAGAACGAGAGCCCAGCTGTGCTAGTTGTTTTAATTTTGAAAATCCATGTCATCATTTTAGGCTCTGATATGGTATCTAATTCCATTATCTGTCTTACCACAGTGACAGTGATATAAGGCTGCCTGTACCAGAATGAAAGGTAGAATTAAATTTTAAAACTAGATAGAGAAAAAGCCTAATATTATGTAAAGCATCAATCACAGGCATGATCTGGATATCAATAATGCATCAATTTATTTTGTAGTCAATAAAAATGCTTAGAGTTGATGGAATACTTTTCATCTTGAGAGCATTTTTATAAACACTGACTAATTTATCATTATTTACAAGCCAGTTAATTTTCACTACCTTGAGTTAGTAATTGTAAGTATGGCAGAAGAGAAATAGGAAACTAGAGAGAGAATCAAAAAGAATTTTGTGTTTGACAGTCCTGCATTAAGTGGATATTTACTCTCCAATTTAAATACAATCTGCAAAAGCACATTCTTTTCTAAGGCATAATCCAAATACTGTTATTGCTCACTTTCATATTTATTTCCTCTTTCCTTTCCTCATTCATTTATTCAATTTACCCCTTTAACAAATGCTTTATGAGCACTGTGATAAACACGAAAGATGAAAAGTTCGGTGAAATATATTAGCAATTCCTAAGAAACAATCATGTCAGCAAATAATGGCAGCATGATTTTCTAGCAACTATGGGAAAAATAAGAAGTAAGTCACCAAATTCAACTGGCTAGTTGAGAGCAGTAAAAGCTTCCTGCATCAGATGTTGCTTCCACTGAACCTTGAGGGATGACAAGCATTTATCATACAGATGTGGTGGCAAAAGGTGACACAGACAGAAGAAACATGATGCTGAGATTCCAGATGAATGAAATCACACAAATTCTTAAAAAGACACAAGAAATTATTCAGGGATGTAATATAGTTATAGGTTGAAGATATAAAGTTAGATTATGGTAGCATGTGGTTAGACACTAAGCCTAAAGATCAGTGGGATTCTTACTGAAACTATTATTTTTGAGTTAACTCAGAAGTTTGGGTTCAGTAGTCTGAAGTAATATTTGGGAATTTATACTGTAAACAAGCTTCTTCCCGTGCAAGTGATCTTTGGCCATGCTTTGAAAAATATATAGGAGATGGTGGAAGTATTAAAAGAAATTAAGTAGGGGAATGACACAACCAAATTTATATTTTGGAAAAATAGCACTAATGGCAATGTGGCACAGGGGGTGAAGAAGACTAGAGGTGGGACAAAAATTGGGAGAGAAGCCTGAAGGGTATGGCAGTTACTCAGAGAGAAAGAGGGAATTTTGATGTAAAGTAGCTAAGAGAGTCAAAGCAGGATAGGTTAATTTGACATTTAGGGACAAATATTTGGAATGTAGGAAGAGGAGGCTGAGGGAAGGCTTTAAGGCTTCTCTTGAGTTTTTGACCTGAGTGATAAAGCAATCCAGAAAGAAGAAAATATCCCCACTTCTACTTACTGCTTCTAATCATGCACTTAGAGAAAACAAATCTGTTTTCTAAGATGTTTGAGACCCCTGTAGTAGGATCTAGTCTTCTGCTCAGTGTGTGATACAGGGCTGAAGAAAAACACAAAGACAATTAAAGAGAAAAGTGGGAGCTGGAACGGCCAATGCTGAATCCCCAGCAAAAGACCTTGGTCAGTCTCACCCACTGATTCTTATTGTTCATCAATTGGGGTAAAGGTGAGTTCCATGTAAGGATAAGGCTTCGTGTACAGATGTGCAGTTTGTATGATTTTTATGGAAACTAATGTAGGCAAGGCTCTAAAGAGAAGAGACATAGGATTTTAAAATTAGAGACAAGATAGACAAAATATATGGTTGTAATCAGAACATTGTTCTTCTAAGTATGAAAGTACTAATTGTGGGAATGGAATTTGGGTATGAATTATTCTGACTTCAGCTACTCATGTTATCTCATATTAGCCCCACAGCTTCATAAGCCATTACTCTAGTCTCGACTGTGGCCATTAGCAGAGAGGTCATACTAACCTGCGTACTACTTTGGTGTTGATGAGATGCTTTTGTGAGTCACATAGCTTTAGTCAGACTTGCATCTTAAAGTAAGCCAATTGAGGGATTTAACTCTGTATAGCCTGCACTGCTTATAGCATGCTTTAGAAAGAATCAATATTGTAGCTTCTGACATAAGACTCAGCTGAACTCATGATTTGTGTAAGGCAGAGTAACTGGCCATAGTGGGCTATAATTGCAGCATTTGAATGGGAAAGATAGAAACATTTTATTCAATTTCAGAAGGGAGAAACCATAGTCAAGGAGATCAATTTTTAGGATTGCCAGTGAGGTAGTTACTGTAATCATTGTAATAAACAATGGAGAAAAAGTCAAATATTAGAAATATTTCAAAAGAAGGATTACCAGGTTTTGGTGACTAGAGGTGGTTCATGAGAGATATGAAAGATAAAATTAATATGTCAAGGCAAATATTGGAAAGAAAGTTGAAGTTGGTTATGAACAAGAGCAACTGGTAAGGAGAATGGGTTGAGGGCTGGAGGAGTCTTTGGGTTTATTTTTTGAAATAATGACATGGAGTTGACAGTGGGATAGTCAAGGAAATGAAGACTCATTGGGCACTTGAAGCTACTGAACTGTGACTCACTTGGGAAGTTTATATGTGCTGATCTGAGCCCTGAATCCTGACACTGCTTTGGGATGAGAAACTATGAGAAACTGGAATCTAGCATCAGTTACTGCCCACTGACCAGTAGTTTGTGGCTTATTAGTGAGCACTGCTGTTTACTACACTGGAGAATTTGGTTCCTCTTCATGTTCCTATATTGCTAAAATAAAAATAGTGTAGAATATTAATCAGGAATGTGCATATAATAATTTTGGAGGTGAATCATTTATTATTTTATATAGAAAGCATGTAGCTCAAAGTTCTATTTCTTTTGTATTCCATCAGCAGCCATAACGGAATAACTGTTTTGAAAAAGATCTGGGAGTTTAGATGAGTTCTTCAATGTAAAAGTTATCCTCAAACCTACAGGGATAAACCTCAAATGATTTTTCTGTTTCAAATAAAAGAAAGGGCAGAGAGACTTATGTAGGCACAAGCCTTTCAGAGGGTACTTTTATAAAAATACAAATACAGTTTTAACCACTTCTAATTTCTTATTTTCAAAAAATCACATTCATCCTAATGCCAGGTTAAATCATCCATCCCATATAGATTGAAAATGATAAAAAAATTCCACCAGGATTTCATTACTGATTAGGAGACTTAGGACAATAGTTACAGAAAAGGCTATTCATTGTTACCTTGTGGTTTTTTTTTTTTTCAGAGGGAAGCTTATCCTCTCTCAAACCTGTGAAATATTTACAGTGCAAAGACATATTTGCACTTTGGGTCTGCTAGTGATAAAATCTCTACTGAATTCCAATTATTCTTTCCAGACTATTTTGATAGAAATGTAAATCTGTTTCATGCTCTCCATGTTTCAAAAGTGGTTTCTACCAATTTATTTTGATACAAATTAGAGCTTTTGACCTGAATGTGCTGCGGTACTACAACTTCAGCTGTTTCAGACAACCAGGGGACACTGCTGTCAATGCTTCAATCAGTTGTTTAAAATAAGTTAGTGTAAATTTTTAAACTCAGTTGTTGTCTCTCTGAAGAATTGCTCTGTGTTAGCTATGAAAGGACTTTCTAGAAAACACTTATCAGATGAGCAAGTGTTTCCTGTTTATTTTCTGAAGACATCTTGATCTGACAACTGAATGGGAAATCTGTCTCCTGGCCAGGACTATTTATGGTTGGGATCCAGAAAGTTCCCTAAAAGGCTCATTGTGTTGAAAGCTTGGTTGGCAGCTGATGGGCTTTGGGGAAGTGATTGGATCATGAGGGCTCAAACTCCATCAGGTGGACTAATCCGCTGAGGAGTTCACTAGTTTAATGGATTTATTAGGAACTAGGTTGTAACTTGATGAGGCAGGTCATAAGTGTGGTGTTGAAGGGTGTATTTTGTTCTTGGCTCCTTTCTCCCTCCATCCTTCCTTCTGCAACCTGGCTGCTGTGAGGTGAGAAGTTTTTGTTTCCTATGCCCTTCTGCCATGATATTTCTGCCCTGCAACAAGCCCACAATAATGGACCCAACTGGCCATGGACTGAATCCTCTAAAATCATAAACCAAAATAAAGCCTTCCTCCTTTAAATTGTTTATGTGGAGTATTTTGTAATAGCAATGAAAGCTATTAGGGGATCTATGGTTTCCTGTCTTTAATCATGGGTTCCTATCCAGATCTTTTTTGTATATAAAGTAATATTCAGAACAAACTTCTAATTTAATGAAACCTCTAATTTAATTTTACATTTCATATTGCAGCATATATCACTGCAATAGTATTTATATATAATGCAGTACTAACAAATTTATATGTGTGGTTTCATTTGTACATTATCTTGGTGCCAGATAACTTTAATTGTATCAGTGGTAGAGAATTTATGTTCCATGTATTTTCCACATGCTTTGCTGCAATATACTTCACAGGCTGATTATAAATGTGCACTCTCATATTAATCATTAAGCCATTACTCTTTGATGTCTTGTCACTGCATGTCAAATACATAAAACAATGGTGATGACTACTTAATATACAATAACATGCTGCTAATCATATCTTATGGGCTGTGTCTGACTTAATCTTATAGTCATGAATTCAGATTGAAGGTTCTCAGCATTTGAAAAACAAATAATAGGTTAGCTACTTGTAAGTATATGCAAAAAGATCAGGCTTAATAGTATCATATTTTAGATTCATATTTATACATTCATGGAGAACAGGATGGAATAATTTCCTATATTTCATGGAAAAGTAAATATATATAAACATTCCATCCTGTTCTCAAAGATACTAGAATTTTTTGTCGAATTACTTCAAGGTAAAATACCTCACAGTTCTCAACTTTATTTCAAATTTTATCTGTCATCTGTTGTGTACTTATTGTTCTGGCTGCAGCATTCATAGTAATAGTTTCACAAATCTCTTGTTTTCAAAAACCCTGGTTGCACAAGAAACATTACAAATAATCAACAAATGGGACTGCATCAAACTAAAGTTTTTACACAGCAAAGGAACCCACCAACCGAGTGAAGAGACAACCCACAGAATGGGAAAAATTTTTTGCCAGGTACTCTTCAGGCAGAGGACTAATATCTAGACTATAAAAGGAACTCAAAATAATTAGACACCCCCAAATTTAAAGACTCAATCCAAAAATAGGCATATGAAATGAAGAGAAACTTCTCAAATGAAGAAATACAAATAGAAAATAAATACATGAAAAAATATCCAATATCACTGGTCATTCTAGAAATTCAAATAAAAAAACACTGAGATTCCATTTCACTCCAGAAAGAATGCTTATCATCAAGAAATCAACCAATAACAAATACTTGTGAGGATATGGGAAAAAAGAACCCTTCTCCATTGTTGGTGGGTGTGTAAATTGGTACAACCACTATAGAATTCAGTATGGAGATTCCTCAGAGAAATAAAACCATAGGTTCCATTTGACCCAGGTATTTCTGTTTAGGTGTCTTTCCAAAAGTTAAGGTCATCATACCACATGCATATCCATGTTTATAGCAGCACAGTTTATAATAGCTAAATCTTGGAAACAGCCCATCTGTCCATCAACAGCTGAATGGTTAAAGAAAATATGTATTGGAAAATATGTAATGGAGTACTAGTCTCCCATAAAGGATAAACGCGACATTTTTAGGTAAATTGATGCTTCTCAAGACCATTATATTAAATGGAATAAATCAGATAAATGAGTTTAAATATCATATTATTTCTCCTGTATGAGAAACTCAAAGTGTAAATAAGAGCAAAATAGAGCATAGACATTGGGAAATAGGAAAAACTTGTTCAAATGGGAAGAAGAGGGGAAGGGGGAAAGGAAGGGAAAAGGGATTTAATAAAAAAAAAGAGAACTGAAGGAAAAACTGAAAACTGAGTTTTTGTAAATTAGGAGAGGGAAAAAGGGTTGAAGGGAAGGGAGGGGAATGGGGGAAAAATGAATTAAGATATATTATGTGCAGGTACAAATTCCCCATGATAACTGATCATTACACATAGCAAATATGTACTAATTAAAAAAATTAAAAAACTCTTGTTTTCAGATAAAGGAATATGACCTACCCATTCATGTCATTGACTTGATTCACAAAAATTTCAACATTCCACTTTTTAAAAAAAA
>NW_004624839.1:1603637-1613734 GCF_000247695.1 Heterocephalus glaber
CGGTAGTCATACTTAGACATAGATACCACTTCTAAAGATATTTTTCAACCATCATCAATATTCTCTGTATGACCCCTTAGCAACTATTTGTAGTTGAAAACATAAAACTCCTCTTTAAGAGAATTCTGCATGAAATTTTATTATAAAATACTTTTGTTAAATGAAATTGCACATGTTGAATCCCCCTGACACATTGCCTTTAACCCCAAAGTACTACTCTGAAAAGGTAAACAAAATTTTTATACATTATAAAAAAATTTAAGCTGCTCTGCAACCTTCCTTTGCTAAAAGTTAAGATATGTTATACCACTCCAGCAAGAGATAATAAATAAGGATTAAATATTCTATTTTACGAACACATACAGAATGGCCAATGTAAAAGAGAAAGGCTTGTTTGAAAATTTCTTTATCAAATTATGTTCATTAAGAAGGAATATGACATGGTATAAAATGATCAAATGATCACTAAATTTATTTCATGAATTATCTAAAAATACCATGGCACCCTTTGTACAAACAGTATTTTTTTTTAAAAAAAGACTGTGTTTCCTACAGGACTATTCATCTCTTAGCTTTTATTAAGCAAACTCGATATAACCACCACACAGTGGCAAGAGATAGACTGTTTCCAGCTACAGAAAATACTGAATTCTATCCTAACATACAGATCATTTGAGATATAACCCATGAGAGTTAAAGCAAATCATAGTGCAGTCTGTATTGAATTTCTTAAAGTATTTCTGCTTTCATTAAATTTATATTCATTTTCCTGTCATTTGAGATCAGTTTCTGTTGCTCAGTAACTATTTTCATGTCAAGATGTAGAGATTGTTGTGTGTGGTAGGATTTTCTGTTGGCCTGCTTTCCAAAATGGCAACTCTGTCTGATCCTAATAAGCGGAAAACTCTTGTTTCATCTGAAATCTCCTGGGTAACCTTATCTGACTTGAAGCATTTGCCCTGCATTCCATGTTTCCAGAAAGCCAGCACACTGTCTTGAAGGCATACTACAGGTTTGATGTGAAAATCAAAACTTAGCTCAGAGGCTAGTTTCTTACTTGATTTTAGTTTTCCTTGTAGATTTATAATTTTTAAAAATTTGTCTAAACACACTAAAATGGTATCTGTCTGCAACTGTGTTACATGAATGGAATCTAACTGTTGGCTGCCTGCACCAATTTCTGTAAACCATGAAGATGCAGAATTCAAATTAATTTTTTCAAACTGAACTACTTGATTTAATTCAGTGCCTTTACTAATAGCTACACAGACCATTGGGTATTCTTGTTCTGGTATCACCAGCATTTCAAAAACATTCAAAGGAGTTGGTAAAAGAAAGTCAAAGTGCTTTATTGACATGAATTTCTGCATTGGCTCATACCACTGAAGTAAACCAATTCCAGACTGTAAAGCTCCACAGAGGGATTTATGTCCTGTGTAAGGGTTTCTGACTATGCAACATTTGTGGCACCCTTTTGTATCAGGAATCTTTGTTGTTAAAGCAAACTTTCTGGGCAGTATGTGGTCTGGAAACCTATGAGTTTGAATATGGGCAACTAATCCTGGTTTTTTTAGCTTGTTCAAACAAAGCAATAAGATTATGAGAGTAGAGTTGAAAGGGATTTCCTTCTGATAATGACATTAAAGTATTATTGAGAACATATAGGCAAGTACATTTCCTTGGAAATAACTGTTCCATGTAGTTCATTGAGATTCAATGTGTAAATACCGTCTTCAGTTCCAAAAATAATGTACTGATCTTTTGTATCAGGATGTATCCAAGAAGTTGCACAATTAATTTTCAAAGGGCAGCCATCAAAAACTTTTGAAAAACATGCTCCCATCAGGACTTTTGGGGTAGGTGGAAGGCCATTGATGGCTGGTTTAGGGAAGTCTCGCTTGTCCTTTTTTTGTGGTAACTGTGGAACTTGTGCTGATCCTTCTGTATTTTCACTAATTAGTTTTGAGATACCATCGCCATTTCCCAGATCACAGTATCTAGCTGTATGGATTCCACAGCTGGTGACACTGCTAGCCATACCCATAGAGGAAGTCTCAGCTACAAGACCACAACTTGGGCTACTCTGTCTTCTCAGAATCTGGGGAGCTCTGTTATCTGAATCAGGGCAGTGTTTCACTATTGATGATTTTTCTTCATCTGGGAAGCTGTCTTCAGAGCAACTGTTTATCTTTGGCTTAGGAGGTAGGGGAGGTGGTATTGCATGTTTTGAGGCTGATTTACCAATATTTGCACCATCAACAAAAGGATTCCACTGTAATAAAAAGTTTGAGTCTGATGATATTCCCATTTCATCCCCGGCTTCTGTTTCTTTTCTTAGAGAAGGTTCAAATTGTAATTTGTCAAAGTTTATTTCGGAAGCTGTCTGCTCATCTCTGGCATTCCTGTTTTTTGATCTGATGGTGTGATGAAAGACCGCATGGGGCTCAAAATCATCCTCATCTCCTTCGATGTAATGTGCATGGTTGTAAGGATTGTTCATTTTGTCTAATAGTTCAACTGCTAGTACCCTAGAGAGACCTGGCTGTCCAACAAAAGTATGAGTGAGAAGTCTTTCAGCAGTTGGCCTTTTTAGGGGTTATTAGTTAGTGCTATTTTGACAAAATTATGGAACATTGATGACCATTTTGTTTTGTTCTTTAGTTTTGGAGGCTGAAAATTACTTTTTGACATTAAGAAGAGAGCCCTCATTGGATGAAGATCAAACATAGGTGGCTGAAGCTCTCCAAGTTCAATTGCTGTTATTCCTACTGCCCTGATATCACAGAGTTGGTTGTAGCCGCCATTCTTCTCCACCGCTGCAACTTCTGGGACCATCCAATGGAATGTCATTATATTGTATACCTAAAATGTACCAATGATTAGAATGAATAATCGATAATGTAAAATAGGAATAAAAGGTCCAAAGGGGTAGGGGTAGTGGGAGGCACAGGGGAAAGGAAAGAAGGGAAAGGAAAAAATGATGAGAAATGGAAAAAATGGAAATAAAGTCTTTGTAAATAGGGAAAGGTGGAGGGCGTGAAGGGAGGGCTAGGAATGGGGAAAAAATAAGAACCAAGATGCATTATATAAAGGTACAATTCCCAATGAGAAATGTAATTGTGTTGTACACCTACAATGTACCAATAAAAGAATTTAATACACACACACACAAAGAAGAAGTGCCAATGAAAGATTTTCTCTTTGCAATGGTAGCTCTTATTTTTGCAGCCACACCAAAATCAGCTAACTTTACATCACCATGGTCTGACAATAAAATATTTGCACTTTTGATATCTCTATGCATTTTGCCTTTAGTATGCAAATAAGCAAGACCCTGTAAAGTTTCTCTGCATACATAGGCTATTTGCATTTCTGATAATGGTCCAGTAACATGGTATATATCTTGAAGTGATCCGCCACCACAATATTCCATACAAATCCAGTTTTTCTCGACTGACATAGCTCCCAAAATAGGCAACGATGTTGCAGTGTTTACATTTTTAACCGTAAGTATTTCTTGTTGAATCAGAGAAAAATCATCTCCAGGCTCCAACTTGATAATTTTTACTGCAGCTAACTCTCCTGTATGTACATTTCTAGCCTTGTAGACATCCCCGTAAGTGCCACTGCTCATAGTCCTGCTGCGGATTCCGCCTCAGGATGTCCGTGCCAGGCCGCAGCGGGGCCTCCATCCTCGCTCCGGGCCCGCCCCCACCGGCTCAGCCCACTGTGCCCCGGTTTCCGCTAAACAGGGCGAGCGGCGCTGCTTCCTAACATGGAGCCTCCTCCCAGACTTGGCCTGAGGGGGCGGCCTGGCTCGCTCTTTGTTGGACACCGAGGCCCAGACCAACTTCCTCCAGGGCGTTCATGTCCTTCCCCCAGGCACCCCGCCACACGCCCCGCGCCTCTTGCCTGAAGCTCCCCGGAGCGTCCTCTCTGACATGGGTGAGCCTCAGAGTCATTTTGAAATATTCATTTCCTAGGGGCTAGTGTATACAGCATGATAAATTAAGAATGAAAAAGTCTGCATTGAGATCTGGGTGCTGGGAAGTCAGGTAAGTTTACTCATTGCCTGTGTAACTGGCTTTTACCCAATGGCTTTATATCATATACAGTACTATTCAAATTTTTACCTTAAAAATTACATATTTTATAAGTCACAAATTCTCCATTTCTTACATAGTAGTTGAAATGATAAAGTTAGGTCCAGGAAGACTACAGTCGATTGTTGTCATAAAGTAATGATAGGACTTTAGACAGTAACCAATTAATAAACAAAGAGCAACCAAGTCACAATTGACAGTGAATAAGATATGATTTATTTTAATCTTCAAATTTTCTCTGAGAATAATTCTAAAGTAGAACTTGAAAAAATTTAAAGCAATGAAAACATTGTAATAAATATATACATACTTCCTAGGTTTTACTTTGAAGAAAAGGACACATTTACATATGCAAATGTTAATGTTTGTTAAAAAGAAATTATCCTATAAAGGTTATGAAGAAGTGCCATAGCATTTAAGAGGTTTGGAGATGATTTCCTCTGTTGTAGTCGATAAAGACTGAACACATAAGGAAGCTCTGTGACAATTGCTAGGATGACTGCAGTAGGGAACAGTAGGACATGCATTCCAGAGTTAGAAACAGTACCTGAACAGAACCCAGAGAAAGGGACATGCCAGGCACTTCACTTTGATAAGCTTGCATTGAGATATTTATGTAAGAAAGTAAAATTAATTATTTCTGGCAAATTAGTTTGAGAAGGGTTGTAAGGGATCTAATTTCAACTCTTCTGGGCTTTTTTATTATGTACCAAGTTTCAGATCATCTTTTCTATTGAGTCTGCTAGCATCTGTATCTCTTTTATTCATAGGCATTTATTATCTAAAGTCTTTTGCTATCAGTTATGATCTCATAGATATATGTCATTTCTCCAACTAGATTGTGAATTCTTTACAGGAAGAACCATTTTATCTTTCTTTAGAAGGTAATATTTAACACCAGGTTAAGTTTTTGGCATATTGTAGTCATGAACACACCCTGCATGCTGAAGAGAAAAGAATGTGTGGATAAAAACTGTCTTGCACTTTCAGAAAGTTACCAATTTTGCAGAATCAATCAACATAGCATAATCCTTGCCTTGTCCTCTCCAAATCAAATGTGAAACAAGTGAAGTATTACATGGAATTGGAAAAAAAAGATTACTGGCTTTGATTTATATTCAGAATTCTAATTCCAGTTATGTTATTGGCTTTCTTTTGGACTGAGGGTTATTGAATTCTGCTCTGCTATCTCATTTGTAAAAGTGGGTTATTACTATCTGTCTTTTATTTCAAAAGAAATTTTTCAAACTTAATGCTAATGAGTAATGAAGAAGGTACAGTAGTTTAAATAAGAGACAGATAACCATAACCCTGAGAGGTGTAGAAAGGATTGTACCCTACGATATTTCCTCTGGGGTTGCAGCAAACTTAGCTTTCATAATTTTATTATTTTAAGTGATAAACAGCAAAAGCTCAGCAAATAGTGATGGTAGCTGCAAAGGCTGGTTTCTAATCCAGCATTGTGGAAAAGAACATTTGAGCACACTATGGTCTGTTAAGCCACACTGACACAAAGGCCGGGGGCCATAAAAATACATGCAGTGAAAGGAACAGGAGTGATTAACCTCTCTGGATGGCAGTTTCTTCACTTGTAAAATAAGAGAAGTGGAGCAGCAACCTTCGAAGATCCTGTTGGTTCTACATTTCTAGACTCCCTTAGCTCCTCAATCGTTTCCGCTAGAGAAATGGGGGAAAGTCTAATTTTGCTCTTCATTGGTACAATGGCAGAGCCAGGTTACACGGACTGGTGAAAACAGACTGATAAATTCCAAGCAGTTTCACAAGCCTGTTAATATCCTGTTGGTAGCTGGACACCAGCAAAATGCACCATAGAAATCAGCAATTCTTTTTTTTTTTTTTGGTACCGGGGATTGGACTTGGGTCCTTGCGCTTTTAGAGCAGGTGGCGGAACCACTGAGCTAAATCCCAGGCCCAGAAATCAGCAATTCTATAAACCAATATCTTTCTCCAAGAATTGGTTGTTAAATTTCTAGCAAACTGGGTGTGGTGGCACTACATGTAAGCCCAGCACTCTGGGAGGCTGAGGCAGGAGGATCACAAGTACAAGCCTAGCTTGGGTAATTTGACAAGATCTTGTCTCAAAATAAAATTTAAAAAAAGGATCTGGGGATATAGCTCAGTTGGAGAGCCTTGGGTTTAATCCCGAATACTGTACCAACCAGTCACTGGGCCTACTTCATCATGCTATCCTGAGTTGGGGGAATTTTGTGGTTTGGGACAGTGAAAAGAATAGAAAAGATTGAGACAGCTGCTTGGAAATATGTTAGGGCCAGAGGATATCCAAGAAAACCAAGGGACTGTGGTCAAAATCTTTAGGCAACTAGAGAGTGGAAGGATGGACTGAGTGCTTAAATGACTGCCAAACATAGACAAGAGTTAGAGGCTGGGAGTGTGAGTTTTGACTAGCCACAGTGTATATTGGGCAGTGCAGATTAATGCTACCTTACACATTTAATTAATCACAATAAGTAATTGTATTCAGATAAAAATACAGATTCTGCTGTTATTTGTCTGAGTACAGTATGGTAATTCTTTAAATATATTTTAAAAATTCATAGTCTGGCTAGTGCCTATTGTTGGTATTACCAGAACCTGTTTGTGATGGCAGTCTTGATCTTTTGTTCTTGAGGTTGTTAACATTTGTCTTGTTAGCAAATGCCCAGCTCAGTCACCAGTTGTTATGAACTTGGGAATCATGAATACATGGAAGTGCTTGAACTGGCAAAACTTAAACTGTGCTGCAGTCTATTCATAAGCAGAATGAGAAATTATTTCTACTCTCAGGCTGAAAGTTTGATAGCAGTTTGTACTCACTGATGATTCACCTCTTGGTACTGGCTCTTTTCTTTTCATACTTTAAAAATTTCCTCTTCACTAGTTGACATTTATACTCTGCCACTTAAAATGTTATTTAAGATATCTCTAGCTTTCAAAGAGTAAATCGATGACCTTCTTTTCAGATTCCTATTTTTAATTATTTACAAATAATCTGAGATTTAAGAAATTAGACAAAGTAGCTAAGATCACATAGGCAGTAAGGAGTTGAATTGAGACTCAAACTCATGTTACTCATTAAGCAAATGTCTCTTTATAACATACAATATATCATAAGTTACTATATCCAAAGACTGACAAGTGAAGAAGAAAATGCCAAAAGTGGAAGTGGAGCAGAGTTCCAAATTTTAGGAAAAGTTAAGTAGTCCCTGCATCAAAATCAAATGTTGTATGAAAACATTCTACTCTTGGCTAGGGGCAGCAGTGGTGTCCAAAGGAGTCCTGCCATGTTCTTCCTAATATGTTTTTATTTTTTAAAACTTTTTATTTTATGAAAAAATGAGGGCTCACACCTATACCTTTGGTAAGTGTGTGCAGATCCCAGTGAGAAGCCTGAGGGGACCAGAGTGGCATGGTTGCAGGCAGGTCCTAGGCAGGGTCCCACCCGATTCCTGCAGCTGGGACCTACAACAGAGCCAAAGGCCTGCTTAGCAAAGAGCTGGATAGGCACACAAGCAATAGCCAGAGGCCCACCCAGATTTCATCCATAAGTGCACCCAGATCCAAGCAAGAAGCCCACAGGGACCAGAGCAGTGCAGTTGCAGGCAGGTCCTAGCCAGGAACCTGCCTTGACCACTGAAGCTGGGACCCGCAGGCCCAGCCAAAGGCCTGCCTGCAGAAGAGTTTCACAGATGCACAAGCAACAGCCAAAGGCCTGCCCAGATACCATTGATAAGTGTGTTCAGAACCCAGCCAGAAGCCTGGTCAGACACCAGTGACTGGGGTGCACAGCCCCCACTCAAAGGCCATCTCAGACAACAACTACACTGGGGGTAGGCCCCAGCCAGAGGCACACAAAAATACCATCCCAAGGATGCAGAGGCCCCAGCCAGAACCCGACCTGGACAACAGGGCAGTAGTGGGATCCAGAAGGACACCATTCTGAAGCCAGGAATTGGCACAGGGGTGAACAGCAGAGAAAAAGACTCTTGGTGGCTTGTTGAGAATTGAAGACCACTAGGTGAGAAAAAAGTCACCTCAGCAAAGACACAGCAGGCTGCATCTGTTGAAATGATAAGACACATAAACAAGTCTCAAAACCAGACTTCCAGATCACCTAAGGCAACCTCAAAGGGCAACAAGATGGAACAATCTGATACTCAACCATCTAGACTCCCTGAACTGGCAAAAAAAGAGGTTCTGGAAAAAATGAAATCAGAAATAATTTCTCAGATAACAGCAGAGTTTGTGCCCATAGTGCAAGACATGATTAATAAATGTAGAACAGAAACAGACCAAAAAATAGGGGAGCTGAGGAAGATGATGGAATACTAACATAGGAAGCAAATGGAATTCATAAAACAGATGCAAACAGATTTCTAGGAGATTAAAAACCCCATTGAAAGTTTGCCCAGAAGAATGAGCCAGTGGGAGGACAGAATTTCAGATATAGAAGACATGATTGCAATTAG
Source organism: Heterocephalus glaber (assembly GCF_000247695.1). Next base: position 1,612,228 of record NW_004624839.1, read on the forward strand.
TGACCAGGAAAAGAAAAATTTCTTCAAAATAGAAAGGGGCCATGAAAAACCAATCCAGTAACTGCTAGATGATGCAAAGAAGAATAACACAAGACTGATTGGAGTCAATGAAGAAACAGGAGAGAGTGCAAATTACATTGAGAAAACTGTTGACAGAAGTAATGGCAGAAAACTTCCCAAGCACTGGAAAAGAACTTGACATACAGATAAGTGAGGCATATAGGACTCCAAGTAGCCTTGATCAAAAAAATCTACACCTAGGCATTTAATAGTCAAGATTCCAGAAATCCAAAAGAAGAACAAAATTCTACAAGCAGTTAGAGAAAAGAAAGAAATCACATACAAAGGAAACCCCATTAAAATTACACAAAAATTCTCAACACAAACCCTCAAGGCAAGAAGAGTCTGGAGTGAAATATTTCAACCCCTAAAGGAAAACAAGCTCCAACCCAAATTGATGCACCCTGAAAAACTATCTTTCAAAATTGATGGTGAAATAAGATACTCTCATGACAAAGAACACCTGAGGAACTTCACGGATACCAAACCAGCACACCAAAAAGTTTTAAACAATATCCTAGGAAAAGACAATGAGGATCCAAATCCCATGAAGCCAAGCAGAATGAATTCATTGGGCATGACAAGAAATTAAATGAAAAGGGGAGGATCCAACAAAAAGAAAAAGTCATGACAAGGATAAGTCAATACATATCGGTTATAACCAACAACCCTAATGGTCTCAATTCACCAGTCAAAAGAAATAGACTGGCAGAATGGGTCAAAAAAAGATCCAACAATATGCTGCATAAAAGAAACACACTTAATTCAAAAAGAAACTCATAGACTGAAAGTTAAAGAGTACAGTACTCCATGTGACAGGAACCCCCCAAAAAGTAGGAGTAGGTACCCTATTTGCAGATCGAATGGATTTCAAATCAACAGTGATTAAGAGGAAGAAATGACATCCTTGTAAGGAGAAAAATCCAAGAGAAAGAGATGACAATCATAAATATATATATGGACCAAATACTAGTGCACTCAACTATATAGTTGAGTTTTATGTAAAACAAATACTAATGGACATGAAAAATCAAATAAGCACTGATACTATAGTAGTGGGAGGATCTCAACACCCCACTATCACAAAGAGATAGATCAACTAGACAAAAAATAAACAATGAAACACTAGAACTCAATCAAACTCTTTAACAAATGAACCTAATAAACATTTAGAGAGTGCCCCCCCCCAAAAAAAAATCAGAATATTCTTTTCAGCTGCACATGGGTTGTTCTGCAAAATAAACCACATAATTGCTCATAGAAGATGTTTAAGTAAGTGAAAAGGAATTGAAGTTATACCCTGCATATTATCAGACCATAGTGTGATGAAATTGGAGATCAATAGCAAAAGAAACTGCAAGAATTTCATCAATACATGGAAATTGAACAACACACTTCTTTTTTATCCCTTAAATTCTTTTATTGGTAAATTTTAGGTATACAAAAC
>NW_004624839.1:1633955-1665401 GCF_000247695.1 Heterocephalus glaber
TACCTTGAGAAAACAATCCAATAATTCTTTTGGAATTAGAAAAGACTGAGAATAGCAAAAGCAATTCTAGGCAAAAAAGACAAGGTAGGGGGTATCACAAACCCCAACTTGAAACTGTACTGCAAAGCTATAAAAACAGCACGGTACTGGCAAAGAAACTGACTGGAGGATCAGTGGAATAGAAGATGCAGAAACAACTCCAGACACAGTCAGCCACCTCATCTTCAACAAAGGAGCCAAACACCCTCAGTGTCAGAAAGATAGCCTGATAATAAATGGTGCTGGAAAAATTTGGTTTCAACTTGCCAAAGATTAAAACCTATATTGTAGGGAACAGGGGAAGGGGACGTTACCAGAACTTCTGCAGTGAGTTCTGGTCTCCTGCGAGCCATGGCAGCATACGGCGAATTACAGAAAAGGTAGACAAATGAGACTAAGAAGCTGAGCTTTGGGTCTGATCAGTGCTGCTCTCTCTAGGCGGCAAAGACCAAAGCCCCCAGCCCACCACACCTTTTATTCATTACCTCGTAACAAATGATTTGCAGAGAATTCAGTACATCTGGAGAAACAAATGCAACAAATGACTTACAGAGAGTTCAATAGTTCACACTGGGATAAACAAGGTGTAACAAAAAGCTTGCAGAGAGTTCAGTACATCTTGGGTAAACAAGATGTTAACAGTCCAAGAACAATGAGGAACTGAGCAGATGTTTGTTCTTCCAGGATGTTTCTTGCCCTGGAGAATCACAGCACCACTGGATCACCGAAGTCTCAGCTGTGACCGGAGGCCAAACCGGAGTCATTCTGTAGCTGGGCTGTAGGCAAGAGAACCAGGCCAACCAAATAACTTTTCCCTAGAACTATGTAACATTGCTCCCAACACTATATCTCTCACTGTGCACTATACTAAAATTGAAATAGACCAACGATCTAAATATTGAAACAAACGCTAACCCACCTGGAAGAGAGGTTAGGTAAAACTCTTAAAGACATTGGTGTAGGAAAATATTTCATGAACAAAGCCTCAGTTGCCCATGAACTAGCACAAACAATCAACAAGTGGAATCTCCTCTTATTAAAAAGCATCAGCGCAGAAAGAAAATCCATCCACAATGTGGGAAAAAAATTTTTACCAGCTGTTCTTCAGACAAAGGCCTACTGTCTTGAATATATAATAAACTTAAAAAAATCAGACCCCCGAATTTATAGACTCAATCCAAAAACGGGCATCTGAAATGAACAGAAATTTCTCAGACAAAGAAGCAGAAATAGCAAACAAACATATGAAAAAATGTTCAACATAACTGGTCATTTCAAGAGATGAAAATAAAAACAACACTGAGATTCCACCTCACCACAGAAAGAATGGCTGTTACCATGAAAACAACCAATAACAAATGCTGGCAGGGGTGTGAGAGAAAGGAACCCTTCTCCACTGTTGGTGAGAGTGTAGAATGGTGCAACCACTGTGGAAATCAGTATGGCAATACCTCAAAGAACTATGATCAGAGGTCCCATTTGATCCAGCTATTCCCCTACTGGTTATTTTCCCAAAAGAATTAAAACAATCATACCACAGCGATCTATGTGCACCGATGTTAATAGAAGTACAGTTTGTAATAGCTAAAACTTGGAAACAGCCCAATTGCCCATCAACTGGAGACTGGATTAAGAAAATGTGTTTTTTTTATAAAATGGATACTACTCAGCAATAAAGAATGAGAAATTAGAGATACTTATAGCTAAATGGATGCACATTGAGGCCATACTCTTAAGTGAAATAAATAGGACACCCATGTGTAAATACCAAATAGTTTCTCTGGTGTGAGCAACTGAAAGTGTACATAAGGATCAAAATGTATAATAGATAATGTGAAATAGGAAGAAAAGGGGCAAAGGGGAAGGGGAAATGGGAGGAGTAGGGGAAAAGAAAGAAGGGAATGGAATTAATATGAGAAAATGAAAAAAATGGAAACAAAGTCTTTGTAAATAGGGAGGGGTGGAGGGGTTGTGGGAGGGGAAGGGGAAAGGGAAGAAGGGAAAGGAAAAATTATGAGAAAGAAAAAAAAATGGAAACAAAGTCTTTGTAAATAGGGAGGGGTGGAGGGGTTGTGGGAGGGCAGGGGAATGGGGAAAGAATAAGAACCAAGAGAGATTATGTAAAGGTGCAAATTTCCAGTGATTGTCACTATATTGTATACCTAAAATGTACCAATAAAATTAATTAAAAAATGAAACAAATTTCATATCAAAATAAGAGAACAAAAATAGTTAATACACTGGTATTGTTTTCTTAAAGTAGGAGACAGAGAGAAGAGAGAGAGACACAGAGCAAAATTGAAGAGGGATAAAACAGGAAATAGAGAGAAGGTCAAATATTCCCCAAATTACATATTCTGTTGTTTCAAAAATATTTTAATATATGCTACCAGTTATCATTAGTATAATGATAGTATAAATGCTATCATTTATACTACCAGCTTATCTTAGGTCATTAAAAAGTAAGTTCTGGATTATTATCTATTTGTTTCTTTTTTGTAAGTATGTCTTTGGTTTATGTTATAGTGTGTTTTTATTGTCTGTTCTGGGCCAAGATAATATTATTGCAGACCAAAGAGCTTTCCCTAAAGTTTGTATGACAAGCTCAGATCCACAAACAAATGGAGAGAAGGAGGAGGAGAGGAAGAGGAAGAAGAAGAGCAAGAGGAAGAAGAGGAAGAGGAAGAGGAGGAAGAGAAAGAAGAAGAGGAAGAAGAAGAGAGGAAGCAGCAGAAGAAAGAAAAAGAGGAAGGGAAAATCTTCTCAAATAAGGTTGGCAAATTTCCTTTTTCGCTCTTCTGGTGTGTCTCCCTCTATAACAACATATTGAAATTTCTAAAGTAATGACTATCTTTGTCTAATCCTCTATTCAGTAACTTAAATAATCACAAGTTTCTTATTTTCAGCTCATAGAAGTAACAGGCTCTTTGAATAAAGAGGATATTAATGGTAAATTCTATTCATAATTATTTCTACTAAATTTTAAAAATTGGAAACCAATAAAATTTACATCATTATTTAAAAATCTCATAGGTGTTGAATAAATATGGTCAATCTAAATAAAGAATTTCTGAAGAACAGTTTGGGAGGGAATATTAAGAATGTTTCCATATATTAGTTTTAACAAAACAAACTTACATCTATTATTTAATTACCCCTATCATATTCATCAATTTGAATTAAAAATGTTAGAGTTTGCAACATAATAATTTTCATGTTTTCCATTGCACCTAACATTATGGCAGGAAAGGATAAGAATATTTTGTTAAAGAGATGAATACAGTAAAAATTATATGATAACTATCTGACATCTTATGCCTTATTTCTATAACTAATTTTTACATAAAATTTGTATGTTAATGATAGTTTTCCAAGCCATCACATATTAAGGATAGCTAGACAAGTAACCCAGAAAGCTCGGGGATATGGTAAATGGTTAATTTTTGCTAGAATCTGGAGCATCACATGTTATTCATTTTCATGCCTATGCTGCCGCTGAGTATGATCCTCACCCCCTAGGCAGGCTTAGTCCATGTTGTGTTGGAGCTCAGTCAGTCTTTGTGCTCAATGGTTTAGAGAGGAGGTTCTTTGGAGGTGTCTTGTTTAAGAAAATTGAGACATTCTAGAGAAGAAAGTAAGATTCCTTCATTTTACCAAGACATTGTAGATTTAAGGAAATATAATTTTATAAAGATGCCAATGGTCAGTTTCCTTGAATATCTCTTCAGATATATTTTTAAGTTTATAGATAACTTTCCAAGGAAGTATTTGTTGTATAGAATGTGGCAATCTGCATATTATTAGATTTTTTTCCATAGTCATTTTACTTCAATTATAATTGATAGCCCATAGGGCACAGAAACTTTTTAAGACCATTTTAAAGTTAAATTATTTTTTAACACAGATAAAATGCTAATCATTGTGATAACTTTGTACAACATAAATTATGATTTTTACTATATTAAAATGGTTATACACAGAGTCTTCCAAAAAATATATACCCACTTAAGGAAAACAAAAACTTGTACAGGTGCATGTTCTCCGGATGTAACACATGCAAATTTTTATCTATGGAGGATCCTGGAGGATGTCATAGATAGCAGAAAACCCACTACACTGGCAGTCCTTAGAGACAAAATTGAAAATGCATATGCAGCAATCTCAATGACCAAGGTTACCCAAGCAGCAGTTCATTGGACTAATAAATTTCCGAAAGGTAAGACCACCACTTTGAGCACCTCTTGTAATTGAAGAGGCCACAAGTAACTTGTATTAATCTCATGATGTCTCAAAATATTTAGAATTAAAATACTTACAAAAGTTCATTTTTTTACCGAAGTGTGTATCCATTCTTTTGGGGAACTCTGTATTTCAAGGAAGAACTGATTTAAAAGTACATTAAAATAAACATTTTGATTAATAAGAGATAAAATATTCATACACATACAAGTATTTTATGTCTTCTAATGCAATAAAAGAAAGATCAGAGGATGTCGATAACATGAAAATAATTATAAACTATTTTCATATATATTGATGGTCCCTAATAGAAAGATAAGCTGCAATTCTTTGGATTATATGCTATTTTAATAAATTATATTTGTATATATTCTGGTTATATACACAGCATAATTAATTCTTAAAACTTGTTGAAATTCACACAGATTTCCTTCATTTTAAATTTCATTATTTTTATGAGCTTCCCAAAACTTTGCCTTCCTTTTATTATGCTTATCTAAATTTTAGCTTCACAATGTGTAACCAAAGAGACATAAATAAGTGAAAAATACCTCTATAATATAGGACTTTATATCACATTAAGGTGTATGTCAATCTAATTATACTTTAGAACAGAACACTACTAAACATTGGAAAAATTTTTATTAAATTTTCTTTGCCAAGAAAATAAAGCTGTATCTTTTATTCAGTATATGTCAATGCTTAGTTTTTCTTTTAATTCCTAAAACTGCAAAAAATGTTTAAAATATTGCTTACTTTTTGGTTTAAAAAGCTTGTTGGGGGCAGGTTGCAATCAGAAAAGTGTATTATTCAAATAAGGTTGGTTCTTTTTAAATGTCAGATTTTTTGAGGTTGTAAACACACACACACTCACACACACAAATAAGTGTGTCTAAGGTCTTTTTAGCTCCAAGGTAGAAATAAATTTGTCTGTCCAGCATTCCATTTAAGGGAAATCACCTCCCTCCCTCTCTAGGGATAGCTTGTGGTGTCCATAGGAATCAGTGGGGTCCTCCAGAGGGCCGTTTGATGAAGGCCTGGCCTGAATAGAGTCATGCCTTCTATCTACCAGCTCACTGCCAGAGTGTAGCTGGCTTATTAATTGATCCAGACACTGTCCCAGCTGGGGCATTTGGGCAGCCAGTGTAATCTCTGGGATTTAATGTAAACCTAAAGCTGCACAAGGTCATGTCTTCCATAAGAGAACAGATCCCCTAGCTATGAAACAAAAGGGCGGTGAGTAAAATCAAACGATAGATATCAAGGCCTATTGACCTTCTCTGAGGACCTGGGTTCTCTGAGGACCTGAGGCCCAAACTAAAGCAAATCCTAAAGCATCACCTTACAAGAACTAAGCCAAAACCAAATGAAAGCACAACAGAACAAACTAACAAACCATTCTTGTTTGAGTTGGCTGAAGAGGTGCTTCTGTCACTTGGAATCAACAGTCCTGGGTGATAGAAACACAGTATTCAATCTGAGCACCAGGATATTGAAAGTAAATGCAATATGCTTAACAAATACTTACAGAGTTTGAAATATGTTCCAAGCATGTTTCCAGGCTCATGAAATTAATAAAAAGAAGCATCTGTCCTTTTGAAGGATATATTGTAGTTGGGATAGATAGCCAATAAAACATAATAACAATAAATGAGTAAATTCTAATGTATCTCAGAAAATGATGAATGCTATGGAAAGATTTTTGAATAGGTTAAGAAGACAAGAAAATATAAGAGGCAGAAATGAGAATGAGCAATAATTTAAAACAAGGATACCTGACTGGGCTTCCTTGGGAGAGTAATTAAAAAGACCTCAAAGTGGGTGAGATAGATAGGAAGACACCTGGTAGACAGAGCAAAAAGACAGTCAATATAGAACTGTGCCTACTATATCCAAGGAACAATAGGGAAACAATGGCAGAGAGACAAGGTCAGTAGCTCATGAGTAACTGAGAGTAAGAGTACTTTCAGGAATGGACCAGGGTATGAGGAAAAACTGATGACCTAGGAAACAGAGGTCAAAGTTGCTTTCCAGAAATAGAGCAAATGGAGTCTAGTCACCTAGAGGAAGGACCAGCCTTGAGCAGAAGATGGAACAGTCAGAAATGTAGTTTGTGGGTTCAAATGTAGATAAATGGGGACCACAGGTGGTGAGCTGAGGGTGAGAATGGACAGGAAATGTTGAAGGTTTTCGGACAACACGCAGAGCGTAAAATGAGGGTGGGGTCTGGGAGAAAAAGTCAGGTAGGAAACTATAGTATAACTTGGTTGCATAAGGGCCTAGCTTACAGTTTGTTACTGTTTGGAAGTGAGGATAGTTATGGAGCTGTTTTCTCCAAATATAGGCATTGGGAAAGGCAAAAAGTTTAATTTAACCAAGAGTTACTAATAAAGAAAGCAATTTATTTAGCTCACAGTTTTGAGGTTCAGTGTTCAAGATCTGGTTTTCCCATTGGTTTAGCACATGTGAAGAGTGTGAGAGAAGATGTCATGACATCCTGGTGGGAGCAAGTCTGGGAGAGGTTGCATCAAATTGCCAAGCAGGAAGTCAGAGAGCTGGCAGTGGTACCATGAAGAGGTTCATATAACAACTGGACCTCATGAGAACAACATGAATCCATCCCAAGAGCCCTGTCCTCAATAACCAATGGACCTCCCACTCTGTGCCACCTCTTATGGGTTCTACCTCCTCTCAATACCACCATCCTAGCAACCCAGCTCCCAGTATGTAAACCCTTGGGGGAATCTCAGACCACAGCATCAAGGTGATGGTTTTGCTAAGAAATTATGAAAAACAGAACAAGATGAGTTGGAGGTATATGCAAAAATGATTATAAAATCTGAGAATAAATTTTTAGCTAGTATGTGTTACTAGGGACTTAGGGAATTAAGGGTAATTGTTAAGATCAGAAGCCTGGAACTATTAGTAATCTATTAGAAGTTCAGGGGAAAGTTGAACAATGAAGGCCAGTGAGTGGGAAGCCTCTGAGTTTATGGAGTGGTTGCAGCCATTTACAATGGCAAGGTCTTGAATATAATAGCCAGACATGGTGGCACATGTCTGTAATCCCAGCATTCTGGGGCAGAAGGATCACAAGTTAAAGCACAACTTGTGCAACTTGACAAGACCCTGTCTCAAAATGAAATAAAATAGGGCTGAGGATGTAGCTCAGTGTGAGGGTACTGCCTTCAAGCCCCAGCACCAAAACAAAGCAAATAAGTCTTGACTATGACCATCATGGTGAAAGTGTCTGTTTGCGGGAAGAATGAAGAATGTGATCACTGGCACAGAGGACTTCAAAAAGGGAGAAGGATACATTGAAATTGCTCCTTCATCTGCTGGATTGTGAATGGTAGTCCTGAGTCTGCAAGATTCATCTTGGCTGCCCTTGAGATGATGTTGATAATGGCATCTATTTTAAAGCAAAACAACCAGACAGAGGGATTCTAAATTTCTGAAGACATTGGGAGGCAGAATCACTTCACTAGTCCTGTACCACACACTTGTTTCAGTTACTGTTTATTGATGTCTGTTACTCACTGCTGAGCCTAATTCTAGTTGATGAATTATAAGCCAATTGCTCTTCCTGACATTAATTTCTCCCTCACCTCACTTTATCATTCTCATTAGCTTAAAAGCCTGAATTAGCTTTCTTAAAAAAAATCTCTTTCATCCTTAAGACCTAGAGAGAAGAGTCAAACACTCCTTAAAGCATTACTGGATCCCTCAGGCAGAATTAACCACTTCTCCCTCCACTTGTTTATGTGTCTCTAAATTCTGAATGATAAATTATAAATAGATCATATATGATGTTTGCACATTTTCGTACTGTGTTCCTAGCAGAGAGTAAGCTCTCAAATACTGGCTGAACAAATGACTGATTTGGAATGAGTCATGTGGAATGAGCTCATCATAAATCTCTGATATAATAATGGGCAGCTTGGAGAAAGACTCACTCCAGCTCTTACCAGTGTGAGCAGATCAAACGGGAAATGGACTCTGACTTGATAGACGTGTATCAGAGAGATCTCAGGGAGCAGACTACTTCAAAAGGACATAACCACACCATTGAGATTTGCTTCTGAAGAGTGACTCCAGTCTTTCCTGGGGGGCTGAGTTGCAGGGACCCTGGCTGTGATGAAATGCTGGTGTAGAGCTTGACCAGGGCCATTTCTGAACACAGAATGATTTCATAGTAGAGTGGTTAGCATAAAAGCAAGAGCAACATAGACCTCTCAATAGGATACTATTAAAAGCTAGCTTTTAACAGGTGAGAGAAAGTATTCTAAGATGAGTTGGAGGAGCTAGTGCAGGCAACGCTTCATCTGAGAATTTCCAATTTATGCACTGATTAAAAATGTCACAATAGATGTGCCTCCAGTAAGAGTTTGCACAAGATTTTGGCAGAGCAACACTATTTAAATGATATTTGAGCTTATCATAGGTGTTACTAAGGCACTTAAGCTAGTCTTTTGTGGATTATTATAGGAATATTATAGCCACTGATATATGCAATAAAATGAGGTTCTGAGTTCTATTCAATTGTTTCCATCAAGTAACATTCAGCAAAAATACTGGCTGCCTGTTCTATTCACCTTTAAGAGTGGCTTTATTTTTGTTTGGCTCAGCAGCATTTGTTTCTAATCTGAGTTAGTGTTGTCCCATACCTTGTCAGCTACATTTTGATAGATTGCTGATTAATTTGGCTTCTCTTTCCCCTAAAGAGAAGATTTTAGTTGGCTCCATTTGAAATAGAAAATCCATTTTTACTTGAAATTCATGCTAAAAATATTCCTGGGCAAATGCCATGACTTGTGGATCTGACTGGCATATTCCTTGTAGTCTAGTAACAATAGTTACAATGTATGTGTGCCACACCAATTGTAATATTGTAATGAATAAATTTTCATAAGGGTACAAAAAGAAAACCATCAATCTAGTGTAAATATTTACAGTTTTAAGCTTTACGTATGGACTGGTATTAAGGAGACATTTAGCATATGTAATGAAAACTCCAAGACTTTACTTTTCCCAGGAATTTTGCTTTCTCCCATCAGCTGCTCAGTCCCACTATTTCTTTATTTTATTTGAAAATTGCTTTATTTGCTCAGTCCACTTTATCAATATTCATGGGACTTGTTTAGGTAACTGAAGTTTAATTTCAAAACACTTTCATCATGCTAATACTTCTAGTATTTACTGAGTGCCTTCAGGATGCAGAGAATTATATTATGCATACACTGGGAGGGAAAAGACAGCCTTCTTTTTGCTTACAGACCTGGGGCTACCCACAAGCATATAGATATAAAAGAAGAAGTAGGGAAAATTACTGAAACATAACTTTGATCAGCATTTTCAACACTGTGCTGAAAAGGTTCAGGTTAATTTTGGTAGTGTGACCTAGGTTGGTAGCATTTGATCTGAGTTTTCTGAATAAGTATGAAATTATAAATGCATATTTTCCATAATGTGGATTTTGCTTGCACTGCATTTTCACAAAGCCCTATTTTTCTTCTGGCTAATCATTTGACACTCCAGACACCATTTAGTTGCCAAGAAACAGACCACAGATCACTAACAGACACATTTTATGAGACCATAATATAACTCACAGTTGATGACAGTTGTGTAAAAACATTCCCCAGTCTTTAAGGGTTTCATTTATAACAAGCTGTAGTAAAATTAATGTGAGTTATTCTCAGATCTTTAATAAAGGACATGTAAGTCATGAAAATGAATACCAATCATAAAGTATTTTCCTAGGGATTTGATAGAAACAAAACAACCAGCCAATCAACTAAGCAATCAATGCCACCACACACACACACACACACACACACACACACACACAATCACTTGATAACTAAAAGTCAGAGGTTCTGTTGAAATATATATTTTTCCTGGTTGTGTAAGGCTGCCAAGGCTGCCATTAAAACATGCCAGAGAGACTTAAATAACTTTGTTTTCTCACAGTTCTGGAGGGTGGAAGTCCACCATCAAGGTGTCTGTAGAGATACTTTCTTCTAGGGCCTTTCTCCTTGGTTTGCAGATAAGTACTTTCTGGCTATGTTCTCATATGTCTTTTCCTGGGTGCAAAAAGCAATTATTGTGTCTCTTCCACTTTTGAAATCATGCCAGTTATATTGGATTTGAGGTTTCACTCTTGACCTACTTCCAAATTTAGAGGCCTATTTGCACATACTGTCCAAATGAGACAGTAAGATTTAGGGTTTCACCATATAAATTATGGGGGTACATAATTCAATCCATAACTGGATGTTTGAAGTGACCAGTAAATCAACTGGCTCTTCTAGACACTTTTATTTTCTGGTGGTGCTGGGAATTGAACTCAGGGTCTCCTGAAGCCTAAGCAAGCCTACCACTAAGCTATACACCCAGCCCATAGGCACTGTGTAAACATTATATTGGAGCATTACATTGGAATGTGGGTGAAAAAAACTCCTTAGAAATGCACAACCTTTCTATCCTTCACAAATGTTTTACATAAAATAAGGTGAAGTTCTTCATTTCTAAAATAAAAGTTCATTATTTTAAAATAAAAGTTCATTATGATTCATTAGTGTAAAACGTGCCTATTACACCTATAGTGATGTTTGAAAGCCACTTCTGACACATATTTGCTTTTGAAGGGAAAGAGTTAAAAAGACAAAAACAAATATTGGTCTAAGAGTAGAAGGTGTGGGATTTGGAGTGAGCTAAAACTATTAGAAAGAGGTGTCATGTACACTATGGTGTGCTGAAGGACAGAGATAGGAATAGGATCACAGGCAGACTCTGCCTGAGTCTGCAGCTCCTGCCTGTGTGACCTTGATCAAACAGTTTCAGTCCCTGCTTTAACTACCTCAATATTCGAAGTGATACATTTCTAGAAAAATAACAGTGCTCTATATTCAAAATCAAGCTTATTACTTTACCTAGTCCCATATTAATGGCAATCTTTTTTACTTCTCTAAATATACAATAAGCTTGTGTACTCTACTGGTAGAAGTAATGCATAAATATTTCTCTACATGTTTCTTGGATTAAACATTTACATGCAATACCCAAAATAAATATAAATAGCTAAATAAATACTTGTGTGTCTGTGTGAAGCCATATGTTAGGAGAAAGGGTTACAAATTTGTGGTTACTTAAGAATTATTGATCTTGTTCTTCTAAGTGATAGCCTTACAAATTAAAAAAAAGAACTAAAATCACATATGTCAGTTTGTTCTTTATTTATACTAAGATTTATAGTATTCTCAAATCTATAAGTTTATAAGAGAGTTAATACATTGAGTCTGTCTTTGGGCTGGACATAATTCAAATTGACATGGCGATCAGTCATATAAATTTATCATTTTATTTTATAAAATTTTATAATCATTTAAAGTATTTAATGTTAATGGACTTAGGAAATTCCATTGTATTTCTGGTAATATTAGTTTTTGTGGATTTGCTTTAAAATGAGTGTATGGACCATTTTAAAAAATTTTTAATTAGTCCATGTTTTCACGCAAACTGCACTGTACAAAAATCATTTTCTGCCACAGAAAATATGTTGATAAATGACTTCTTGTGTATAATGGCTACCATTCAGTCTTATGTTCATTCAAACAACATTTTTTGAATGTTTACTACTTACTGAAAACTGCAAGGTGCCTCCTGGTTGCTGAAAAAAATTGGTAGAGAACAATGCTCGCTTTCAGGGAAGGCACAATTATCTCTTCTTCCTCCTTAAATGACCAAGGATAAAAAAATTATTGACAGAGAATATAACCTAACGTAAAGTATTAAAATATGGAATTAATTAAAAATTTAATGTTTTAAGATTAATTTATTCCCTCCTGTACCCCCAACACCTTTATAATCTAAACAAAATTCTATGCTTGTTGTCTTATATGTAACTGCAGTGCTCCGGAGTCCCAGCAGATGGCGATATACAGGGATTGATCCCCGTGCTCAAGCCAACTGGTCCCCTTTCCCAGCCTCGTTCTACCCTGTGTGCTTTCAAACAAGGCTGTGAAATTATGCCAGAAGCTGACTAACTACTTGAAGTGTATTGAACATATCTGATAGGGTTTAGAAAGCTTTGTTTACATTTGTTGGTGTATGTATTTGAAGAGTTAATATGAGAAGGGGGAAATAAAGAGATTTCTATTCTTCAATTTCTCAGTTTGTTATAAAAATAATCAAAGTGCATTTGGTGAAGATTAAAATGAAAGCCTCCTGTACAATTTATTTTAAAGGTGCATTATTTCTTTTGTTCTGACAGCACAAATCCATACAAGAAATGAAAAATGTGTTTAACATAAAAGTCATGTAATTTTATTTGAGGGAAATATAGAATGACATTAATGAAAGAGCTATAAAATAAATATTACAAAGTACGGAGTAGCTATCTGATTAGAAATTGATCTTAGAAGGTTTGACCTACTTTTTTTTCTGAATTAAATATAACCCCTCATAGATTTGAGCACATTCAGCACTTTTAGAAACACAATTATCTATTTTTCTTTATAATCTATAGTACAGTTTTCTTAAAATGCTATATTTTGAAATTTGTGCTTTTAAAATACTGCTGTCATGGACAATAGGATGTAACTGGGGCAGATAAAAAAGAATGAGTGAATTATGAAAAGTACAGATTATTTGAAAATACAATATTATAAAAAATCTGTATAAATGAGAAATATTTTTGAACCTCTCAGAATATTTTTGTTGAAGTGCCCAACTGCCCACACTTGGGGGTGTAGGAGTTAGATATTGTCTGAGTTAAAGTGAGGAAAGTTAGGCTCTTTTTTTTCATCACATCCACAGTTGAGGAAAAGCAGCCTATGGCTGGGCTGTAGAACATGGCCTGCTTGCCTCTCCAGAAGGCTCATGAGTTGGAATTCATTACCTGATTTTATCAATACACCAAAAAGAGATCCATCTCTTAGAGACAGACTCATTAACCAAACCCCACAGACAGCTGTATGAAAACATAATGCCAATTTGTTTCATTCACAATGAGAAGCCCAATTGTTACAGGAAATGGACTACTTGTGCAGGATCATGTAATTTTCTCCCTGTAGGCAGAATTACTTTATAGGCCAAAATTGTAATCAGAAGCCTTCTTGGTGATTATGTATTTTAAGACATTGTTTAAATCAGAAGTAGTTCTAATCCTGGTCTTTTAAAAATAGCAATGAATTTGAAACTTCATGTTACCAAGAAACTTGAATAGCAGTCAAAATGTAATTATACTGCTCTTTGATTCTCAATTCTAAACAACATTACCAAATATCAATCAACAGTAAAATGGATAAATTGTTGCCCATTCATATTATGACTTATTATGCACAATGAATATGAAAAATGGATGAACTAATGTTATATCTAACACATGATGAATGCATAAGATACAAAACTCATGCACTTTGATTCCACTTTTTAAAAGGTAAAACCAGGAAATACTATATTCTTTTAATGTGCACAAAGGTGCTAAAGCTTATTTAATAGGTAAGGTGTGTTACAACATAATCATTATAAGCATTAAGAGAGTAATTACCTCCAGGCAGAAGGAGTGCATGACAGGTACGTGTGCTGGCAATGTTTGTAGTTGTTAATTGGATATGGACTATGTGGATATCCGTTAAAGTGTATGCTGTGGCTTATGCACTTTTTTGCATCTATTAGGTTGATCCATATGCAATATACAATATAGCAATCTCATGTAGTTTGACCTAATATGTTACATTTGATTAAAACTATGTTCCTTGATGTACAATCTATATCTATACAGGTGGTGATACACATGAACATTAATGTATATGTGTACACTCATGTGTTTAGTACATATATATATATGTATCTTTGCTCCAGCCCTGTGTCAGAAATTAGTTCCCAGAGATCTTGGTCACCTTTCTCTCCCACAAGGCATCACATTGGTTCATATCATTGATGCTGTTATGCTGATGGAACCAAGTGAGCAGGAAGTAGCAACCACCCTGAATTTGTTGGTAAAGCATTTATGTGTCAGAGGATATGAAATAAATCCACATAAAATTCAAGGGCCTTCTATCTCAGTGAAATTTCTAGGAATCCAGTGGTACAGGGCATGCAGAGATATTCCTTATAAAGTGAAGGATAAGTTGTATCTGACTTCTCTACGACCAAAAAAGAGACATGATGCTTAGTGGGTGTAAATGGATTTGGAGGCAACACATTCCTCACTTAGGTTCTTTACTCTGGCCCGTTTACTGAGTGAGTTGGAAAGCTGCTAGTTTTGAGTGAGGCCCAGAACAAGAGAAGGCTTTGCTTCAAGTCCAGGCTGCTGATTAGGCTGCTCTGGCACTGGGGCCATATGATCCAGCAGATCCATATGTACTTGAAAGTCAGTGTCAGGTAGAGATGCTGCTTGGAGTCTCTGGCAGAGCCCCATGGGGGAACTGCAGTGGGGACATTTAGGATTTTGGAGCAAGGCTCTGCCATCATCTGCACACAACTACTCTCCCTTTAAAAAACACCTCTTTGCCTGCTACTGGGCTTTAGGGGAAACTGAACGCCTAGTCATGGGACCCCAGGTTAGCACGCAATCTGAGCTGGCCTTATTGAACTGGGTATTGTCTGATCCACTAAGTCATAAAGCTAAATGTGCACAGCAACAGTCTATCATTAAGTGGAAATGGTATATACATGACTGAGCCAGAGCAGATCCAGAGGGTACAAGTGAATTACACGAGGAAGTTGCCCAAATGTCCATGGTTCCTACTCCTGCTTATATTGCCTTCTGTTTCCCAGCATGCCCCTATGGCCTCATGGGGTATACCATATGATTAGCTGTCAGAGGAAGAGAAGGCCAGGGCTGATTTACAGATGGTTCTGCATGATATGCAGGCATCACGCCCAAGTGGACAGCTCCAGCATTACAGTCCCTTTCTGGGACATCTCTGAAGGAGAGTAGTGGAGGGAAATCTTCACAGTGGACAAAACTTCAGGCAGTGCACCTGGTGGTACATTTTGCCTGGAAGGAAACATAGATGTGTAACTAACCACTGGTCTTACCATGTTTCTTACTATTCAGAAGCAGCTGGATTGATAGAAAGTTAGCATGGTAGTAGGAAATGGAGACCCAGATCAATGCAACAGATGAGATTTCTAGACCAGATGTGTTGGCCTAAAGTGAAGCATGGCTAGATTAGGTGATAGGAAGGGAGATGATGAATATGAGTTATGGTTATGGGACAAGTAAGGCCAGAGAGTCTGTCATTAATAACCTCAAGCTTTCTTGGAGTATTGTGGCTAGCTACAACCTGGAGCATTGCACTTAAAAGCAGACACAGTGATGCTTCACTGTGAGTTGGGTAGACTCTTGTGCAGCACATCAAATCCTCCTAGCCTCTCCTCTGACACCACACACTGTGGAGGAGACCAGAATTACACAGATCCCCCTGCCCCCAATACAACATCACATTTTCTTCTTTGATGGTACAGCTTGGAATATTCATAATAACCTACTTGTTAATGTGTGTATAAACTAGGAGAGAAGGGGAAATAATACCATTGGGTTCATCTATGATGAATGAAGGTGGGAGATAGAAACTGGTAGAGAAATTATTTCCTTTATTCTCTCAAGAGATGTACTTTGTAGTAGCACTAGGAAACTGGGTCCTAATAATTTAAGTAACCAGCCACTTACTCCTTTTGTCTTCAGTTCTTTGTGCCTCTGTGAAAGACTTTAGTGGAGACACATAGGTTGCTGGGTGGAAGAATAGGTAGAGTTTATTGTAAAGCATATATAGATTTATGCCTTCAAGCAGGAAGGCAGGCAATGTCCTCAAGACATCTGCATCGAAGTTGGTTGAAGTGGTGCATGAATGTAATCGGAGCACTTGGGAGGCTGATGCAGGAAGATTGCCACAAATTCAGGGCCAGCCTGGGCTATGTAGTGAGACCCTGTCTGAAACAAACAATAACAGAAAAAAAAACAAAAAAACCATGATGTCTTCCCCAAGTGTGCATTTGATTACCTTTCTATGTATACAAGTTACTGCTGCAGTTCAGGGAACTGTGGAAATTATGGTTCTTATCAACAATTTTCTTATTTTGGAATACTGCTGTCTCAAAAATGGCTTCCTTGTTATTTTCAAATGGTTAGTATTTCCACAGGGTCCTTTATCATGCAAGAAACTGATGAAGGAAGGAAAAGATTTTAATCTAAATCAGGTCTCAGCCCAACGATGAAGGGTCTTTAAAGAATGTTTCTTTTCATGATATCATTGGGTCATAGGGCTATGACAACCAGGAATACTGTATGCCTTGTTTTAGAAATAGAAGCTCCATGTGTTCAGTTTTGGGACCTAATAAATGATTATAAATATATTATATATTGAAGTTTTTGTTTTTTTACTTAAATGTACCCATCATTGCATGCTATTTTGGAGCATGCCTCCTTTTGTCCCTCAGCCCTGTTAATGTCTAATTTCCTAACAGTGTGGCTCCTTGGATGTTTTCTCAGGGTTGAACACTAGTCCTTGAATTATGCTAATTTGCTGGCACATTCTGCCCTGTTTTGTAGACTTAATCCTTACTTCTGCCCCCCGAAAATCACTTTCTAAGAAAATTATCTAAAGCACACTTTTGTTTTGGGCTCTGGTTTCAGAGAAGCTAGGTAAGATACTGTGTTCATTTCTGTAACTCTCTTAAGAACCAAACTTATTTCCTTATTGTTTTCTGAATATATTTTTCCCATGTTTGTTTCAGGTGTTCTTCCATTTGCATATTCTTTAGGTTTCTGAAGATAAATAGGAAGCACACCAAAGTAAAAATGATGCAAATTGCATTCAATTGAAGTAAAATTCACTTACCTTCATAGGTCTCTTTTCAACTGACCTTTCTACCAGCTTGGAATCACTTGTGGCAGGTAATACATAAATATAATACTACATCTTTTCTCCAGAGAGACTAGCAGTTCTAAACTGGTCATCTTTTAAAATTCTTCCTCTAAGCAGACTTAATCCAATCAATTTGTTATTTCAAGCTCTCTATTTAACCAAGATGCCCTGGCATTACTATTTCCAAACTCTAGGAATAAGAAATATAGGTGTTAACCAGATTCACCATGTAGATGTTAATACCTTGCCTGAGTTTAGCGAGATAGAAGAGCCACACACAACTCACAAGAGTGTAGTCATTGCTTACAGTTAGCAGCAGTGTAAAGTAGAAGCCTATGAATTGTGATGAGCAAGTTGTCCAAGGTTCAGGAGTGCTGTTCTTGACTGGTGGAGTCTCAAGCAGCAGTGTAAAGTAGAAGCCTATGAATTGTGATGAGCAAGTTGTCCAAGGTTCAGGAGTGCTGTTCTTGACTGGTGGAGTCTCATTGTGTTGGCTGCACATGTCCTGTAGCTGTGTGTCCCTGGAGAGAGCAACTTGTTATGGGTTTTATACTTGGGACATCATGGTTTGCTAGGCTAAAGCATTGAAGAGAACAGAGCAAAGTCCATGTTGTTGTGGCCAATACCTCCCTGTCACAGTTCTATGGGGTGTGTGTGGGCAGGGCATTTTCATTCTGCCTGGACTGGTTTGTTGTATTTTCTCATTGACGTTAATAACAGGGCAAAGTAATACACTTCCTTACAGGTGGAGTAGTAATTCAATTTCTCCTTGATAATCTGGATCAATTACCCCTGCTAACATTATAACTTGCCTTTTAGCCTGTTGATTCAGAGGAATGGGGAGCCCAACATGGCCTGTGGGGAGTCTTAGCTTTGAGTTCAATGGAATCATTGTTTTGCATCCCGCAGAAGCCTTCCCCACTCTGGAACTAAGAGTGGTAGCTCAGCAGAGCACAAAGTCATAGGAACAAGAGGTAACAATTTTGTTAGTGGGTCAGTAGGTAAAATGGTTGGTGGTACCATTCCCATTTCCATCCCTTGATTCCCAGACCTGTGAATCCTGGCTACAAAATAAATTCCAGCATGTATTGAATATGGACCCAGAGCATCTACAACCTTTTGGAGAATGTTGGCTTAGCTGTACAAGGTATTGTCACTTAGCTGGCATTGTATTTGTATCTTCAAAAGGTCATTCCATTGTTCTTTCAATCCATCCAGCATATAGATGATAAGGAACATAATAAGGCCAGTGAATTTCCATGAGCATGAGCTCCTTGCTGCACTTCTTTGACCATGAAGTGTACTTCTTGGTCAGAAGCAATGTTGCATGTGTGGTAGCCAACCAGACTCCATGTTGATCCTTATCACCATTTTGTACTTGTGCCGGACAAAGCACCCAAAGCCCACATACTGTTTGGCAGAAAACTTGCTGCAATTGTAGGATGTTTTGTAGCTCACCTAGTGTGTGAAACTTCCTCTTGCTGCCACTAACCTGGCATGGTTCTGCTTCTGTAAAATTCTGCTTGCTGTCCCCTGAGCCCTCCCCAACTGAAAGCATGGTTTAAAAGGAGATATCAAACTGCTTCTCAGTGCCAAGAGATCTTTCCAGGCACTAGCCTCTCTTGGACTATGGCTTTAAATAAAGGGGCTCAAATCTGACTCAGAGTGTGGTGCCTCTCTATAGTTCCAACTCACCTATAACACATGGGATATCATGATGATCGTTGAGGCATTGTATAAGTATATGGGTAGTAATTTGGGCAGAAATGTTCCACTTAGGAAAGGAAAATCCATACCTAGAATAAGTGTCTATTTCAGTAAGGACAAAGCGCTGCTCCTCTCCTGTCGTGGTGGGAGCAGTCAGATGTAATGAACCTGGTACTAGGTTCCAGGGCTGAGTCTTGTGATTGTTTCCCTGCCCTATCCGTGGTGAATGGGGTTTTGCATCACACTATGCTGCCTGAGGTTGAAGTATTTTTGGTAAGCTAGCATCAGCCATCTAGGCTGGTACTAATTTGGGTTATGCCTTGGTCTCACAGCCATAAATACCTATGCACTCCCTGGGGTTCATCAGGGCCCTCATAACAGATGGTGTAATGCAGGCTAAAATAAAAGTCTGTGCCATTGAGGCTCAGTTGTCTGCTTGATGCTCATGGAGTTCTATGGCCCTATCTATGAACGTTGGCCTGGTGACAGATGTGCTGCCTGAGGTTAAAGGATGGGTGGTGGAGACAGTCATTTGGCCACCAGTGCTAAAGTTCAGATAGGTTGCACCTGAGTCTCACAGCCACAGGAGCCTGCACAGTTTTGGGGAGAGGGTAGGGTTGCTCCAGGCTTACTTCAAGGCTGGAGAGGATTCAGCCAATGAGATTGAGAGATTTGAGTCTCACTTGTACACAAGTCTCCATCTGGTTTGGGGACTGGTTGGAGGTTCTTTCTAGAATAATGGCTTGCATACAAAGCTTACAGAACCGTCAGATCCTATCAGGCACTGGGCCTTACCACAAAGTCCTGGAAATGGGCTGTGTGGCAAATCCCAGAGCGAGCTTTTCTGTCCTGCTCCCCAGAGCATGAATCTTGCTCACTGCTCAAGGTTGAGGAAGGGCAGTAGAAGCAGTCAGCCACCTGGCCTAAGGAAATTTAAAACTCAGTTCACAGGTATTGGCCTGGAGATTAGGACTGTGGGCCTTTGCCATTCACTGGTTTTCACTGTGGTGGTACTGGGTTTTAAGTCTAAGGCTGGTATTTCTTCTCCCTCCCCAAAGTGGGAGTATCAGAAGTCAATCAGTCCTTCAACTGCCTAGAAAGAGGAACAGTGAGGGCCAAAGAGAAAAAGACAATAGAGACTTATGTAATTTCAAAGTATATGGGAGGCCGAGAGGTCAGTGCCTCAGAGCAGGCAAAGACAAAGACACTCCAAGCTTAACATTATTTACTGGGTTCATAGGGAGCATCAGATGACTCAGAGGGTGGCAATAATCTTAAATTGAGGTGGTTCTTACAATTGGAGGATGTATCAGCTGACTAGGAGGGTGGCAGTAATCCTATGATGATGAGGATCTTATGCTATTGAGGATCATAGCTTGATGAGGAGCTTAAATTGATTAGGATGTTGAGATGTGCAAAAACTTCTTACAACAGTAGGTGGGATGAGTTGAGCTGATAAGGAGTTTGTCCCTTCCCAGGTGAAACCTTTCCATTTTTGTATTATTACTCAATTCTTAAAGAATCTGAATGTCTTCAGCTGATGTAATCTTGTCCTTGAGCATCACAGCATCATGGGACCATTTAGGCCTCAGCCAGCCCTAATCATAATTTAGTCATGAAATGATTTCCCCCCAATATTATGTGGAATGGCTCCCAACATGGGAGGTCCTACTTCCTCACTGTTTGCTGAGCCACTTAGAGTTAGGGGAGGAGAGATACAGGCAACTCTTTCCTTCCTGCCTTGTTTTATACTCTTTTGTGCTTTTTAAAATTCTGTCATAGTAAAAATAAGCACTGTGGTCTCTCGCCTGATTTTCTTAACTCTTGTGAAGGTAGTCTGGTGCATGAGTAGCTATGAGTGTGCTCATCAGAGGTTCTTACTTGGCTGCCATCTTGCTGCTTCTCCCTAGCTATTCCTGAGAGCTATAAGTGAGAAGGGGGAGAGCTGAGTTGCCCCATGTTCATTTGGAGAAATTTCTTGCAATAGGTACCATCCTGAATGTTTGATGGTGTTCTGTTTCTGTGTATTCTGATACACATATTAAGCAGCAATGAAAGTTCAAGCTGAAAAACCTTTGTAAAAATACATTTTGTTAAAATTTTCAATAGTGTAGTACAATAGAAAAAGTCTTCAATTTTTAAATTAGTTCTTAGTTTTCTATGAAACATAATTACTGTTTACTTTTTATTTGCAAATATTTTTCTAAAATGGTCACTGTTCTTAAAATGGAGATTAACATCAACACTCAGGGCAAATAGTCAAAATAGAACTCCATTATGTAACTGCATAATTCAGAAACTTAGAGTAAAAATGGCATAAATTTCAGATTTGAGAGATACCTGACTATAAATGCCTCACATTTATTCTGTAAGTATTCATGAGGAATTCTAGGCAACAGAATAGCTTATTGGCAAGTATGCATTTAAAACTTATAGCATAATTATTATGTATGTCATGCACAAAATGAATGCCTGTAAATGTAGAGTTGATCACAAACCAACTTTTCTAACTTGCTCATTAGACTTGTACGAATATATCAATTTGAAGCTTAGGCAAGGAAGATAGGAACTGGATTTGAGTTTAGCAGATATACCAAGTAGAAGTACTGAGCCAGTGAAAACCCAACCCTAAAATTTATAAGTACTTATTTGTCCTGTGAAGCTCATGGCAGCATAGTATTCGGGACAGAAGGCAAGAAAAGTTCATATCAATGTTTTGCTACTGTCTTATTCACTTCTCTTGTCACTAGGACAAAATACCTGACACCTGCAGTTTAAGCAGGAAAGATTTATTTTGGCTTATGTTTGCAGAGGTTTCAGTCCATAGTTGGCTTGTTCCAAGGCAAGCTGACATGGCAGAGAGGATTGGTGGAGGAGAAACTGCTCTTGGTGTGGTGGCAGAGAAACAGAAAGAGGTCAAGGGACGACAAGGGAGGGAGATAAATGCTTCCAGGCCACAATACTGGTGACCTGCCTCTTCCAACCAGATCCTACCTCCTAACAGCAAAGCAGCTGTCTCTCGCATAATCCAACCACCTCCCAAAGCCCCACCATTGAGCACATTAAGCTTTGGGGTACAACTAGATGTAAATTATAACAGCTACCTATTTTTTGATACTTGGGAAACCGATTGCAATTTTATGCCAAAGTTATATCTGGCAATATTTAAGCTTAGTATTCCAGATAGTAAGCTGAATATATTTGGAAGTTCTAATTAAAATAATTTCAGTTAGAATTTCCTTGGCTTAAAAACCAATTTTTAAAATATTAATAAAAGCCATTTGAAAGAATCTCAGAACATTTGAAACTCAAGTTTTAATTAAATATTAAACTCTAACTTAAGGGGAAAGAGCTAATAAAATTTGACTATTACTATGATGTATGAATTTGCAATTTAGCCACATTAATTTTCCTATTCTTTCCTCCTTCTCACCCTCTTTCCCTTTTTCATTTTATCTCTAATCAGCAAAATTGCTCCTCTGTCAAGGTATGTTAGTTTGCTAGTGCTGTTTTAACAAAGTACCATAGAAAGAATGGATTAATTTCTTACAGTTCTGGCTGAAGGTCCACTATATGTTTGTTGGCAGGTCTGCTTTTTCCTGGGGTCTTTTCCCTTGCGCTGCAGGGAAAAAGAGTGAAATACCCATTCATGAGGGATTCTATGCAACTGAATAGCTTATCAGCATCCATGAAATGGTTGCCTTCCTACTGTGTTCTTGCAAGGAATTTTCTCTGTGCATGGGGCATCTCTAGTGTCTTTCTGTCCTCTTTTTTCCCCCTTTGGTACCTCTAATTGAACCCAAAGCCTTTGCACTGAGCTATATCTTATTTTATTATTATTATTATTTTAAATTTTGAGACAGGGTCTCTCTAAGTTGCTTAGGTTGTGTTCAAACTTGCTATCCTCTTGCCTAAGCCTTCAAGAATGCTGAGATCAGGGGGATGCACCAGTACAACCAGCTTTCTCCCACTTTTTCATAGGATGCCAGTCATATTGAACTAAGGCTCTACCCTTAAGACTTCGCTTAGCCATGAGTACCTCTTTAAAGGCCCTGACTTCAAACACAGTTACTATCTACGCTCTAGGGCTTGAAAGCTCCAACACATGAAATTTGGGGAAACAAATTCAGTCCATAATGTATGTATAAACTAGAATTCACTAATAAGTGAGCTGGGGATTTAGCTCAGTGGTGCCGCTGCCTGCCTTGAAAGGTCCCGAGTTTGATCCCTGGTACTAAAAAAGAGAAAAAAAGAAAAAATAAAAAGAATAGTAAAACTGCAATTTGTTTTTGAGATGTCTACAAATACATCAATAATTTTGTTGTAATTTGTTTTCTTTGCATATTTGTGTTCAGTTGATGGTGTAGACATATTTGTTAATCTATTTTACCTTAGTTTTTGAGAACTCATTAATTTTCTTTTGAAAAGTATTAAAGTACAGTACAACAAATACAAAAATGGGTTAAAAAGTCTTACTGTCTTTTCTTCCTTATTATTAGTAACTTTAATCCTTTTGGCATTGAATCATGCTTAGATTTCTTTTCTCTATCATGATCATTGCTCATAAAAAGGTGATTTCTTCTCATAAATTCATTCTGTGTTATTAGGATCTTGTTCACTTCTCATGTATGCTCGGTGTGTGGTGGCTTGCATTTCATCTCAGTGTCACTTAATTACATGTATTGTTAAAGATATTTACATGTCCAAGTGGACCCAACCATATATTGCTCTACACTCATACATTACTTCAGCTACATCTTTCTTTAAAATTATTTCTTTGTTCAGATCCACACTGGTTTTGCCCACATGCTATTTCATAATGCCATACGTATTCAACTTCAAATTTCTTCAAAAAATTTGTCAGAATAGTTGCTTAATTTTACAGTAATCGTGCAAACCCCAAGTCCCTACAGTACAAAATGACAAAATTACTTACTCAATACTTTTATTTACAACTGTTTAAATGTTAATCAATTGTTAACAGTCTTATATAATGTGAATTTTATTAAAACTAAAATGTCTGTGAAAGGGGCAGATCAGGCAATCAATAAATTGTAGAGCAGATCCAACATTTTATTTTGCTGATATGTTTAGTTTTATGATAAAAATTAACAATTATGAAAGATAAAGTTTCAATTGTAAAGCTTGTTGAGGAAAATACATCATCCAGAGAAACATTGCCAAAGGTTTAATATGAAAATGGTTGGCATGAGAAGGGGTGGATTACTCTCTCCTTCTAGCACTGGGCACCACCACCGATGAGCTCAAACTAGCATCTTCCAGGCTGACTCAAGCAGTTACTCTAGAACTAATCTGTGAGAATAGGTCTTTCTTTGTTGAAGAATGTTTTTGTCTATTATGTATTTTTTCTTTTATTTCAATTTTTATTATCTTTTGTTTTATCAAAAAACTTATGACCTGTGTTATCCAATAACTATTATTTCTTTTCATTCCTCTCATTGTCTTTCTTTTCACTTAAAAATATTTTCCTTTTGCATTCTGGAACAAATTTATTAACACCTAATTTTTAGATCTCATGTATAATAATACACTTTTCTTTCAAATTGTCCATGGTGTAAATTGTTTTGGTGCATTTTTTCTTTCTTTTTTTCTTCACTAGTATGTGTATGTGATACATAATAATTGCATTCATTTTGGGCAATGGGTACATATATATATATGTGATATATATATATGTGATGTATATATATATATATATCACATCTTGATCCCTTTTATTTCCCTCTACTCTTCCACCTTCCCTTCTCCCTCTCCCTAATCTTCTATTTAATTTCTGCCTGACTTTTGATTATATATACTTTATTTCTGTATTTTGACATATTTCTCATAAATTTTATTTTTATAAACTTTGACACATACAAATAATTTATTCCCTCATATTTTTCTTATTAAAGTATGCTCTGTCTTATAAATACTAGTCTCCTTTTAAAAATTAAATTATATATTTTTATTTAATAATGTATATAATGTGGTACAGTACACACGTACACACATGTATATGTGTGTGGGTATGTGTATCAATCCTTTTATTTTTTAAATTTCTTTTTCTTAAATTCTTTTATTGGTACATTTTAGGCATATAGTACATTTGCATTTATCTTTGGGTGCTTGTACCTGTACATGATGTATCTTGGTTCTCATTTTTTCCCCATTACCTGTACTCCCTTCACCCCTAAATCCTTCCCTATTTACATACTTCATTTCCATTTTTTTTCTTTTCTCATAGTTTTTCCTTTTGATTCTTTCCTTTCCCCTTCCCCTCCCACCACCTGTACCCCTTTGGACCTTTTCCTATTTCAAAGTATCAATTATTAGTTATTAATCCTTGTAGTCCTTATTTACACTCTCAGTTTCTCACACTAGAGAAACTATTTGGTATTTACACATGTTCAGCATCACTGGTCATTTGAGAGATGCAGATGAAAACAATACTGAGATTCCACCTCACCCCAGAAAGAATGGCTGCTATCAAGAAATCAACCAATAACAAATGCTGGCGGGGGTGTGGAGAGAAAGGAACCCTTCTCCATTGTTGGTGGGAGTGCAGACTGATGCAGCCACTATGGAAATCAGTGTGGAGATACCTCAAAGAACTAGGGCTAGAGGTCCCATTTGACCCAGCTATTTCCCTGCTGGGTATTTTCCCAAAAGAATTAAAAGAATCATACCACAGGGATATATGTCCACCCATGTTTATTGCGGCACAGTTTGTAATAGCTAAAGCTTGGAAACAGCCCAAGTGCCCATCAACTGGAAATTGGATAAAGAAGATGTGTTTTTTTTACAAAATGGAATACTACTCAGCCATAAAGAACAAGAAACTAGAGTCATTTATAGCTAAATGGATGCATATTAAGGCCAAACCCTTAAGTGAAAAAAACAATCCTTTTATTTTTGAGAAATTTTTCATGTACCATATATCTATTGGCTGGGAGTTTATTCAGGCTAGTGTTTTCTATAAAGATGTGTGCTGGTTCACCAAGGATTTTCAAAATGTATACTTGAGTAATTTTAGAATTTTCCTCTCCAAAGTTTATGTAATTAACTTAATGATTCAGAGACCTAGGCTGCCAAAGGAAAAGTTGAGCCTAGAGTTGTGAGTGATTTCAGTGGGAATCTCAATTTTGTCTAACTTCTCTTCCTTGTTTAATAAATTTGTTCTACCAAAGCAGTTTTATTTTGGAGTTAATCAGAAATTGTGTGACTGGACTGAGATTTTGCTTTTCTTGTAAGCACACACATTGGTGTTAGTAAGATAGATAGGGGTGGGGATTTAGCTCAGTGGTTTCACCGCCTGCTGCACAAGCACAAAGTCCCAAGTTCCATCCCTGGTACCCCCCAAAAAAAGATAGATAGGGAAATAGACATATAGTTATTCGTTGCATAGCAACATTTTGGTTGGTGGACCTCATAATATGACGGTGACCCATAAGGTGATAATGAGCTAAAGCATCCTTATCACTTAGTGAGGGCATATCCACTGTAATGTTGTGGACAATGCATTACTCATGTTTGTGGTGATGCTGATATAAACAAAACTAGTGCCAGTTATCTAAAATACAACACATAAAATGTGCACAGAGCATAATACGTGTAATAATAATAAATGACTATATTACTGGCCTATGTATTGGTTTTTTCAAACATTAGAGTGATACATCTTCTAATGATTAGGAAAAAAGTTTACTGTAAGTTAGTATGCCATGGTAGCCAGCAGCAGCCTCACATTCCTCCCAGCACTGTCTCTTGCTTGCAACTTTTTCTCTTGTAATTGATTTAATCTTGTGTTGTTTTATTTATCATCACTCTAGGAGCAATAGGCTATGTTATATATATATGTAACCTAAGTGTACAATAAGCTATGCCATCTAGTTTTTTGTAGATATACTCTATGGTGTTTGTATAATGACAAAATCTCTTGACTCAGTTCTCTGAACCTTAAGCAGCAAAAGACTGTTTATATACACATATATGAATATGAATATATGCAGAGATACACACTCATATATACATAATACACATGTGCCTGTAAATATATATCAGAGCATAATCCTGCATCAATCTCCCAAACCCCAGTCCTCATGGGATGATGAGATGAGGATTGGCTAAATTGCAGATGAGGAGCTGTATATTAAAAAAACTCAGTTTTTATGTGGCTGTTGGAGCATCTGCCTGGCTTTTTCTCTGAAGGGAGATATTATCCAGTAATCATGTCTCTAAGGGAGAGGAGAAGCTAACTCTAGATTTATTCTCTTGAAATAAGCCAATGTCCCTTGAGAGAGAAAGGAGAGGGTTTTATCTATATTTCCCTGGACATCTCAGGAATGAACATCTTTAAATCTCCCAGAAGGAAATTGTCTCTAGCTTTCAAGGCTGTTTTCTATTTCAACCTATCTTTTCTTGGAAAGCCCTGATCTTTTAGGAAAATGAGAAATCTAAGGAGAATTGTCTCCAACAGGAATTAGATCTATGCCCTCAAGGACATGGTGTAGCTTTGTCTGGACTCCACCTTTGGACTTTGTTCTACCAGGTATTGTTTTGTCTATTACTGGAGAAGAACTGCCCTCCTCCTGATTCTCTGCTTCTTGTACCTGTGTAAAACTTAAGCCTCAAGAAATGTTGTTTTAAAAATTATGTTGATATGCCATGACTAAAAGCCTCCTAGAAGGATGTTTCTACCATGATCTCCTTTCACTTTCAGTCTTTGACTAAATCAAGAAAGAACACTATATTATCGCATCTCAGGATGTACCTTGCTTTTTCATAAAGTAGATTTGTGCATCTAATGTTAGCTCATGCATACCTCCCACTCTTGTTTTTATTTGTACCACATTTGCAGCAGACTTTTTTTCAATTCTGGGGATCAAACCTGGTACTTAGTGCAAGTGTGTTACCACTGAGCTACATTCCAGTCCAAAAGAAATTATTTTAAATGTAAGGCACCCACTCATCCTTATTTTGAAGTCCCAGTGCATTTTCCTTTTAATCATCCAGAGATAAGAATGGAAGAACTGTAGAGGCCTGTTCTCACCTTGTCATCTTAGGAATTTTTCTACATGTTAGAAAAGTTCTTTCCATCTTGAGGAAAAATGGACTAAATCTTTATTTAAAATACTTATGTATTTGTTCTTATTGCATTTTTTTCTTCTTCCTTAATGGCCACACTTGTGATTGATTTTCAAGGAGACATGCTTCTGCAGATTGGATTGAGATAAATCATTGTTGACTATTTACTCCATTTAGGTCAGGTAGGCTTTATGATTAATAAAATAAGTATTCACAATGTATCCCTTGTATGTGTATATGCCCCAAACACTTAAAAATCTACAAAATATGTAATTCTATAAAGTTTGCAAACTCCTTTTCAATAAAAATCCTAAGATTAGATCATAAACTTAACCATATGGAAACTTCATATCTCAAGAAAATTAAGACAAAATTCTGACAATTTGACATGGAATAGATACATAGAAATCTTGGACAGAACTTATTTCCAAAGCATGATATTTAATCCTTGATTTATTTAACAGCACCATATATTTATCACATAAAAGTAAATTTACAGTAGACATATCCAAAAGAGCATTCGTATCAACTATAAGAAGTTGTCATATGAGACTATAATCTTATCATCAACATATTATATGATTCTGGAATGCAGGTACTAAAGGCATCATTAATATATAGTTTGTACTGAGATGGCAACATATAAAATTATGTATTTCTTTAGTAGTGAGAATAAGATATATTGCTAAAATAAGGTTGTCATTTTAGAAGATTTGACTTCTTGGGAAAGCTTTCAACAACATTTTATTGCTTAACATATAATTATACATGTTTAAAATTTATTTTTCCATAAAATCACCAGAGCCTTAGAACAAAGCTGTATAACACCCTATATACGAATTGGCAATTAAATCTTAACATATGTACCATGGTGACAACAAATTGCAGATATAACAGAAAGGCATTATACATGCATTTGGGAAATGTTGTGGAGGCTCATTAGAATGTAATTTGGTTCAATTCCTTTTTTCTTATGAGCATAAAACTAAATATTTTCACATTTAGTAGGAATGCTCAAATTATTTTTATCTAATAAATTTAAATGATATGTATGTATTGACTTGTTAAATAGATATTTTTATTACATTCAGTAAATTTAGTGGTTTGTTTCTAAGTATTGGCAACTTGGTACTTTACTTTCCTTATTCAATAAGACAGATACTCTTCTAAAGAAAACTCAAAAAAATGCAGTGTGAGTTCCTCAAAGTTTGTTTATATATTTTTGCAAAAAGAAAAAGCGAAAGAACTGAATTTTATCTATGCCTCATATATCCTAGAATTCCCCAAAGGATTTGCATACACAGTCTCATTTTATCCATTGCTATTTTCATATTATTACATGTTTTTGCAGAGTAGAGAACTGATTAGCCTTTCAAAGAAGCTAACAGCCCAATCATTGCAGATTCCTCCTCCTACTTTTCCCTATCAAATGATTAAATTTTATCTATTTTCATCTCCTCAGAATGTGCTTAATTCTTATTTTCCATCTTATCCCTCTTCTCAGGTCCATTTTTTTTAACCTCATTTCACTGGAGTAATTCCGTATATATTTTCCTTTCTGTTCCCCTTCGCAGGTCTTTGTCTTCCAGTTAATCACTGCAAATGTTGGTAGAACATTGTATTTAAAGTATAAATCAGAAAATGCCAACTCTTTTCTGATAACCCTGTCCAATAAACCCCAAGTTCTGAAACGTGTAAAGACCTCCATGGCTCCTAGCAATTTCTCAATAGCTGCTCTCACTCCCCTCTTCCTGTAACAAAGCAGAAAATTTAGTGGATCTACTCAGTGCTGCTCTGTGCTAGCCCCTGCAGTCACTACCTGTTGCATGCTTTGTCTTTGTAGTTCTGGAATGTAGATATTACCCAATATTTCCTTTAGATTGCATTGTTTCCAGGAAGAGGTTGATTCTTTTGAAAACTAAATGTTCTTCATGGTTATTTCCATAGTATCACCTACAAAATTACTATTTTGAAAATCCCATATAATTAAAAATTCATGTTGTTTAGGAACATATAGCTAGGGACATAAAATATTATTCATTATGATTATGCTTTCATAAATCTGTCATGGTTTTTTGTAGAATTTCTTCTGGGTTCAGCATATTTAGATCCTTGAGAAGCTTATGACTACCCAAATGGAGAAATTCAAGTAATTTTAATTCATATAATTATGGAAAACTGTACATATTTTCTGGAAACATAGAAAATTACTTTTATTTTCTACTTTTCCAAATTATAAATTCTAAATTAAATTGAAAAAATTGTCTATTTGGATGAGGTGATGCACACCTGTAATTCCAGCACTCTAGCAGTTTTTGGCAGGAGGATTACAAGTTCTAGCCCAGCCTGGGCAACTTAGTGAATCATGTATCAAAATAAAATATAAAAAAGCCTTGGGATTATAGCTCAGTGCAAAGACTCTGGGTTCAATCTGCAGTACCAAAGAGGGAATAAAAATCTCTTTAGTTGGATCTGGTATTGGGAGTCATGTACTCTTTTGTTTCCTGTGATCACATATGGAGAACTTTCAAGGAATTATAAAATCGGAAAAGTTGGGGAGACTGGTTTTAGAATAATGTGAATCTGCTTGCCATAATTAAAATGGATGCTTAAAAATAGTTGCCCATAAGTTTTATGTTCTGTGAATTATTTTACCACTTCAAAAAATGTACCATATCCTTACATTATGTTAAATTGTAGCTATATGACAAATAACTGCCATATTATTTATATATCCTCTAAATAATTCATTATTAGAAATTCTAAAACCTCTGAAACTGTGCATAATAATGATTACAAACTATTTTATATGGATTTGGAGATGTGTAATAAATCTGTGTTTCCAAATTTCTTACTCTCTACTTCACTTGGAAAATGTGTAATTGTTTTTCAGGCACTGGGGGCTTCTTTCTGTCAAGGAGTTTGGCAGTTTCCTTATGACATTCTTCATTTGATGTTTTCCTTTATTCTTCAAACAGATGTATATTCCCAGTCTGAATGTTTAATGCTGTAATCTAGCTCTCTCATTCACCGTTCCTCCTCATTTGCACTGCTCACTTGTTGTTTCAACATGTGACTTTATATGACTAAGAAATTTTCCTCAGTGTGACTAAATGTAACCTAAATTTCAGACATGTCTTTGTACTTACTCCCTTTCTTTAGACCATTTTTTTCCCTTAGATTCTTTTATTAGTACATTTCAGGTATACGATACATTTACATTAATCATTGGGTACTTGTACATGTACATGATATACCTTTGTTCTTATTTTTTTCCCATTTCCTGTCCTCCCTCCACCACCTACATGCCTCCCTATTTACAAAGACTTTGTTTCCATTTATTCATTTTCTCATAATTTTTCCTTTCCCTTCTTTCCTTTCCCCTACCCCTCCGACTTCCCCTTCCCCTTTGCCCATTTTCTTCCTATTTCACATTATCTATTATAACTTTTAGTTCTTATTTACACTTTCAGTTTCTCGCACCAGAGAAACTACT
>NW_004624839.1:1677800-1699131 GCF_000247695.1 Heterocephalus glaber
TTTTTTGTACGTGGGATCAAACTCGGGATCTTGCACTTGCGAGGCAGGTGTGCCGGAACCACTGAGCTAAATCCCCAGCCCCTGGCTTCTACATTCTTATTAGTGAGTTTAGCTGACCATAGTTCTTGATTTAATATGATCCAATTTATCTTTTTTTCTTTTATATCTATTGCCATTTTTGTCTTGTGTAAGAAATTTTTGCTTTCTCTGAGGTCATAAATATATTTTCCTATAAAAGATTTATTGTGTGACATTTCACGTTTAGAGTTGTACTCCATCTGGCAAAGATTTCTGGGTGTGGTAGGAGATGGGCCATCCAACTGCTCAGAACTGTTTACTGGAAAGTCCATCCCTGCTCAAATGCGCTGCAAAGCACTTTTGTCAAGTGACCATATTTGTGGGGACAGTCTCTGGGCACATGTTCTCTTCCACTGATCACTGGATCTATTCCTTTTGTTCTTTCCAGTTGTAGAGACTGAACACAGGGCCTGGAGCATGTTTGCCTAGTATATTTATTCTTACTGCAATTCTCCTGTTGTCTTAATTACTCTAGCTTTAAAATAGGTCACCATAACTGAGAGGCAAGTTAACTGCTCCAGCACTATTCTTTTCCAGGGTTGCTTGACTATTCTTAGCTCTTTCCCTTTCTATATGAATTTCAGATTGTATGTGTAAAAGTTTTCAAACAAATCAATTTACGCTTTTTGATGTCTTTGAAGCTAAGGTCATTTCTGGGACAACTGATAGATTTATAATCTTGAGCCTTCTGATGCATATATATGTTCCTTTATTCGTTAAGATCTTCTTTGGTTTTCTAACATTGTGTAGTTTTTATTCTAGAAGATATGCAGATCTTTCCATGAGATTTATTCCTGGCCTTTTGATTTTGTAGATTATTTCTAAACAGTTTTTTTCTTGCTGGTCTAAGAAAATACATTAATTTTGCACGACTTGGTATTTAGTGACATTGCTAAATTTTGTAGTAGAGACAGAGATTTTCTATATACAAATAACATTGTTTGAGAATATCGATGGTACTGTTTCTTTTCTTTTCTTTTTTTTTTTTTTTTGGTACCAGGGATTGAACTCAGGACATTTTGCTTGTGAAACAGGCAGTGGAACCACTGAGCTATATTCCTGTTCTGGTACTGTTTCTTTTTAGTAATAATACATTTTTTTGTTATTGCTTTGTTTTGGTTTTTGTCTGAGATATTATTGTCTTTGTTTGTTTGAGACAGGGTTTCACTATGTATTCAAGCCTGGTATTGAACTCACTATGTAGCCCTCCTCCTTCAACTTCCTAAGTGCTGGTATTACAGACCTGTGGCACCATGCCCCGCCTAAATTTCACTCTTTTCTTGCTTTGTTGCAATTGTTAAAATATTTAATCCTTGTCAAATAGAAATGGTACAAGTGAACAGTCTGCTTTCATTTCTAATCTCAGAGGGAAAACTTTTAGTATATTATCTTTTAGTATAGTATTTGCTGCTTTTTTTCTTTTTGGATAGATAATATTTATCAAAGTAAGGATGTTCTCTTTCTAGTATGCCAAGAGTGTTTAAGTGGAACTGAAGTTGTCACAATAGGAGAGATTATAATATGAATTTGATCTTTTATTATGTTAATATGGTAAATAAAAAAGTATTGCGATTTAAGTGAATCATCAACCTTGATTTATGAAAATAAATCCAACTTGAACATGATATATTATTTGATCTTTTGTGCACAGTATTATTGGTTTTCTTTGCTAACATTTTGAGGAGCTTTAAAATTAATGTTCTTGAGAAAAATTAATCTATGATTTTCTTTGTAATGTTCTTTTCAGTCTTGTAATCAATATTATACTAGCTTCAGGAAGTAATTTGAAAAATAAGTTTATTTAGTTAAAATACTTTCTAA
The DNA here is from genome assembly GCF_000247695.1 of Heterocephalus glaber. Next base: position 1,679,700 of record NW_004624839.1, read on the forward strand.
TTTTAATTATAACTTCTGCCTTGATGTGTTATTTGTAAGTAAATTGTTTAATTTTTAAATGATTGAAGATTTAATATTACTTCTGGTACTTATTTCTATTTAATTAACTGTGGCAAAAGAATGTACTATTCTTATTTCCATTTTGAAATTCTATTTGAAATTGTTTAGAGATTATGCACAAGATAATGATTAACTTTTATTAACAGTCTATGTACGTGTATGTGTGTGTGTGTGTGTGTTTGCGTGCATGTATATGGATCGTTTGAGTTGTTATCTGTGGATTAACAAGGTTAATTTTGCTAATTATTTTATTCAATTTTCTAATTTTTCTTTGTTTGCTATATGCTAAAATTATGCTAGAAATGTTTACTGTGACATGTTGATTATTCATTCTTTACCTTGGATATATAAAAAATCATATTATTTCTATAGCCATATAAATTTTAATTATTTATTTTCCAGACAAATTAGTTTTTTATTATTATAAGTTGTCTTTTTAAATCTAGTAGTGATTTTTGCTTTAATGTCTACTTTGATATTTGAATAGCTCTACTACTTTTGGATATTATGTTCATTATTTTCAGTGCCAAATATAAAACCCAGGTCCTTGGGCATTCTAGGCAAGTGAACTACCACTGAGCTATACTTTCAGCTCTATTTTCATCTTTTAAAATGTATATATGTGTGTGCATGTACATATATATCTATATGTGCATATTTAAAAATCTCTTGAAAAGTTATTATTTCTTTATATAGTTAGTACTTATTTAAATTTACCCACACGGTCTGGTCTTTCTTTGTTTTGCTGTTTATCTGTTCCTGAAAGATTGACCTTCCATATGGACTAATTTTCTCCTAATTAAGAACACTTATTGTAGTCTTTTTTGCAAGAATATTTGTTAAAGTTTTTGTTAGATTTTATTCGTCTGAAATATTTTCTGTTTGTTTCAAACTCATTTTAAATGATATTTTTCTTGATACAACATTTTGAACTAGCAACTGTTTTTATTAAGTACTACTAAAATATAATTCCTTGTTCTGTCTTCCTTTGTTTTGAAAAGCCAGCTATTAGTCTTGCATTTCTATTGAGAAGGTAAGCTGTCTTGTTTCCTGTAGAAACTTGGAACTATTTGTCTTTTGTCATTTATTTTCAGCAATTTTATTACTATATACTTTAAGAAAGTTTAATAGTGTCTCTTGAAGAATTCATGTCTACCAAGAATTCAAGATGTGAACTTATTTGGAGACAGGGTATTTGACAACGTAATTACAGTAAGGATCAAGACGATCATATTGGAATACGGTAGACTGTAACTCCAATGTGAATGTATTTATGAGAGGCAAAGAAGGACACACAGGGACAGAGAGGAGAAGGTTATATACGGAGTGAAAGTGTGTGCAGCTGCAGCTGCAAGAGAAGGAACATTGTAAACTTCAAGGAGACACCAGAAGGTAGGAAAGAGCAAGTAAGGGTTGATCCCTGGAGCCCTCAGTGAGAACACAGCCCAGACAACACCTCCATTTAAAACTACTGGCCTTCAGAACCACAGAGACTACATTTCTGTTGTTTTAAGCTATTCAGTTTGTGGCAATAAACTTGGAAAATAATCCAATGCTTAAGTGTATGCGAGTGTGTGTGTGTGTGTTTATCCATGTGTATTTTTCTAGATGGTGTTTGTAGTACAGTACATCTTGAAACTATGACTTAATTACACTTAAGATTTAAAACATTTTTGGTCATTTTCTTTAAATTGTAATTCTGGCTCACTGTCTTTGTTTTCAACCTATACTTCCAATTATGCACAACTACTATATTTTCATTATATTCACATGCGACTCTTCAATACTTCCTGTATTTTCTGTTATTTTTACTTGCCACACTTCTGTTGGCATGTTTTAATATCATCAATCTTTCAGTTTACTGAATTTATCTTCAGTTATGTCCTAAATTGTATTAAGTCCCATTCATGAGTTTTAATTTTAGTTTTTACATTTTTCAGTTTTGAGTCTACACTTGGCTCCCTTTTAGAGCTTTTGTAGCATTCAACACTCTGCCAAATTTTTAATTGTACATTTTAACTCATTGATCTCATTAATCAAAATTATTTCACAGTTGATGAGGTCCCCTTTTACTGACTGAGTCCTTTATGTCTAGATGTGTATATCCTGTTGTTCCCTTCAGTTTCCACTAACATGATCTTATATTCTCACATTCCTTATATTTTTGATTGAGTACTGGACACGATATAGAAAAAGAAATTAGGGCTGATTTAAGGCTTTGGATGAAGTTACCTTTTTCCAGAATGAAATGATGTTTGTTCTTGGCTCACTGCCATTACAGACATACTTGTAGCACCAATAACACTAGACCTAGTCAATAACTAAGAGAATTCAAAACTGCTCTAGATTTTGTTTATGGAACATATAGATCAGTATTTTTTCAAATATCTACCGTGTTGGATTGACCAAAACTACTCTTTACTGGTATCTGTGAAATCCATTTTTTCCCCTTGCAGTTTCACCAGGAATTTTAAACCAATGGCCAAGTTCTTAGCCTAAGTGGCTGCTTCAGGGTTGGCATAAGTATTAGAGAAAAATCATCCTTGAATGCTGAGTTCTCTGTCTGGGTTTTCTTCTCTCCTTAATGATATGCCTATATATTTTATCCTTGTTTTATAGTTTCTCTTCATGGGCATGTTGATCTAAACAGCCTAGTTTGCCAGTCCTTGAAAAGAACCATCTTTCCTTTCATTCTCACACACAGCAATGTTTTCCTCCATCTCCAATATGGCTGAGGGTTTTGCTTTGTATTGTCAGAAATAAAGTAATGTAATGTACTAAAAAAAAGGCAATCATTTCAAACGTTCGTCTTTAGCAGCAAAAGCAGCACCAAAGCGCTTATATTTCAAGTTCTTCTTTAACCCTCCCCTGTCCATATGAGTGGAAGGAAGAAGAATAGAGCTTTATTTTTCCCATTCACTTGAATTATGCCACCCACTCAGGAAACAGAAATAACTGCAGCTCATTGTTTTGTTGCTAATAGAGAGACAATTTTTTCTTCCTGCTAGATTACTGGTAAGTACATCAATGATAATATTTCTTTTTACATATTAGTTTTGGAATATGCAGTGGTTGAATGAATGCATGAATAAATGAAAGAAAAACAGTATGTGATACATGCTGAGAACATCAATACTATTGAAATAGTATTTTAAGGAGTTCTGGGACACAAGAAGTTGGAAGTTACTTGATTGTCTTCAAAATGCTCATGAACAACAAACATTTTCCATTTTTATTATGAATCTACGGAAAAATCAGAAAGAGATTGGATAACCTGATCATTAGAAAATATAATATTTGGCGTGTTCTTAGTTGATCTTGTGAGTAATATTTCTATAAAAGATTTTTTTTTTCTTTTCTTGGGTCAGTGAAAAACAGTTGCATTTACTTTCAAACTGTTGGATATTCCACATTCTGATTGCAAAAGGCATACATTTACAAAAGAAAAGACTATATTTACTTGAAGTTTTGGGTAAGTTAATATATAACTTTCTGTGGGTAGGCAATACAAGATTTATTGAATACAAACATTGTTTGTAGTACAGTAAGAAACAGAATATATAATATCTTCTGAGCTAATGAGAATGATATCTGTAAAGTACATAGCAAGAACTAATTTAAGCCATCATTCTGAGCAGAATTTAGTTTGCTAATGTCTTATATATATGTTGCTAGGCACACTAATGCAATCAAATAAGAAAATTATTTCAAACCTACTCACAGTTCAATTCATTTGTTATTTTAAAGTCATCAAATCAGAATTTGGATGCATTGACAGGCTTAGGGATAAAATTATGGTGTTCTGTCATTTTTTAGAGAACAGAAGAAAATTCTAAAACATGACAGCTTTTAAATGACATAGTACCCCGTTTAAGCTGAGGCACTTCAGATGAAGAACAAGTCTTTGAGTGGTAGCTACTCCAAGTTAAAATGAGAAATAAACTAGATGACTTTAATGTCCCCTTAGTTTTACTATTCTAATATCCAACTCAATTATCCACAATAAAATCTCTTCCTCAAAAATAAGCCACCTACTCAAAATTTTAAAAATGTTCATTTTGCTGTAACCTCTGTAATAATGAATATGACCCAAATTTTATAGAAAGGAAGAGAAAACACCTCATTTATTAATCTTATTTGGCTACCTTTATTCTCATAAGGAAAACAAAGAAGAGAATTTGTCTCTAAAAATGTCCATATTTACTTAACTTGAGTTAGTAAGGAAAACATCAAATCCATATATAGTATTTGTGAATATTATCATTGATTTCCCTAAAAATAATATTTGAAGTAATTATAATCATGTCTTGAGTATCACTATATGGAGACTGGAATAGTAGCATGGATTACCTAAGACAAGAAGTTATTCAAGCAATCATCTGTTCAAACAAGTTATTATTCTTTTTTCAGCCAAATCACTTTCTGTTCTTTGTGGACCATGCCATGTGATTTTCACAGACTGATTTTTTTTAAACACCCACTAACTGATAGAAGATAAAAATAATTTGGATGCATATAAAGTGGCAAAGGAAGCCGGTTTAGATTTTTTTTTTTTGCTTAATTCCATAGGAAACTATTTTATAGTGTGGTATTAGAATAAGCTTTTTCCAGAGGCAAAATTTCCTGAAAAAATGTATTTGAAATGCTGCTTAAGATCTTGTATGGCAAGACACTAAAGAAACTCATATTTATACCTGTAGAGATAGCAACAGAATTTCTTAGGACTGAGGGAGGAATCTACCAGCTCTTCCTCCTAGGTTCCAGGGCCACAGATTCCAGTTGTGGGAAGTCAAAGACTCATATTTGGTGTTGACCTTCTTACGGGCAGAGTTGTCAGGTAGCTTAGGGAGTCACCTGGCCAGAGAGAGAGGTCCTCTCCATGTGTATGCATATGTGTCTTCTGGTCCTCGCCCTCTTCTTATAAAGCTACCAGGTTTCAATCTTAGGGGCTCCACTCTCAGGACCTCATCTAATTTTAATGTCCCCTGGAAGGCGCCACCTCTAAATATCATAGATGACATTTCTACCCTCTTCATACCTCATGAAGGAGATTAAATTTCAACAGGAGTTTAAGGGGAAAAGCCATATTCAAACCACAGCAGGGGAATCTGGCAACACTTAACAAAACCATATATACACCCATTTCTTATCCCAACTTAGTCCCACTTATAATTTACCCTGAAGTTACACCTCCAACAATAGAAAAATACATATGGAGTAGGTTTTCACTGCAACATTACTTGTAGTTGCAAAACACAGAAAATAACTTAAAACTTAATTTCTTTGATAGATTGTCTCCCAAGAGGGCTCCAACAATATTTACTAACTCTACAGACACAATGCTGTTCGCTCTGTCCAAAGAATTTGTTTTCTTCTGTTTAAACCCAAGCCAGCTTTGTGACTTGCTAAGATTAATAGATTATGACAGAATAGATGCAATGCTAATTTGAGGACCAGATTTTAAGGGTTCAGGTAGTGTCTGTTTCTCACTCTCTTCCTTTCTCTCTCCCTCCCTCCTACTTCAGAGCCCTGAGTGTCACCATTTAAGAATTCTAATTACCTTGAGTATACAATGACCCATCCTGGCCCTGGTTCTAGCCATCCCACTTGAAGCACCAGACCAGACATACTAATGAAGGGTGCAGCCGTGTGAGCAGGTCAGTCGTGACCAAATGGATCAGACAACCACTGGGCTGGGTCCAAATAGCAAACAGACTTGCAAGGTCTAATAAATCATTATTGTTTAAAGTCCCAGTCATCTGAGGTGGTTTTTTATACAGCAGTAAACTAAGGAAATGTTCTCCATCTATAGACCTGAGGTAATTATAATTAGTTGTGTTGTAAGAATTTGAGATTGTATACATAATATGGCACTAATATGTGTGCTTAATTCTTAATTTTTTTCTTCCTGTAACAACTCCTTTTCTTTGTCCTATAAACCCAAATGCTTAAGATATTTGTGAAAACAGAAAGAATTGGGATTAGATGGACAATATTTACACCTAGGGAGAACGGGAAACCAGAGAAGATTGGTTCTTTCATAGCTATACCTCCTTTCTCACTTGCCAGTCATAAAAAAATCTCAGTTGTGGGATAAGAATTGATCTTTATTTAAGAATTGCAGTCTTTGAAGGTTTCAATAATTATAGTTTACCCTATTTGTTTGGAACCCCTTCTTAAATTAGGCACAGTTGTAGGAGGGTTCATCTGGATGGCACCTCAGCTAATAGGTGAGACAAGTTAGGGAGTAGAACTCGGTGTAGAACCAAAGAGACTGCTAAACACTGAATCCCACAGTGGCACAATACCCCAGGCATTCCTAATGCCTCTGGTGTTGGGAGAGATTCTCCTGGCAAAGCTGAGTGGAAAACTGTTCCTGGAATCCAGTGCTTCACATGGCAGAGAGGCCAGGAAAGACACTCATGGCTTTCTGTCTGTGAGAGAAAGTTCCAGGAGTGTAGAAGAAACGTTCATCTTTAACTTTAGCTTCAGTTCTGGTCCATATCTCCAGTTCCACAGCTGTGAACTGCTATAAGCATACGTAGTGTTTGGGAATTATTCTTTACTCTTGCTTGTTTGTGTGCTTCTATAAACTTTCCACTCTCCTAGTGTTATGAGGTGGGTAAGTGCATGCACATACATAATTTAAAAAATTCACTTTTCTGGAGTAATTACCTTGCCAATGGCTCTACTACAGTATAATTTTTAAAAATAGTCCTTCATTGGAAACACTTATTTTAACAAAAACAACCTTGTCCTCAAAAATGTGTGTTACCAAAATTCCCTCTTAGCCCATTTGGGTAGCTCCAGCATTGCTTAACTTGCAAGACTGGCTCCTAATACTAATAGTATACAGTAACTTTCCACTCATTTGAAAGCCTTTCTAGTAAGTAACAATGTATTTACCCTATGATTTTAATTGCAAATTGTGCCCTTAGAACTACTCAGCAAATATTTTCTTAGTAAAGTATTGCAAACTCATATGTACTTATTATTCCAGTCAGTAAAATGTTTGCATTTAAGTAACATAATATAATAGACAGGCAAGCCATGTGTTGTATGAAATTTTCATTTGTTCTCATTTTTTTAGAAAGACAAGTTATACCAGAAATCTCTATAATTTAACTCAAAGAGATACTGCTTTTTAAAGAAAAAGCACCTGTTTCAGATGTGATAAATGACTGAGTGACACATTTTAGTTTGCCCAGGACAGGTCTGGTTTATGCCAGTTGTCTCAGCATAATTATTAATAGGAATCTCTTTCATTCATAAAAGGGTCCAGCACTTGAATGGTAAGTTATACAGTTGTCCTATATATAATTCAAATATATGATCAAGATTAACTACAGACCATTTATAAAGGTTTAGGGACACAAATAATGAGACCTCAGGTATAAATCATAGTACATATATCAAAAGCTAAGCATTCCTATTATATATCCAAAGGAAAAAGTCCCTTGTAGTATTATCTTTAAGTCTGTTCCAATCTATCCAATGTAACTGTAATTTTTTTTGTTTGTTTTGGTTTTTTGAGAGAATGTCTCACTATGCAGTTCAAGCTGGTCTTGAGCTCACAATGATGCCCAGGCTGGCCTCAAACTAGCGATGACCCTCTTGCTTCAGCCTCCCGAATGATAGGGATGACAGATGCACATCACAATGACCAGCTAATTGTGATGTTTTGTGATAAAACCAGAAGGCTCAATACTCTAGAACAGTGATAGTGAACCTTTCAGTGCTTTCAGTGATAACAAATAGCTGGTGTCTAGAATATGGTCAAATAGTCAAGTATTCGTAATCGCAGTGTCAGAGAGAATATGGAATGTGGCATTAGGAACAGAGCTAAGTGGTGCAATAATTTATATCTTGGAACTATAGCTTATACATATTAATGATTGCTTTTTCAAGCCAATATTTTGAAAATGAAGTAATGCGTTCTGAGGAGCTTTAAATAATTGTAATAAAAATATTTGTTTCAACTAGATTCAGAAGACTTTTCTGTCTGTTGACTGTCACTTGTTCAATAGGAATGAAAGGTGAAGAAATGTTAAGTGTCAAGCCATGTGGTACCTAGGGAAATGAATTTCTAGTCTTATGTTTATAAAGCAACACAGAGTGATTGGTATTTATATCAGTGTGACCTCCTCGCGGAAAGAGGCTGGGGAAATTGCAGCTCTTGGAAGTGACAGTCAGATAAGAAGTAGCTGGAAGAGAAGCAGAAGAAATCAACCTGAGTTTGAGGTGAGGTGGCTAAAAACATTTTTATCTAAATTCAAGAATACAAAGTATAAGGATTTGGTTAGAGAAACTTTCTACAATGTAGATTCAGTCACACCAGGGAGCCAATTGAGGAAGACACCTAGAGAGTTCACCTGAGGTATTCACATGCTGAAGGCACGGGTGGGGTGCCCATTTTCAGATCTGTGGTTCACTCTTTCAGGGGGAGCAAGCAAGAGCAAACCCCTAGTGTGGCAGGGAAGTTTCTGTGGTACAGCGGGAAAAGAGTGTGTGTGTGTGCGCGCTTGTAATGAGAGCAGATAAAAGAGGACCTCTGCTGTAGATAATGTGGTTTGAAAAAAGATCATTTTCATTCTGAGCTCTCCTAAGAAATAGATTTGCATTCTCTTGGTACCATGCACCATGTTTAGGCAATGAATATTCTGTGTCAAAATTTATTCTAATATGAAAAGATATGTCTTGACCTTCACATACTCTAACTTTTACACTTTCTAAAATGAAGTGTGATAGTTCTATTTTAAGTATGTGTAATAAAGTATTTTCAAATGGTTAATTCAAATATCACTTGATTTTTTGATATTTTATTGTAATAAACTGTACCTAATTAAAATTTAGCATTTTAATCTTTTTAAGTATACATGTCAGTGGCATTAATTATATTCACACTATTATGCAACATCACCAATATTTATTTCTAAACTTTTTTAATCACAGAAACTGTAGACTCTTTAAAAAAATACATCCTCCTTCTTTCTCTTAGTCACTGGAGCCATTTAGCATACTTGCTTTTTCTGTGAATCTTCCTATTTTAAGTACTTCAATAAATGCTGTAATATATCTGTTCTTTGTGCCTGGGTTTATTCAGCTAATATAATGCTTTCAGGTTTATTCTTGCAACATAGTTCAATATTTCCTTCCTTCCTAATGCTGAATAATCTTCTATTGCATGTATGCATTGCATCTCACTTTTTCATTTATCTATCAATAGATATTTGAGTTATTTCTTTTGGCTATTGTGAATAATACTACTCTGAACATCAGTATATGAATATTTTTTTGAGTCACTGGTTTCATTTCTTTTGGACTGGACTATATGGTAGTTCTATATTTTGCTTTTTAAGGAACGAATTGTTTCCCATAGCAGTTGCGCCATTTTACATTTTCACCAGTGATGTGTAAGAATTTCAATTTCTCCATATCTTTGCCAATCCTTGTTATTTTCTTTTCACTGCTTCCTCCTGCTTTTCTTCCTTCTCCTCCTCCTCTAACAATAATAATACCCATCCTGATAGGTGTAAATTGTTATTTTGGTATCTCATTATGTTGTTGATTTGTGTTTCTCTACTGGCTAATGATATAAAGCATGTTTTCATGTGCTCATTGACCATCTTATTTGGAGAAACATTTATTTAAATCATTTGTTCATTTTTGTATCAGCTTCTTTATTTTGTTGTTGAGTTGTAGGGATTCTTTACATATTTTGGATATTAATAGCCCATATGAGATATATAATTTGAATTTTTTCTGACTCCATGAGTTTTTTCACCTTTTGATCATTTATTTAAAAGTTTTTAATTTTGATGATGTGTATTATCTATTTTTACTTTGATTTTCTATGCTTTTTAATTTTTATCCAAGAAATCATTGCCAAATCCATTGTCATAAAGATTTCTCTATGTTTTCTTCTGAAAGTTTTAGAGCTTTGGTTTTTACGTGTTGATCTTTGACCCATTCTGAGTTAATTTTTTGTGTTTGATGAAAAGTAAGTCTATTTTCATTGTCTTGCATGTAGATGTCCAAATTTCCTAGCACCTTTTGTTGAAAAGACTGTACTTTTCCCAGTGACTGGTCTTGGCACCTACTACAGTTTGGATAGTTTAAGTGTATCCTGCAAAGGATTATGGATTGGAAACTTGGTCTCCAATTAGGTGATATTAAGCTTTGGTGCGATCTTTATAAGCTGAGGGCTAGTAGAAGATAATTAGGCTATTGGGATGCCTTAGTTGCTTCCCTCATTGCTGAGACAATATACATGACACCCACATTTTAATGACAGAAAGGTTTATTTTGCCTCATGTTTCTGTCCATAGTTCAGTGGCTCCAAGGCAGGATGGCATGGCAGAGGAGCATGGCAGAGGAGAGCTGCTCATAGCATGGGAGCCAGGAAGCAGAGAGAATAAGGGTAATAAGGGAGGAGGGAGAAATGCCTTTCCGGCTCACACCCACAGTGATTCACCTTTTCCAAATAGACCCCATTTCCTAACAGCAAGTAAGCCATAACACCCTCATAATCCAATCAATGGCTTTGGGAGCCATTTTAGATCTAAACCATAATAAGGGGGGAAGATCTTGGAAGGGGTTAATATAGCTAATTAATAAGAAATAAATTTCTGTTTTTTAAACCATCCAATCTATCCATTGCATGAGAATTTGAGCAGGCTAAGAAGTGAAGGAAAAAATTGTACTTTTTTGTTTTTTTTAAAACAAATTATTTTTGCCTAAATAAGGAAAGTATTAAAGAGAGTATCCCTTAATTTGTTTACTTTCAATGGATAAATACATCTTTGAAGAAATCTTCCGAATTGCATTACCACTGATTTAAAGGGGCTATTTCTTATGTGCCTTCAATTATTATTTTAGTTCCAAATGTGCAAGAAAAAGATTCAAGGATTAAATATATCATATAAATTAAAAACTATATTAAAGCTTTTAAAAATCCATGTTTAAATGCTTGAATGCTAAAGGAAGGACTCATCATTGCTTGAAAGGTTAAACAAGATGACCTTTCTAAACCTTTCCAATTCTAAATTCTGTAATTTAAGAAATTGTCACTGTTTAACTGTTTGGTAGGATCCAATTAGCTATGCTGTCAAGACCTTTGTGAACCCAGCAAAAATTATAAAAACCTGTAAGAAGAGTTAATAAGGACTTGGGTAGATCCTTTATCTGGTGTGAGGAAATGCATTTTAATAACACTAGGGAAATGAAATTGCCTTAATTGCCTGAGCAATGTCATTTAAAGTTAACCAAGTGCATGGAAACTTGTAAGGCAATGGACAGAAAATAAAAACAAGTAAGTCCTATGCTTATACTATTCCCAGCAGACTAAAGTTAGACCATCAATTTTATGAATTCATCACTAAGTTTTCAGTATGACTGTCATGAAATAAAATGAAAATAACTATACATTTAGTCAAGTATGATTCCAGGAATAGTTTCAGTGACAGAGAAATACCCCTTATTTTATTTATTTGTTTGTTTATTTATTTATTGTGGTACCAGGGAATGAACTCCAGACCTTGGGCACCTACCAGGCAGGCAGCAGAACCACTGAGTTAAATCTCCAGCCCACCCCTTATTTTAAATACATCCCTAGCCCAGCTACCATCTAATTTCTAGCAGAACTTCTTGAAAGTTGTCTGTGTCAGCCAGGTATGATGGTCTATGTCTGTAATGCCAGAATTCTGGAAGCCTGAGAGAGGAGAATCACAAATTCAAGCTCAGCCTGGGTAATTTAGAAACTTAGTGAGACCCTGTCTCAAAAGAAAAATGAAATAGGCTGGAGAGGTACTCAGTGCAATGGCTCTGGGTTAAATTGCAAGTACTGGAAAAAAAAAAAAGTTGTCTACACTGTCTCTATATTTTGTCATGGTATCTCTTTTTCCTCCTTGAATCTTATGAGATAAAGGTTTTCTTCATGGATCTCTAGGTTGATGTTTACCTATGAACTTCATGTTGAAGGAGTCAATCAAATCCTCATCTCACCCTAGCTCCCAAGGCACTTGGTCACTCCCTTCTTCCTGAAGCACTTTCTCCACTTTGTTTCTGAGGTACTTCTTTCACTGACTGGTGTAGGCCCTTGCTTTAGTGATATTGAAAATTAAAACTAAAGTACAAATTTACATGACAAATCTATAATTAGAAAGTTAGAGAAAATGGTAAGGGACTTTAGCTTGAGGAACTGACAAAGATCAGGCTGGCCCTTAAGACAGGAGTGTAAGAAAAGCAGGAAAGAGCTGTAGCTTGAGAAGCTGGAGGAGCACATTCTGACTGATACAGGTGCTCAGGAAGAGGCTGGGTTTTAAGGATAAGCTGATTGGTTATTACCTCAGTCCCTATTTCCTAGCTCTGGGACACTCATGACTTGAAGACAGTTTCTATTCTCATGAAATGATTGGCTCTGTTTTTGATGGTTTCATTCATGTTGGATCGTGCTTTTTCTGAAATGTAGTTGCTGACAGGTTTAGGGCAATGACTGGAGACTTCTGGATGTTTGTGAATGTTCCTGTAAATCCCTTATTTTGGTTTCCTCAGTCTCAAGGGAAATGAGATCAGGCATATTCAGGGTTAGTCAACTGTGTTTTGTCAGTTTTTACATAGACACTCTCCAAATGATTAACATAAACACTATGATAAAAATATGGTGAATATATAAAATTTAAAACTAATTATTGTAAAAGACCTGTTGCCATTAATCCCCTCCAAAGTATTTCCCTTCATTCTGAACATTTATGCCATCATTCTTGATACCATCTGAAGCAATTCTGGAAGTCTTTTTAGTGTTTTTATGAGGTGTGATCAAAAATTGAGTGAATGTCACCATTGAGGGCCATCAACTGGAAAGGCAGGCTTGTAAAACATTATGTTGTGTCTTCAACTATATTATTTACCAGATTTCAGATTCTTCCCCAACTTCAAAATAGTCATGAAAGGTAAATGTTATGAATCAATTCAGGATGTCAAGGGAGCCACAACAGTACAACTAAGAACATTCACGAAAGAGGACTTCTGAACTGCTTCAGAAAGTGGCGAAAATTGTGGAATGAGTGTGTTCAATGTGAAGAGGAGTATTTTGAAGGATATTAATGGCAATGTGTCTTTTACCTTAATAATTTTTTAAGAAATTTAAACATTTGCTGTATGTTTTGATTATGCCTCATTATCTACATGAAGAGCTGAAAAGAGCTTTGATGAAAAGTTTTAAAATGACAGAGAATGCATTATATACTGTAATCATGTAGGACTAATAAAAAAGACAACAAAAAATAGAAAATAAAGATCAAGCTTTGTTATGCCTTTTTTTTTTTCCTTACTTTTTTGGAGATCTATAGGACTAAGGGAAAAGTTACTATTTTTAGCAAAAACTGCTTTTAAATTCCCGAATGCCTCAGAACAAAACATACATTAAGCTTCCAATGAGCAACAGGCTACAGGCCCAGGAGTCTGCCCTTCCTCCATTGACACATTGGTCAATAACTTTGTCACTTCTTGCTTCTGGTTTCCCTCCACACTGGATGCTTTTTCCCAGTCTGATTGCTTGATCCACTTCCTCATCCTGTTCTATAAATGCCTGCCTTCTCCAGGTTCCATTTCTCATCCACAGGACTTCTTTTCTCCTTAAATCTTGGATGATTTCTCCTATTCCCAACGCTGTATGTTGACATACAGTGAAGTGTCCTGGCAGATCCTGCCCCTGAGCAGCTGACTCATATCCTATTGCCATAGATTAGCATGACTTAAATTGAACTTTAAATATCTTCTCTATCACCCTTCAATTTGCCTTTTTATTTCACTGATAATTGCCTGTTACTCAGTTTTCATTAACTCTCCTCTATTTACAGTACTTTAATTCCATCCAGGATCTCAATGTGTACAGCTAAAATTTTCACCTGCTCAGGACTGTCATGTGGGCAATCTTAGCTTCACAAAATGGACTGGGGAAGAATCCTCTTTATTGCACTTTGTAGAATATTCACTAACTATTTGTTGAAGATTTGTTAAACTAATTAATTAAATTGACTCACCTTAGCATGTATGTGGGCGTGGATGTGTGTCCGTGTGTGTGTATGTTAAACTGGATTCTATTCAAAGGAGAAATGTAGTAGGCATACACTTGCATGTGAGTGAAAACCATTAACTGTGAATGTCTAAGTGATGGGAAAAACTTAATTGGTTTACTTGTGGACATCAGTTATATTGACTACACAGGTTTTACAAGTATTTTTGAAAATACATGCATAAATGGCATAAATACATATTGTCTTGTATACGATGAACATCCAATACTGCATACTGTTAATGTAATTTACTTTGATAGCTCCAAGGCAGAAATTAATGCCAAAAAGACTATTTAAAAGTTTATTCTAGCTTTTGAAAATAATATTCAGTTTAATAAAATAAAGATTCATCACTTTTCCGTTAAGTTTTTAATCATAAAATTATTTATATTTAAAACTTTTCCTCATAAATTTTATTATTATAAGTTGTACTGCAGTGATTGTTGAATAATATTGAGTCTCACAACTGGATTTATAAATTAAATTAATTCAATTTATCTCATGCTTATTTGACTGATGCTTTTCCAAGTAATTAAGTTATTATTATAAAGCTAACAGATTAACATTTTAGCATAGTGGAATAAAAGTTCTCTTAATTATACTAATTCTAGATATAAACTTATAATACCTCCTCCTAAAATCATAATTATGAGCTAATTTTAAATTATACATTTGAAATTGAAATTATAAGGCAATTGCTTTATTAATTTATTTTCTCAATAAATAAAATATCAAGTATATTTATGATTTCATCTGCATAAAATATTAGAGGTTCTAGATTTGATTCTCATTACTTTAGACCAGACATATTTCCTGGATGTGAGACCTAGTGTGATACAGGATGATACTGGAGAGAAAATGTGAAATATTATATCTCTCAACCTGTTACATATCTGATACACCAAGCTTGAGAGTTCTTTAAAAATCAAAGAATGAGTTCGAGGAACAACAGAGGTTAACAGTAGGAAGATATTTATCGGTAGGATACTTCTTAAGAGGCAGGAAGGGACCTGAATGGATAGCAGGGGTCCCACTCTATGTGGAGTTTTATGGAGTAAAACCCACATGAGTACAATGTGGGCCACAGCCATGATCAACCAATAAGGTTGCAAGTATAGGCCCTTAGTTAATAGCTGTCCGGCTGGGAAACAAGCCACATAATAAGTGTGCATGGAAAGAAGAAAGACTTCTTCCAGAAATGATGGGTCCACTGGTCTCTGGTCACCCACCAGTGTGACTGATGTCTATCTAGACTTCATTAGGCTGAGTGTTTATACTTTGAGGAAGCATACAGGTCTGGTCATCTTGTTTTTAATTTGAGGCCTGGTCTCCAACAAATGTGTCTCTGGCCTCAGTTGCGATGTGTTTTACCTTTGTCCTGACTCTCTCAAGGGCTGAACCCTATCTGACTCCTTGTAATATATCTGTCTGACTTAGCTGTCTATAATACTAGGGCTGAAGGCATCCAGGGCAATTCATCTCTACATCCATTAAATAATCATCATTTAGAAGGTACCATCTCAGCATGCAGGTCAAAGCAGAAAGACCCTGAAAATTGGCCAGGACACTGGCTGGATGGTTGTTGATGGCTATACCTTGAAAGATGCACACACCTTATGGAAATTTTTATATCAAAGATTCTATATTTTTTTGACATTGAAGTAGTCCAAGACCTTAAAATTCCAAAGATATAAATGACCTAATTTTCCATTACTTCTCAAGATGGCAGCTTCCACTCCAGAAAGTCACTGGATTGGATTTCATATTGCTTTTTTTCTTAGCATATTTAAAAGTCAGACATCTAATTCTAAGAAACAATTAGTCTTAAATAAACTTGAGGGCCGTGGATTCAGCTCAGTGGTGCTACCGCCTGCCTCAAAAGTGCAAGGGCCTGAGCTCGATTCCCGGTTCAAAACCAAAAACCAAAAACCAAAAAAACCTTGATATTTTAGTATATTGTGTCATTTGAGGGCCACAGTATTCTAACAGACTGTTAATCATGATACATGACTAAAATTTTGATCACATTTGTGAGTATAACTTCTAAAGCATTTTGCTGAAGAATAGCTTGATTGACTAAATGTGAGTTCTGTATATTACCCTTAGGAAGGACTTTTACAACCTAATCCATGTAAAAGAGGTCTTTCAGAAAGTTGAGAAAGCTTTAAATTATGAAAAAGTTCTTTAAAAACTTTACTAAGAAGGAAAAAACTTAAAGCTAAAATGGAAGCTGTCTTCAAATGTGAGAAGAGCTGCTCTTTGGAAAACCCGAAGAACCTCTTTTCTGTGATGCCTCATGGGCAGAATGATGACTAATGTCTGAGGTGGTTGAGAGATTGTCTCAACACAGGAAGGACTTGAAACCTCTGGAAATAGGAGAGGCTGCTTCCAGAGACAGTGACTTGAAGGGATTTAAGTATCACACTGGGAATTGGATTAGATGTTCTTTAACATTTATTCAAACTCCGAGAATCTGTGCTCCTGTGACATTTAAGACTTGTAGATTATCTGGTACATATGCTATTAATGAAAAGGAATATTGAGGCCAGTGGAAGACAGAATTTTCTTTATCCACACTCATATTAATAAGTTAATAGGGTTATCACAATGTGACTATGCTACTTTAATTTATTATGGTTCTCTAACATTGACAATTGGAATAACATTCAAGGCCTAAGTCACAGAGGCACAAAGGAATAAAGATAGGCATGTGTATATTGTTAGAGGATGACACTGTCACTAAAGGCAGTTGTAATTAGGTCATTTTACAAAAGATGCAAATCTCTTTGAATTTTATCCTCTCCTGTCTTTTCCTTATTATAACCCCTGTCTTATTACAGTCCACTACAGTGTTCTTACCTTCCTTTTCTTTTTATTTCTGGTAATGGAGTAGAATAAAAAGATTGTTTTCTTTCTCTTTCATCAACATTTTTTCATGTTTGGATGTTTAAAAAAGCTTTATTCCATTCAACAAGTAATTATTGAACGTCTACTATGGGTCCAGACCTTTATTAAGACCTCTATTTTTTTTTTTTTTTTGGTACTTGGGATCAAACTCAGGACCTTGTGCTTACAAAGCAGGCAGTGGCACCACTGAGCTAAATCCCTAGGCCAAGATCTCTATTAGAATGAATGAAAAACAAGGATTTGTGATGATTATATATAAGAATGAGATGAAGGAGGACATAGGCTACCTAAACAGACAGATATACCATTGGTTATATTAGAAGGTGATGTTGGTTTGCCTATAAGAGAGAGTTGGACAGTGTAAAAGTGAGATCCAAACTCCTGGGGGGTATTTGTGGGTGGGTAGAGGGGCAGATGGTATTAAAGAGTAAGCTGAGAGCTAATCTCACTGAAAAAGTGAATTGGGAGCAAAGTCTTGAAGAAGGCAAGAATATTAACCACACAGGTGCAAGGAAAGAATGTGCCAGGTGAAGGAAATTGTGGGGTCAAAGGGCCTGCGTTAGAATGTTCAGGGCATGTTCAAAGGAGGAGCAAGCAGTCTCAGAGGCCTACAGCAGCCAAAGAAGGAGGCACAAGAATAAAGAATAACATTGAGGAGGGCAAGTAGGACAAAGCCTTGTATCAGTATGATGACCTTGCAAGCCATAGCAGTTTTAAAGAAAGTCATGACTTCACCCGAGTTATACCTCAAAAGAATCTTTCAGGCCATTGTGCTAAGTCCAGATTTTAGAGGACAAATGTACAAGTGTGGATGTTTTTATTTTATTTATTTTTTAAATTAATTTTATTGGTACATTTTAGGTATACAATAGTTACATTCATCATTGGAAATTTGCACCTTTACATAATCTTTCTTGGTTCTTATTTTTTCCCCCTTCCCCTGCCCTCCCTTCAACCCCTCTATCCCTACTTATTTACAAAGACTTTGTTTCCATTTTTTCATTTTCTCATATTGACTCCACTCCTTTCTTTCCTTTCCCTTACCCCTCCCACTTTCCCTTCCCCTTTGCCCCTTTTCTTCCTATTTCACATAATCTATTATACCTTTTAGTCCTTATTTACGCTTTCAGTTTCTCACACTAGCGAGACTATTCGGTATTTACACATGTGTGTCCTGTTTATTTCATTTAAGAGTATTGCCTCGATGTGCATCCATTTAGCTATAAATGTCTCTAATTTCTCATTTTTTATGTCTGAGTAGTACTCTATTTTATAAAATAAACCTCACATTTTCTTTATCTAGTCTCCAGTTGCATGTTGATTGGATGTTGATTGAAAGTATGCATTTGTATGGAGGACAGTAAATTGATTCACCTAATCGATTATTAGTGGCTGGCTTCATCTTTCTACTGAAGTGGCTTCTAAGACATACCAAGTTCAGAGGGGAAAGTTCTAGAATGTTGCTCACAAGCTGTAAAGTAGTCTTGAACTAAGCACATAAGTGATTCTATCATGGTCGCTCATTAAAGCAGCACACTCTAGTACACTTAAGCCTCGCTCAATGCACTTTTATCTGACCTATAACTGGTCATCCTAATGACTTGTTTAATTTAACTTTTCTTTTTCCTTTTGGATAGATGACTAGAGAATTTAGACAGAACAATTAGAAAATAAATTTTTTGCTATAAAAATAACTATTTGAAATTGTACATTTAATATCCCACTGAATTTAAAATGAAAACTATATTGAATGATGCAAATGCTCAAAAGTAAAACATTAAGTTATCCAGGACTTTGACTGAAAGATCTGACAACTGGTAAGCTGGGCTTACAAGGATTCCCAGCATTATCTACTCTTAATGACAGTTTGTTGGATTTATATTCTTTAAGGGGAAAAACACACCAAGCAAATACAATTCTAGGCACACCTAACACTATCTGAACATCTAACACAAAATGTAGCAATCATAAATCAGGGAGAAAAAACTATAATGACTCAATCACAGTTAAGAAAACTAGCGAGAAAGTTGGATAGTGCTGAATTTAAATGTAATGTGATGACCTTTTATATTATGTTGGCTTTTATAATGAATAAGGACTATGAAAACTTTCCTGTGGTTTGGATTTCACTGACATATAATTTAGGTTAACTTCTTATCTTTCCATTCTAATTTTCTCATAGGCTACATTTTATAGCTTTGCAGTTGAGTTCCAAAAAAGGTGATTAAAATTCAACTAATAAAAAAAGGAGAAGGAAATTGAGGTGATTTAGTTTAGAAAAGAGAAAGCTGGTGATCAGTTGATTGCTCTTAAGTAGATAATGGCAACTAGACTATTTCTATTTCATTATAGGATAATAAGTGGAAGTATATAAATTTTCTCTATAAAAT
>NW_004624839.1:1762426-1779106 GCF_000247695.1 Heterocephalus glaber
GTGCTCCTATATAACTCAGATTCATAGAGCACAAAGTATTATTTGAGTCAGGTGGAGGTTGTACTCAAAACCTATAGAATCAATTGAAGGTGCTAAATTGATTAATGACTCCACGTCATTAATATTTGTGTAGTAGTCCTAAAGAATACTAAGCAGATCAGGAACAAATATATATTCACTGTTGAGATGCTCAAATACAGCCTCTATGACAATATTATTTCCTCAAGCATAGAACTAACTGAATGATTTCCATGTGTTTATTTCTCCAGTTGTTAAATGAAAATTAATCAATAGTTTAAGAATTTTATTAAGTTATTGGTATTTATTTTAAAACAGTGCTTTTGAAAATATATTCCTAAGGAATAACGATTTTGTATTCTTTAGTAAATGTTAGGTGAAAATTGGTTTCTGAGCAGAAATACATTTCAGAAAATATGGTTTGCAAAAGGTCAAGAAGTCTTTCAAAGGCTATTGTAGAAATTCCGAGATGCCACCAAGGGGAGTGAAGTCCTGAGTAAGATGGAGTAGGGACATGGCCACCCTCTCCCTCCTACCAAACATAGCTGCTGAAAGCCTGGTGTTACCATGGTACCAGTACCAGGGTGCTGGCGGATCCCAAGGGTCCAGGTTCTTGTGTGTCATCAACAAGGAATTGAATGAGTCATAGGGGTACAAAAGAAAACCAAACAGTATTTATTGAGCCAACAATACACTCACACAGGAGTGAGCATGAGCCCCAGTAGTATGGGTGCAGGTGTCTTTTATTTCTGGTCAAGGCTCCAAGTTTCTTCCAGAGGACCATCCTGGCATGTATGACAGCTCACAATGAGTCACACCATCTGTGTTAACTGCACATGACCTTTCCCATAATTCACTCTGTTCTAATTGCATAAAGGAGACACAATCCACGTAGATGGATAGATAGTGAGTTTATCTGTGACCAAAGGTTACTTTCAGTGTTTCTGAGCTCATGCTAGAGTTGAGTTTCCTTAAGAACTGATTTGTGGACTACTTCCTTGACTGTGCTTGTCATTGGGGATTAGAGAGTACCTTGACCCTTAATGACTAATGGAGAGATGTTTCATAGCTTGTGATTGAGAGGAAGGTATGCTCTGGGTTGTACTAACTACTGTTGTAATAGGAGAGCTCTTAAAAGTAAACATAGAAAATGAATAGGAGAAGACTAGATTCAAAGTTTCACTGAAATAGCTTTGAATTTACTGTTTTCCCTTCTGCGTCTACTGGCCTGGACTAAAGACATCCTTAACCCATTAGTAGATTTATGCACAGGCAACATATGTTCAGGAGAAGTCCTTCAGTTTAGATTCAAGGGCTAGGAAAGGGGTCTCCTTTGTAGGGATAGTGGTGGCTGTAGGGATAGGAAGCCATGTAATTTTCAGCAGGGGAAACTTCTCTTTCTGTCTTTCTGTCCCTTGGCACTAGACATGAGTGCATTTGATGGAAATACACAGAAAAATAAGGTAAAGTACTACTTTGGGGCCAGAAATAGGAGTCAAATAGAAAGAAAAGTACCAGGGAGATTATGTAGCTCAATAAAGTGAATCAGTAAAGTTATTTATGAAATTTGTACTCATCTCTGAGCTGCATACACATAGATCTATCCTAAACAGCACACCAAAAAGTTCAAGAGCTGAAAAAATATCTAATGTGAACATCAGAAGAAAAAGACTTAAATCTGAGCATGGTGGTACATGCTTGTAATCCCAGTGCTCTGGGAGGCTGAGGCAGGAGGATCACAAGTTTGACCACAGCCTGAGCAATTTAGTGAGACATTGGCTCAAAATAAAGCATAAAAATGATCTGGGAATGTAACTCTGTGTGAAGGCCCTGCATTCAATCCCCAGTACCTTAAAAAAATGGAAATGCAAGCTGTTACCTTTTATTAGTTAAAACTATTTTTTTGCTTAAATTCTTTTATTGGTGCATTTTAGGTATACAATATGTTTACATTTATCATTGGGTGCTTGTGCCTGTACATGATGTATCTTGGTTCTTATTTTTTCCCCATTCCCTGTGCTCCCTTCACCCCTCCACCCTTCCCTATTTAAAAAGACTTTGTTTTCACTTTTTCCTTTTCTCATAATTTTTCCTTTACCTTCTTTCCTTTCACCTTCCCCTCCCACTTTCCCTACCCCTTTGGACCTTTCCTTCCTAAACTATTTTAATAAGTAAACAGAGCCTCAGGCTCCTGTGAGACAGTAGACAATGATCTAACACTTGTATCACTGGAGTATCATAGAGAAATATAGCCCTCAAAAGAGACAAAACCAAAACACAACAAAACAAATATAAGCAATCACTGAAGAAATAATGACTGAAAACTTCTAAGCTTGATGAAAAAATGTAAAACTATAAATCTAAGAATCTCAGCAAATCCTAAATTGTATAAATCCAAAAATCCACACATATCTCATACAAACTACTGAAAACTCAAAATGAGGGAAAACATAACCAGCCAGAGGAAGAAAAATCATTACCAATATGAAAACAAAAATTTGAATTACTTCAGATTTCTTATCAAAAAACTTAGACAACAAAACAAACTGGTGAACAAAACAAAACAAAGCAAAACCTCAAAACCTTTTAACCCAGAATTTTGTATCCAATGAAAATATACTTTGCTTCAGGAATGAAGATGAAATAAGAATATTCCCTGATGAAAAAGAACTAAGACAGTTCATTTCCCTTGGACTTACTTTTTTTTTTTTTGGTACTGGAGATCAAGTTCAGGACCTTGCTCTTGCCAGGCAGGCATGGTGGCATTGAGCTAACCCTCACCCTTTTGGGCTTACTTTAAAAGAAATGATAAATTGCTTTCCTTTGGCTGAAGGAAATGGTAGTAGGAACAAATTTGGAGCTTTAGGAATGCAGGAGAAGCCCAAGAAATGATAAATCATTGGGTATATGTAATATTGTTATTCTCTTGAATCCTTTAAAATATGTTTGATACTTGAAAGTAAAAATTGTTATCTGATGAAGTTTCAATGTAATGTAAGTATAACATGATAGCTACAACATTGGAAGAAGAGGATAAAGGATAGAGGATATTTTGGTAAGTTTTCTACATTCACTTGAAGTGGTAAAATATTACTTAAAAAAGTCTACAATAAATTAAATATACAATAATAGGCCCACAAGTAATCAGAAAATCACATATAAAGAGATAAGGCCTAAGCTATAATGTTAGAATGTAATAATAAGCTAAAATGCAAACCTATTAAGTGTTCAAGTAACACAGAAGAAGGTAAAAACCAGGAAATATTGGAAAACAAATGCTGGTGAGGCTGCAGTGAAAAAGGAACCCTGTTACATGGTTGGTGAGAATGTAAATTAGTACAAACATTATGGAAATTGGTATGGAGATTTCTCAAGGAACTACAATTGGAAATTTCATATGACACTGCTATTCCTCTTCTAGGTGTGTTTCCCTGACTTCAACACACCATACTACAGTGATAGTTGCATAGCAATCTTTATAGCAGGACAACTTGTAAAACCTGGAAACAGCCTGTATACCCATCAACAAGTGATTGGATGAAAAATAAAATTGTGGTATCCATACATAATATAACACTACTTGGCCATAAAGGAGAAACTTGAGACATTTGTAGGAAAATGGATGCACCCGGAAAATATAATATTGAGTGAAGTAACTCAGACACACAAACTTAAATACCATATGGCATTTCACATTTGAGTAGGGCAAAGTACAAACAGAAAACATCATAAAGGATGGATAGAAAGAGACAAGGGGATGGAGGTCTCACAAATGGGAAGTGGTCCAGGAGAACAAAGGTCAGAGGAGAGGGGTAGGAGAAGGAGAAATAAATAAAATAAAGATAGGCCATGTACAGGAACCTAATAAACTCAGTGAATGTAAACATTATATGCTATAAACATGAGCTAAGATTAATAATATTAATAAGAATGAAAATGGGGAAGGGGATTTAGAGGAAGAGGGCAGGATGTGGGAGGAAAGTGGAAGGGGATTAACAAAAAGAAGTAAATTGTACTGTGTATATGTACCCACATCCCAAGGTGACTGTAAACGGCAATTTCTGCAAACATGTAGAAAAAAAGAACAAAAATATTTTAAACACTGATAGAAAAGCTCATTAATATCAATAAATAAATTAAATACAAATAGCTTAACCATGTAAATATAAAGACAGCTCATTGGCAAGTATAAAATGTCAATGACTCAATGATGTTCATTTGAGTTCAGTGATGTTCATAATGAGTTCCTTTCAAATAAGATGATATAGGAAGATAAAAGCAAATGGAAGTAAAAGGATATGCTATGCAAATATAAATTTAAAGAAAGGTCTAGTGGCTATATTAATATTGGGCAAAGTATGCTTTAGGGTAAAGAAAATCATCAGGGATAAGGAGGAGCATTATATAAAGATAAGAGTGAATTCATCAAGATGTAAACTGTCTTACATGTATATGTACCTAACAACACAAATTCAAAATACAGGAGGTGAACACTGATATAATTTAGACAGTTTCATAATGTTCCATTTTCAGTTATTTCACAAACTAAAGGATGGACAGAGAGCAAGGATATAGAACAGAGTAGCATCAGAAGCCAATTGCATCTCCCTGTTAATTACAGAACACATTTTCACAATATTTAATTCAGAATAGTTCTTATGTCTAAGTGGAAAAAACAAAATTGTAAATCTGGTAATAGAATATATAAGAGAACATTTTTGTAACCTTCCGTTAGATCTTAGAAATATCTTATAGTGACAACATGATATCAAAATCACAATCCATAACAAAATATTGATAAGTTTGACTTTATGGATATAAAATAAACCTTTTCTTTCCAAACAATAAGGTAAAACGAAACTAGCCTGACTGAAAATATTTGGAATCTATATATCTGACACAGGACTTATCTTCAGAATATATAAAGAATACTCAGAACTCAATAGTGAGAAAACAATTTGATCCTGTTTTTCAGTGTTAGATTTAAACCCAAGGCTTTGAACTTGCTAGCCAAGTGATCTGTCACTGAGTTACATTCCCAATACAACAATTTGATTTTTAAAATGACCAAAGACTTGAGCAGATATTTCATCAGAAGAGAATTTATGGAAGGTAAGCACATAGAAAGATATTCAGTATTATGAAATAAAAATTAAGATCAGGATGAAATTTCACTACAGATCTATTAGGATGGCAAAAATAAAAGCTCCAGACAATGTGAAGTTCCACGAAGGATCTAGAATATTCATATTGCTAGTGGTAATGCAGTATGACAGCCACCGTATTCCATATACAGTGCGGCAGATTTTTATGTTAAAGATGCACTTACTCTATCACTTAGCAATCCAATCCCTCTAGATTTGTCCTAAGAAAATGAAAATGTATGTCCATACAATTTACCCCTGGAAGATTATAGCAAATTTGTCTATGATCCCCAAACTGGAAACAATGCAAATGTCCTTCAAAGGGGAAATAGTTAAAGAAATTATGGTACACCCATACAATGGAATTGGAAGTAAAAAGAATGAACTCTGAACATGAAAGCCTTTATAGTGAATGAAAAAAGCCAGACTCCAAAGGTTGCATATTACATATTTTATTTAATTCCATTTATATGGCATTCTTGAAAATATGAAATTATAGCAATAGAAATGATAACAACAGGTTCCAGGATTATGGGGAATGGGAAGGGTTTCTTTCTAAGCACAGGTATTAGGAGAAGAAATGTGGATCAAGATCTTGGGTGAAATATTAAATTAGTTGCTTCTTATCTCTTTAACCTTGAGAAAGTGGCCTAGACTTTTCTGCACCTCTGTTTTTCCAATTTTAAAATAAAGCTGATATCAGGACCTATTGCAGAAGAGTGTTTTCAAGGCTTAATTTAGGTTAATTAATTTATTTTTTAGAGTGTTATGTAACTATGGTGTGTCTCTACTGTGATAGGACTTATAGGAAGGAATCTACATATTCAATAAGATTCCTAGAATATATGAATTGTACCCCTGAAACATGTTTCATTCTATTAAAAAATAGCCCCTGCCAGGCATGGTGCACACTTGCAACCCCAGCACCTGGGAGGCTGAGGTAGGAGGATAATCACTAGTTCCAGGCCAGCCTGGGCTGTGCAATGAGTTCTAGGCCAGCCTGAACTACACAGTGAGATACTGTCTCAAAAAAAAAATAAAAAAGTTAAAACTGGAGAGGTAGTTTAGTGGTAGAGTACTTGCCCAGCATACACAAGACCTTGGGTTCAATACCCAGTACTTCCAAAAGCCAAACCAAAACAAAAAAATTAAAGGAAAAGTAAATGTTGACATGGATCACCAACCTGTAAGAAGATACAGTATGCAAAGATGTTTCACAAACTTAATTACAAAATTTCTGTATCTTGTTTTAGCTGAATGTATTGAAACAGTACTCATTAGAGCAAAGACTTTTGGAAATATCCCTCAAGAAAGTATTGCAGAATCTCCTATGAACTAATGAGTTAATTTTAAATACTTGAAAAGTAATATGACTCCAACAAATTATTTCAGAATTGTTGGCATTATTGTAGGTTAAATTGTCATAATCTCAGTTGAAATGTGGGCTGAGGCTGTCAGATAACTTGACCATCTGTTTTTTGAGGTGCATAAGGGTTTAAGTGGAATGCAGCATTTGCTCAGGCATTAGTTTTACTGTCCATAAATAACAGAAAGACAATATAGAAAAGAGAGGCCATGAGTGAGAAATAAATCTCAGGTTGGCTTTATGCCTAGGACTAATGAAGGAAAAGAAGGTGAGCCAAAATGAACAATAATTCAAAAGGGACAAGAGTATGGACATTAATTTATTTTATTCATAGGGTTCATGACCCTGAGATATCAGACCTTGTGACCAATATTGGGGTTTGTCAAGTCCACAGCAGATGTGTCACCTTGGGGATCTTATACAGATAGAAAATAAATCATACACACATGCACACAGACAGACAGACAGACAGACACACACACACACATACACACACACACACACAGAGTAATTTTTTAACAATGACATTGGCCAAGCGAGCAGCAGCCAACTTTCTTTTACAAGAATAGTGGCCCAAAAGTTACACTTCAAAATTCAAGACTGATTGTACTTTCCTTTTATAAGACATGATATAAAACAGACATTTCATAACTACACAGCTTTTCTTGATATTCTTAATTAATTCTTTCTATAAAGTGAAAAAATAAAAGAATTGACAACTAGATGTAGTTACCAACTCAATTAATTTACTTGGCTTTCAATTTTTTAAAAAATAACTTCCTAATAATCTTCTAATATTTGCATATATTGGGAAATAACAAACAAGAGCTACATTATTAAGATTAGAACTGAAGTTAGGATTTCTATGAAAGACATTTTGGGCATATTTTTACTAGAAGAGAAAATGAAATATTGTAAATTGTAGATATAAATATTATAGTATCTTGTTATTTAGTTTCTGGAAAAGAGTGTATAAATGTTTTAAAATATTGATCACATATAGTACTTTATGTTTCTTTCTTTTATAGATTTCCACAGGCTCTTCCTTCTATTTAGACATTTACAAAAGCAGGTATCCAGGGGAGTCAGTAAACTTCTGCTTAAAAACCAGGCCTTGCCTTTGGTGTGTGTGCTTGGTAAATGGGATTTACCCTTTCCAAACTTCAGTCCCTTTACTTGTAAGGTGGGAATAATGTCTGTCCAGCCAGTACTGTGAGGATTCAATGAAATCATAGCACTCAGTAAACTGAGTCACTATAAATATATTGATTCATATAATCAACAATATTATTATCTTTTTCATATCATTCACTGATCCGCGCTTGCACAAATACCTCATTAATATGGCTTTGACAGTGTTTCACTATACATTTATATCGTACACTATTCCTTTAATCATCTCCATTTCCTTCTCCCAGCCTTCATCGCTTTTGCTTTGCAGTACCAGGGATTAAACTCAGGGCCTTCACATGGAGTTACATCTTGCCCTTTTGGTTTTGAGACAAGGTCTCACCAAGTCACTAAATTGCTTAAGTTGGACTGAAATTTGTGATTGTCCTGCCTCTGCCTTCCAGAGTTCTGTCATTACTGTGTGTGCTACAATACCAGGCACCAAGGTACTAATCTTAAAATTTAACTATGTAATTAATCTTGGACAAGGGAACTTCCCTTTTCCTGTTGTTCTTTTTATCCTGGGAATTGAACCCAGGCCTTCATGTTTGCTAGCAAAGCACTATACCATTAGGCTACTCCCTTGCCCAACCCTGGAAAGGGAACCTAAACTTCTTGACCCTGCTCTTTGTTCTGCTGCAAATGAGGTTGGTATCAG
Organism: Heterocephalus glaber; assembly: GCF_000247695.1. The sequence continues at coordinate 1,770,783 of NW_004624839.1, forward strand.
GGCCTACTTGATAGAAATGTGAAGTTTAAAGCATGCTACATGCACACAAATAGGTAAGCACTCAGTAGGAGCTTATTATTCATTGTTGCTGTTATGTGGAAAAGAATGAAAAGCTATAGCAGAAATTGGCATGATTTTACAACTACCTACCTCATCTTGATTATCCTGCAACTGCTACCTCTCTAAACCTGTTCCATACACATTGTTTTAGGCCAGCCATCCTTCTATGACTGAATTGGAATCTGTACTACATTATCCTTTCTTAAGGCATTTATGCTAGCGTTCTCATTTACCTACAACAGGTTTTCAACTTAATTCCTACTTGCCTAACAGAGATTAGGTAAAATGTCACTTCCCTGAAGATGTCTTCTTAATCTGTAATAATGGGTCAAATCTTCCTTTAATCACCAACATAATTCCTTGTATGTCTTTGTTCAGAGAACTGACCACAATCATCATAAAATAATGAAATGTGCAATTCATCATTTATTATGTCATCTGCTAAAATTCTTGTTCTGCATTTCTAGATTTTATCACAATGTCCAAAAGCATTTGTGAAACATGTAAGGAACAGTTAATCAATCAAGTTGATTATTACCTCAAATACTCAATTTTAATTTGATAGAAAGTCACATTTAAAAATGTCACAGAACCACGATTTTAAGTATCATTAAATTTTAAATATCAAATGAGATAATATATGAAAAAGTATGTCTTTGCACCTCTTTAAAACTATGCAAATATAAAACATTGTGATTATATTACCAAGCAATTTCCTTTGGATAAAAAACATTCATGTCCTGTGCAATTTCCTATAAAATCCATGTACTTTCAGAAATCAAATAGGCCGAGGAAAGGTTATCACATAGCTGTCCCTGTACAGGTTTAATTTTAGAATACAAACTGGTTTTTCACAATTTTTGTAGCACATATTCAAAGAAATATATCAGATAATTATTAAATAATTTGCCTGTAGTCCAAATTAGACTTGGATAAAATGATCCACCTCCCATTTGAGGCATAGCTTTGAATAGGTTTTCATTAACATCTGGTATTTCCCAACTCACTTTTCTCATTATTAGAGCCAGTAAATGGCTCAGGTTGAGATTATTCTCAAAGGGTCTTTAGAAGAGAGCTGACCAGATCTGCTTATTACTTGGCTTTCCAAATGTTGCCCCAAATATCCTTTGGTAATCAATGCGTGACTAACATTCTAGAACCTATTAAGAACAAAGAATTTGGAATCTGTTATACACTAGGCTTCACTCTTAATGGAAACTGTTAATTAATTTGCTGAGAAACCTTATAAGAGATCCTTATATAAGGGATCCTATTTAAAATACTCATTCTTCCTTGAAATTCAGTTCAAGTAAAAAGTTTTCCTTTTAAGATAAACTTGTATATACTCTCTAACAATGAGTTCTGTTTAATTCAAAACTCTCCATTTTTTTTTTCTTTTAAAGCAATTTTGACAGTTTGGCTTTAGCAACTAACTGCAATTTTCCATGAATGTTTTTGTATCCACTGTTTATTGGGATCTATGTAATTTGATTACCCTGCGTATTATATATACTGGCCAATCTTGTAATCTTGACTCAAAATCAAGTAAGCACACAAATGGTAACCTAAAACCAAATAAACTGGTATTTCTACATGGGTGATGAGACAAAGCTCCAGAAGTTACCCAAGGTCTTTTGATGCTTATAAAGCCATTATAAATCAGTTTATTTTTTCCTGTCATATAATAATCATTTAGATTAAAATATACATCATAATTTTTTTCTGAAGCATCAAGAAATAGCCATTGTAATTTATTAGATCTTAACTCTTCAGGATGTTTCCTTTTGTGTTGTCTTTTACATTGAGTTGCCCTCAATGCCACATCCCATTTCCAAGGTGTGTGCTGTTAGATCAAGCAACAGTGTAGCAAATGATACTGTGGAACCAAGTGGATGCCATATAAAGGTAGAGCAATGATCCTTCTCCTCTGTATTTCTTACTAACATGGGAAAAAAGGTTAATACCCTGGCAGAGCAGAAAGATATTGTGATTTGAAGTCAGTCAGTTGTGGATTTGAATCCTAACTGCTCCACTAACAACCCTGAAGTTGGTCAAGTTAATTCTCTGTGCCTCAATACCTTTCCATGTTAAATTTCTGCAATGCTGTAATCAGTATTATGTGAACTCATGGATATAAACAGCTGGCAGGAGAGCAAACATTTTCAATGTCTGGTTATTAGTGCTAGTGCTGGTGCCTTTCATAAGGGCATGGTGGCTACACATGCCTATTTCAGTCTCCTTAGTAAGTGGGTGACTTTGTGGCTTGTTCACCAAACCTCAATAAGTAAAACCTAACTTAAGAAAACCAGTAAATCACTGACAATCTTATTCTTGTTTTATTTTTATGTACTGAATTAGAAGAGTTGAACAATAATCATGAAATAAACCCACCAGCCAAGACTGGTCAAAGAGGAAATTCTGTGGAAGGCCTTTTCTTCACCAGTGTGACACTTCCTCTTAGTTCTCTCTCAGCCAGGGCCCTCATGGTTCCCCCTGGTTGGCTGGTATCTTCCCTCTCACAAGGTCTCTCTCCTGAGGGGAGATTTCATGTTCTTTCTCCAGAATCCATTCTCTCTACAAGTGGCTTCTATTGGTTAAGCTGACAAACTCATACCTGGTGTGGTATTGATGACTGGGAGTGGTCACTCAAAATACACCTTCCAAGTACCATTTGCATTTAAAAAAGAATTCTGGAAGATGAATTTGGCAACATGGGTTCTTTTTAATTTTACTGTGGCATATTTATCAAAAGATTTAAAAAACTGAATTCTAATTATAAGAGATCTTGTAATCAGGAAAAAGGTCAAATAATTTGTGGAGACATGATGTTAAATGAAATTAAACAGATTCATTTACTGAAATACTGCTCAGATCCCTTAATAGGCAAAGTACATAATATAAAAAGGAGCAGTCGATTATGCAAAATAATTAATTCAACAATTATTTATTCAGCCCCTTGCCCATAATAGGCATGGTTCACAGTTGATGATATAGTGTTGAATAAGACAGATAAGATCCTCTTTCATGGGGAGCTGACAGTTTGGTTCTTAGGATTTTGTTGGTGGTAAGGAGATGAGGTAGAAAATAAATTTGTAAACAAATATACAACATAGTGTGAGATAACGTTGAATACTAATAAAATAAATATGATATAATATATATGAAAATCTGTGATTAAGGAGAAAGAGCCCTATGGTAGTCTTGGGATAGAATTAGAGAATGAGGGAAGAGCCAAAGTGGGAACGAATTTGGCATTTTCACTATGTTGGTCAGCTTTCTGTTACTGTGACAATATACCTGAGATGATAAATTTATAAGGAAGAAAGATTTGTTTTGCCTCATGGTTTCAGAGGTTTCAGTCCATGGTTTCTTGGCCTGTTATTTTGGGCTTGGGGGAAGGCAGTAAAACATGGTGAGAGTATGTAGTGTAGGAAGCTGGTTCACCTTACATTGACAGAAACAGTGAGAAACAGGAAGTGCTGGGATTGCAACATTCTCTCTCAGGGCATACTTTCAATGACCAAACTTCCTTCCATTAAGCCTCACCTCATAAAGATTCCATCATAGTACCACAGAGTGTGATAAATTCTTTAGCATGTGGGCCATTTGGGACATTAAGATCCAAACCATAGCATTCACCATCATATAACACTGACTGAAAATCTCTTTCCCTGAACTTTGCACAAGGTACCTATCTCATATAAGATTTTTCAAAGGAGCCATACAGAACGTCTGGTACATGTAGATACCCCATAGATGTCAATTTCTTTTTACTCTCTTCTATTCATAATCATTCCAAGAAAGATGATACTGAAGATATAGTACATGTTTGCACTCTCCACAAATATTTACTATTGAGTATTGTCTTCAATATTTTCATGTTATAATCACTTAATCTTATTACCACTAAAACTAGATTTCATGCTAGCACATCAGCAGAAGAAAAGCTTATAAAAACATAAGGAGTTTTATTTGTATAATATGAGATGCATTATTTTCTTGTCATAGAGGGGCCTCAGGAACTTACCATTGGATTCAAATAAAAACTAGGTATCTATAATTTTTTTCCTTGAAAATGGACATTACTCATAACTGTTTGTATTAGCAAATACAAAGGGCATTGTTTATAAAAATATAATTACAGATCATTGGTCTAGTAATTCCAAAGAAATAAATATAATTCCAGATTATGTAAATTGAATCAAATTTTTAAAATAAAAATATTAATCTTTCAGTTTATAAAGGAGAAAAATATTTAACATTGAACATTTTTAGTGACTCACTTTCTACAGTTTCAAAGAAAAGTTACAATGGAGTACATTTTAAACAAGAATGGAAAATTATCTGTCAGAACAAATACTTTTATCTAACTTGTAAAGAACGTATTTAGAAGAATTATGACAATTTCTCTAAAAATTTAAACTTAAATGTACAGTATTTTAACAGGTTTTACATTTTTATTTTTATTACTATAGGCAATTTATAAGTAAAATAAGATTATGCTTAGGTTATTTGTTTTCATTCTTAACCATCACAGAATTCATATGGGAATTTTAACAGACAAATTAGTCAAATAGAGGAAAAATAAGCAAAATGGAAATGGAAGGGCTAGTATAAAAAATTGCAAAAAGCCAAAAATTTTAAAAGAGTAAGTGAATACATATTCCTAATAAAAAAATGTCTAAACAGAAAAATAGATCTCCCGCTATCTCGAATCCACACAGTACTTGCCTATGCACAGGTGGTCATTACTAAGAGTATATTTTGAGTGCTTCAAAATATTTGACATGTCAATGAGTATATCAATTTTTATAAAAATGGGCATATTGTTAAACATAGTAGTTTTGACTCCTTATCATTTGCCACTCCTCTTCCCCAGACAATACAGTTGCAGTTGGCTTCCCCTTCACGCTAAACTCATTCCACTTTGGGGCTCTTGAGTCCTGTCTTCTGCCTGTAACTCTCAGCTCTTGGATCTTTGTATGCTGGCCACTTGTCGTAATCCCAGTCTGTAGAAATATCACTGCCTTACCAAGAGCCCAATTTATAAAGCAGCACATCAACCTTCATGTTATTCTACTTTTATATTATTTGCTTTACTTCTAATAATGTCTTTTACCTTAAAGTTTGAATTGCCTAATACTATTATTATCATATTTCTTTTGAATTGAATCTACATAGTTTACCTTTTTTTTCCCATTCCATGTATTTTACCTTCTAAGTAACTTTTTTTTAGGTGTTCTTGAAAGCAGGAAACAAAAAAATTGGATTTGTTTTCTTGTTCAATGTAAGAGATTATACTTTAATTAATTAATTAATTAGTTTTGATACAGGGTCTCACTATGTAGTCCAGTTTGGCCATAAACTCACTGTAAGCCTAGGATGGCTTCAAACTCATGATAAACCTCCTGCCTCAGTTTCCCGAGCACTGGGGTGACAGGCCTGTGTCACCATGCCTGGCTAAGACATTTGTATTTATTACTTCCAATTTACGTGTTATTGTCTGTGATACTTTTCCTTTGGATTTTCCCTTCTCATTTTCAGTGTTCTGTTTAGCTTTCTTCTGCTTTTACACTTTTCCTTTATGTTGATTTTGAACTTACAGATTGAATTTCTATTCCTTTAGTAAATTTTCTCAGTTTAACAAATATTTAGTCAGTCAGACAAACTATATTATGAGTCTACAATTCCTTAGTGTTTCTGTTTTTTTTTCCTACACACAAACAGAGCCTTACAATGGCTTAATCTCCATTTAAAAATCTTGCATGTATTTTTTTAGAGTATTAGTTTTATTTAAAAAAAGACAAATATTGGTTTTACTATGAGCAGTTGAAATACCCAACATAATTTTTCACTACTTTTACTTACTGGTGTTGTTTTCATCTCATATTTTCATATTATCTCTCTGTGCTTACATTATTGTAATTATTTGAGCTCTGGAGGTGAAGCTTCACGGTAGAGCAAGCATTAAACATTCCTGAGGCCCTGGGTTCAATCCACAGAACCAAAAAACAAAACCACCAACAAAAAAAGAATTATTTCCCGTGGGTTGTAAACTGTCATACTTGGTATTTGTATGTTTGAAATGTCTCTATTTTGCCTTTCCTTCGGAATGCCTATTTAGATGAATATAACACTATGTTCTTTCCCCTTAGCACTTTGGAGATACGGTGCTATTATTTTTTAGTTTTTATTATTGGTATTGAGAAATCAGCTTCAGGCTAATTTGCAGTCCTTTGTAGGTAATCTGTTTATGTTCTCTGGTAAATTTTAAGAATTTAGAAAAATATAGTTGTTGATGTGTAGTTTTACAATGTGTGCCTAAGTCTGCATTCATATTTATATGCTACTTAGTGCCTGGAGGAAATATTTGAGCTGAGAAGTTGTAGTTTTAGTAAATTCTGGAAAAATCTCAACTCTGTTCTTTGCAAATACAGCTTCTTGCCATTTTCCTTCTTCTTTTGAAATTCTGATGGAATATACACTATGGTTACTCAATCATGTATCCATATATCTTAGTTGTATTTTTCATATTTCCTACCTCCTTATCTATGAATTGATTTGGGGATAATATATCACTTCTATTTCTTCTCTCTTCAGTTGGATCTGGTTTAGAGTTTATCTTTTGTATGTATTTTAATACAGTAGTTAGTATCCATGTTCCTAAGTACAAGTGACCCTCAATTCATGTGGGGGATACATCCCAATGAACCCACCATAGATTGAAAATATCATAAGTTAAGAAGCAGAATGGCTTGAACAACTGAAGATTACTGTCTCACAGTTCCCAAGTCTCTAAATCTGACATGAAGGTATCAGCAGGATTGGTCCCTTCTGAGCACTCCCAGGGAGAATCTTCTCCAGGCCTCTCTCCTGGCTGGCTGTAGCTTTGCTGGCTCTCACTGGCATTCTTTGGATTACAGAGGCATCACCATGACCTTGTCTCTGTCTGCACATGACTTTCTCTCCATGTGTGTGTGAGCGTGGGTGTGTACATCTCCCAGATCTCCCTATCTGTAAAAACACTAGTCAGATTAGGTTAAATATGACTACCTCAGTGACCTCATTGTAACTTAATTACTTCTGTAAAAACTCTGCTCCAACTAAAGTTATCACTGAGGTACGGACAGGTCTTTAACATATGAATTGTGAGAGACACAATTCAATTTATAACACATAGCTAAAGAAAATTTACTCTGAATCACTTCCTTTTAAGCTTTTCAATCTTACCCAGGCTGCTTATGCAAGCAGCAAACTTAGTTCAAACCCTCATCTCAAGTGGGGCCTTTTGCTTGTTTTTGACTCACAAAACTAACTGTGGACCCAGGGACACGCAAATTCTTAGCTTGATGAATATGTATTATTCAATTACAATATGAATGCTAAAGGAATTATATTTTTGGATTAAAAGTTCACATGAAGGACTTACAGTACAGATACCTGGAAAAGAAAACAACAGGAAGGTGAGATTACTGTAAAGAGAGGTATTATCACAATGTATCACAAAACTTAGTACTGTAATTAAAATAATATGGTACTGGAAAAAAGACAAATCAATAAAACCAAATATAAATCTTAGAAATAAAAATAAATCCATGGAAATATTTTGAAGATATTCTTAGGTTGCAATTAAATGATGCAGAATAAATAAGATTAATTTAGTAAGTAGATTTATTTGGTCAACTGTTTTCAAAAGAAAGGTGGAACTCTACCTCAAGAATTAAAAGCATCATACCACAGTGATATACACACACATATGTTTATAGCAGCACAGTTTGTAGTAGCTGAATCTTAGAAAGAGCCCAGGTGCCTATCAATTGATGAATAGATAAAGACAATGTGGGCGTTTTTTTTAAATAGAAAAGTACTACTCTACCATTAAAAAAGATAAACTTGGGACATTTGTAGGTAAATGGATACCCCAAGAAACCATATGAGTATGAGTATTAGTATGAATATGAGAGAAACTGAAAGTGTAAATAAGGACCAAAATGTATAATAGATATTGTGAAATAGGAAGAAAATGTTGAAAGGGGTAGAGAAACTAGGGAGGGGAAAGGGAAAAGGAAGGAAAAGAAAAGAAAAAAATAAGAAAAGAAGGGAAAAATGAAAACAAAACTTTTGTAAATAAGGAGGGGAAGAGAAATTGAAGGAAGGGGAGGGGAATGGGGAAAAAAGAAGAATCAAGATAAATCACATCAAGGTACAAATTCCCTATGATGAATGTGATCTTTATGTATATATAAAATGTATCAATAAATTTA
>NW_004624839.1:1800370-1812947 GCF_000247695.1 Heterocephalus glaber
GACCCACTGAGCTAAATCCCTAACATTAGATATATTTATGGTAAACAAGGTGATGTTTTGATTTAGGTACATGTTGTGAAAAGATTACCACAACTAAAACAATTAACATATTCATCACCTCACATCTGTATCCTTTGTTGTTTTGCTTTTCTTTTGTTTTTTTTTTTGTTTGGTACCAGGGATCGAATTTCGGTGCTTATGCTTTCCAGGCAGGCTGTGGAACTACTGAGCTAAATCCCCGGCCAATCCTTTGTTGTTGTTGTGAGAACATTTTCTTAGCATTTATAGGTATACAATATGTTACTAACTATGTTCACTACAATTCCCAGTAGATCTTTGGAAAGTATTCATTCTAATCATAACTTTGCATTCTTTTTTTTTTTTTTTGGTACTGGGGATCAAACTGGGGACCTTGTACTTGCGAGGCAGGCAGCGAAACCACTGAGCTAAATCCCTGGTCCATAAGTTTATATTGTTTTAGTCATCATGGCCCAGTTTCCCCTCTCTCCACAGCCTAGGCCCAAGTAACCAAAGTGAAAGCACTGTAGGTTTCCCTTCTGTAAACTCAACATGTTTTAGATTTCATCTATAAAGGAGATCATACAATATTTGTCTTTGTACGCCTGGCTTATTTCACTTAGAATAACATTTTCCAGTTTCACCTATTTGTCATAAATGATAAAATTTTCTTTCTAAAGGATGAATAACAGTCATTTTTCCTATCTTTTTATATAATGATGGGTACTTAGGTTTATTCCATGTTTGTGTATTGTGAAGAATGCCACAAAACACATACATCTATTCAGGTAATTATGTAATTTGTACCCCTCATTTAATGTGCTGTATCACATTTATAAATTTGTATGAGTTGAGCTAGACTTGCACTGGTTTATGGTGTACAATCCTTTTAAAGTGCTGTGTAATTGAGTGAGCCACTATTTTGTTGCAGATTTTCCAATCTCTGGTCATCAGAGGTATTATCTTTTTTTTTTCTTTTTCTTTTGTAATGTCACAGACTGAGTTTAGTGTCAGAGCACAGAAGTATTCCTTTCTCTTCAATTTTTTTGGAAGAGTTTGAGAATTATTGGCCTTAATTTCTCTCTAAATGTTTGGCAAAATCCATCAGATCAAATTACTCCTCCCCCATTACCTGGGATTGAACCCAAGGCCTTTGCATTGAGTTATATCTCCAGTCCTTAGAAACAAAACAAAACAAATAAACAAAAAAACAAACACCAATTTTTTTTTTTTTTTGAGCCAAGTTGCTAAGTTCCCCACACCGGGCTCAAATGTGTGTGATCTTCCTGCCTCAGGCTCCTACTGTGCTTTGATTATAAGCCCAGGCTCCCATGGCTTTGGATTTGAACTTTTCATGTACTTTGGAGTTTCCCCTCAGCCTACTAGGTGAGATAGAAAGGCTAGAGAGAGATAGAGTAAGGTCATTCCTTCTCCCACAAGGAGGACCAGAGCAGCTGGAGTTTAGTATTTCCCACATCCATAGATCATTTAGGCTCTGATAAAATTCCAGCAGCTTAGGCTCTGATTTATTAGTTTGTCCTGAGGACAGACTTTGTTATGAATAGTGTGCTCTGAGCCAGGCATTAGAGGCGCATACCTATAATTCCAGTGCTAAGGAGGCTGAGGGTGGGGGATCACCATGAGTTCAAGGACAGCCTGGGCTATATAGGGCATTCGAGGCCATCCTGGACAACATAATGAGAATCTGTCACAAATAACCCAAACACACAGAGAATAGTGTATTCTGATGCATTCCAACGTGGTTTTCCTTTAACAAACATGAGGGGATTTTTCTCCAATATTTGTTGTGAGAGTCTTGTTGAGCTCCTGAAAATAAAATTTAACAAATTGCTGGAACTTTCCTATAACTTGGTCTCCCTGGAGTTTTTAACTATTAAACACGTTCACATGGAGACTCTAGCTCTTCATTAATTTCAGTCCAGACTTGACTACTCTTGCACTGATACCCAGGACAGTTTTTCCTCATGTATCTCTGCTGTGACAAGCTGTGACTCCCTGCATTTGTGTCAGTGTCGCTCCAGTCTTGGATGCAGCAGTTTACCTGTGTCCTCCTCGTTCTCATGGATGCAAGAAGAGTTGTTGAGTTTGTAGTCTGATCAGCTGTTTGCCATTAGGACAAAGTGGTGACTTCCACGATTCCTACCTGTAGAACCAGAAAACTGAAGTCTGCATGAAAATTTCAAAACTCACGTAAGTTCTACTTAAGCAGCAGGAAGAGAAATTTGGATTGTGTGCCTATGAATCTGATCTTCTTTTTTATAAGATTATATATAATATTCCTCAGGGAATTCAGTAATATGTGATACCTAATTTGATTGTTAAAATATTGTATGTAGATAATATATTTAATGTATATAGAGTTACACAAAATAAAAGTTTGAAGGTAGAAAGGTGAACAAAGAATTTTTTATAGTTTTAGTGCATTACAGCAATTGGATACTAGGTCTTAATGTATTCACATTATTTTAACTTTATATAAGTTATTATGCTGGCTAAAGATCACCGAAGGTCTGTTTTACACAGATGTCTCCAGGTTTTAATATAAACACAAATATTTTCTCATTCCTTATGTAACCTTGAGTAAGGGCAATGAATATTCTTTTCCTTTAAGAAAAGGGATGATTATGCTTTTGAATTTCAGGCAGTGATAATAATTTGGAATGTTCTAACCATCTCTTGGCTTCAGTATCTCTGGCTGGCTGGAACTTTTGAACAGAATCCTGCATGTTTGGCAGTTCTCCTCACTTTTGCATCTCACCTTCCCATGGCGGAAGCCAGAAAACTTGATTCACAACTTTCTTTGTGGCTAAGGCCCAGATATGGGTTCATATATCCACCAATGCAGCCTCTTACCAGGAGAACCCAGCTTGGAAGTTAGCAATCTGAGGGAGGATTCAAAGTGCTAAACTGATTTTGGGTGTGGATGATGGCAGGAGCATCTGGCTGGAGTGGCAGTGGAAGATGTTTGGTCTGGGTCTACGTGCTGAAGGCAGATTTTGGCTGATGCCACAGAAGTTGCAGTAAAATCAGGTAACTTGCCATGAATAGAGGTGATCTCTACTGCTTGTGAGTAGGGGAGCTAGTGGCAGAGATTTTTCTCATCAACCGTTTCTGCTGTATGGTTCAGAACATTATTTTTACAAGTTTAGTCATAAACCTGATTCCCCTTTCACTCACTTGATATCCACTCAATAAATCATCTCTTTGCTTGACCAGCCACAGTCAGCTGCTGTGTTTTGCAACTGAGAATCTTGTAACAGATTGTTTTTTTAATTGCTTTTTGTGAGAAATTATTTTTCTGTACTCAAACTTGATTTTTACTTCTCATAGTGTATCAGTTATACTGCTTTTCAATAATACGTATATATAGGGCTGGGGATTTAGCTCAGTGGTTCTGCCACCTGTCTTGCAAGCGCAAGCACCTGAGTTTGATCCCTGGTACCAATAATAATAATAATAATAATAATATGTATATATATATATTTCTTTTTTTTAAGACAGGGTATCTCTATGTAGTTCAGGTTGACCAACTCACTATGTAGACTAAGCTGCCCTCAAATTCTCAGCCTCCTGGGTCCTGAGATTATAGGCATACACTACCGTGCCTCATTTATATTTTTCAAAGCAATCTATGCCCAACTTCAATGTACACCATCTTTGTATTAAGTCAGTTTCTATTGCCATAAAAAGTACCTGAGTCTGGGTATTTAATAAATAAAAGAGTTTTCTGTAGCTGACTATGTGAGAGACTAGAAGTCCAAGGTTGAGTGGCCACATCTGAAGAAATGGTGGGTGGCTTTACAGTCACAGGACCACACGTGAAAGAGATCACGTGGCAAGTCAGGAAGTCAGAGCCTTAGAGAGGCTTCCTCTCTGTGTAACAAGCAACCCATTCTTGGAGGAATTAACTAGGCTCCCATGAGGGTTACAAGAATCCCTCCTGAGAGCAGCACCTATAGTGGTTTAGGTACTTGGCATTAAAACAAGCCTCTTAAGATATTAACAGCTCTCAGGACTGCCACACTTGGGGGCACCAACCTTTGGGAACACACTCAGATCATACCCAAACTATACTAATCCTCCTTCACTGGTAGAGGTATCTTATAAATGGGTATTTTCCAATCACTACTATAATCATTCTTCTATCTTTCTCTTTTCATTTTTTACTCAATAATATATTTTAAGTATTTTTCCATGTAGAGTAATTAAATTATTTTAAATGATGACTATTATCATTCTTTTATGTATGTTCATATGCAATAATGAATTGACCTTTTCTCGGACAAGATTTTTTTTTCTCAATTTTCTAGCCTTCTTAGTGGTGGCACATGCTTGCTATCCCAGCACTCAGGAGGCTGAGGCAAAAGGATCACTGTACATCTGAGGCCAGCCTGAGCTACTGAGCTCAATGCCAGACTGAAAAAATGGACTGTGACCTTCACAATCATTCGTCCAATAGTATACCTTTTCCATCTTGGGTGAGACAGGAGAGGAAAAGGGGTTGTACTAAAAAAATACCCTTCCTCCACATAAAGTAAGGTTTTGGCCAAGTCTTTTCTACTGGAGAGTGTAGAGAACATTGAGTATATTTCATAATCATTACTTTTTTTCTCCCCCTGCCAGAGCCAAGAGAAAAATCTGTGGTGAATCTTCAACATAAAATCTGGTAGGGCTTACAGAGGTGAAACTCACAAAAATATGTTGTCCTTTTCAGACTGCAGCCTACAAAATTTCTTATTCTCATGAGAGTTTACACTCATCCTCCAGAAAGTTTACTAAATTACCATTTCAGCGTTCCTACCACTTTATAGCTCCCATGACTTCTGTCCCTAGTGAGGGATTCACCTGTCTCTGCAGATTTAGGGGTGGTGATTTGATTTCCAATTACAGCTCTCTGAAGAGTCCAAGAAAAGCTATCGATTTTTACTTTGTTACCGTTTTTTTTTTTCTTGTTGAATTGGTGAGACCATGACTTAGAAACTCCTGACATGTTGTAACCAAAACTATACATTCTTAGATTTATTTTTTTGTGCATGAAAAGAATAATGTTTTGAAAAGATTTATTGAAGAAAATATATTTATCTAATGTGTTTTTTAGTATTGGCAAAGTAATATCTAGGGATATATACTGGGAGAGAGATAAGATTAAATTTCAGACCAGACACATAATAGAAAGTCATACTTATATACTAGGCTTCCTTATCCATGGACATATTTTCTGATTCTGCAGCTACCCTTTCAGGTTCCTGTCTAAGTAGAGAGGTCACTCGAAGGGAGTTTGATAAAACCATTTTTTCCTAATTGTTTTTGTGGGTACTGGGTCACTCATGGGATTGTAAAGGGTTCGCGACACCCTCTATTCTCACAATTAAAACTTTCCATCAATATGAAAGTTCTGTAAGCCAGAGGAGTAAAACCAGAGCATCAGAGCCTCCTCCAAAGATAGTTTCCAACAAGGTGCAACATTTTCCTAGTCAATTATGGACAGGTGCTTAATTTTCAAGAAGTACCTTCTCCTGTTCTGCTTTGATTTAAAGCTACAGTTTTAAAATTGTGCTGTCTGCAGGACCAGGTGCTTCTTATTGCACATAACCAAAGTTTGGGGCTCTGTTTCTTTTCCAGACCATTTAGGACATTTTCACATCCCTGTTGCTCACAAAGGCTTGGACTACCATGGTCAGCAAGCTGTTTGGCCAGAAAAACATCGAGGACCAGCTGTCCAGGAGGCATAGTTGAAAAGGTTTTCATTTTATTTGACTAATTTAAGTTTAGAAGACATATGAAAGAAACCTAACAATATTTTACAAAGGGAATCTTCTACTAAACACACTGAAATAGCTGGAGATTTATGAAGACATTGTCTACCTTCTTTCTCTTATTGTGGTAAATAAGTTTAATATTGCAGGTCCATTTCTTTTTTAGAGCTTTATTTCAAAAACTGTACCTAGAGTAAAAGCCTAAGTTCTCACAATGGCCCGAAATGCCTGATAACAGTAATTTTACTTCGTATTTCTGTCCCCCTTGTAGCTTACTTTATTATGGTTCAGATCTACAGTGTGCCCCAAACTGTTATACATTCAGAAGTGAGGGTTTTGAATGGTGATTTGATCCTTGGAGCTCTGCTCCGTACTCATCAGTGGATTTATCCACTAGTGAGGAGCTGAGTATGTCATCAGGAGGAGGAGCCTGGTAGGAGGCGGTCACTGGGGGCATGACTTGGAAGGGTATATCTCCCACCCTGGCTTATCTCTTCACTGTCTGCTTCCTGGCCACCACAAGGAGGGCAGCTTTCCTCCATCCAGGTCCTTCTACCATGTTATTTCTTGCTTGGAGCCAGGAGACCAGGGACTGCCATCCTCAACCAAAATAAACATCTCGTATAAGTCGTGAGTGTCAAGTATTTTGTCCCAGTGACAAGAAAAGTAAACTAATGCATTCGTGTATTCAGCATAGATTTCTTAGTTTCTTGAACACATTATACATGATCTTATCCCATGGACTTTGTACAGACTGTGCCTTCTGGCTGAACTTATTTATTTCTAATAAATGCATGTGTGACTTTCTCACTTCTTTCAAGTTTTTATTGATTAGACTTCTCCCGACCCCTTATTTTATTTCCAGTGTGTTCTCCTTTGATTTTTGTTATGCTCATTAATCTGATCTTTCTTTTTTCTATATCACATATTCTAATTTGCAAAATTGCCCTTATTTTCTTTATTATTTATTGTTAGTTGTTCCCTACAAGAATGTAAGCTTCATGGAGGTGTTATCTTTCAAGTTTTGCTAACTGTTGTATCTATAATAATGCTTAAAATGTAGTAGGCTCTCAGTAGATCATTATTGAATAAACGAATGGCCAGGCCTTTATGTGCCCTCAGTGAGGAAAAACTATGATTAGTAAGTCATAGATCTTTTACTTCATAAGGAAGCCAGTGAGGTAGATATTGGATGTTACTAGTAGAAAGGAGAGTAGGTTGGAGGTAGAGCTATAGAAGTGGAAATGGTTCAAGGATAAAATCTGGAGAAATATTCCCAGGAAAAAATTTCAGAAGCTTTGGCAATTGATTGGATGCTGAAACATGAAAGAAAAATACGTAATGACAGAAATATCTAAGCTGAAGCTATAAATATGGGTTCATTGTTAGTAGATAATGGAAGTTTTATGTTTTGGATGAGATTTTTAGATAGATAAAGAGGACTAAGGTAAGCAAAGAGATAACAATGAGTACAACAGTTTAAAAGGCTAGTGAAGAAAATCTTACAAAAGAGAGCAAGAATGTAAGCCTGGAGATGTAACAGAAAAATCAGATGTCAAAGGAGAAAAGGGCAAGAAAGGAGCAAGTGATAGTGACAAAGATTGCAGAGACATGTACATATAATGGAGAAATAAGAGAAGAAATTACCTAAAATGCTGTTAGAACTTACATATACAAGTTTTAAAATAGCTATCTTCTAAATATATGGATGTCTATGACTTTGGAAACAAAAATTTTGAGAAATAAATATGTAATTAATTGCCATTTAGAAAGTTCAGTCATAAAAGTTTCATGCACTCTTAATTATAGTGCAATATTACCTTGCTCTTATTGTTTAATTTAAAAAGGCTGTATAAAGGATATGTTTTCATAAGGTGCCAATTGATTGGCTTATAAAACTTTGTATTTCTAGACTTTTTCAGATATGGCTTGGATGAAACCTGAAAAAGTAGCGAGGGAAGGGGAAGTTGTATGATTCTTGACCATCTAGTAGAAGTGTTAGAAATTGAACATAATGGGAAAGCATCAGGAAGTTGCAAAAGAATGCTAAAATCAGACAGGATAGCACACACAAAATGTTCCTTGCTATGGGTGTGAGTTGTCTGGTATTAAAGGTGGGACACATGGCCATCCTTGTTGCATCCCTGGGCCTCAGCATATTTTCTTATATATTGCAGACATTTAACAAATAGCTGCTTTGTGAAAGTGGAAGTCGTAGGCCTATCCTAAGAATATCTCAGGCAGGGAAAAAACATGTACACAAACTCTGAGGCATGGAAACTTTTAGTGTTTTGGAAAACTACATATTACCTCAACAGATAACAGTGAGTTGCCTTTATAGAGTAAAAGATAAAGATAAGAGATTAAGCTTTGTGGGAAATGATAGGCAACATTGATTTAAAATAAAGAGTTGTAAAAAAAAATAAAGAGTTGTGGAGCTGTGGATTCAGCTCAGTTGTGCCCCACCTGCCTCACAAGCTCAAGGTCCTGAATTGGATCCCTGGTACCCCCTCCCCCAAAAAAGAGTTGTGTTAGACTTGGATTTTAGAGTTATGGTAATGACCTGGGTGGATCCACTTTTGAAGTAAGGACAGAAGTAGCTGAACCCACAAAGGTATTGAAAAGAATCCTCTAGATCAATAAGGCAAATGAAATATTATGGAAGTCAGTGCAAGAGAGAGATTCAAGTCAAAGTTAAGAAGATGTTAAATAAAACCCAACAAAGCTGCCATTAGGTCCAGGAGTCATTTTATGATTGTTAGCTTTGCGCTTCCTTTAGAGTGCAGAAACTAGATTAAAAGAAGTTGAGCAGAAAAAGGGAAATAAGCAAATGGAAGAAGCGAGTTTACAAATTATTTCCAATAGTTTAGCTGGGAAAAGAAGTTGGACACAGAATAACCAGAATTTTAAAATGTTTATACGTTCAAAGGAACAAAGGTTATCTTTGGATAACCAAAAATGAAAGAAAGCTGGAAAAGAAGAAGAGAGTAAGAAAATTGTGTTTGAAAAAGGAGAAGCCATAACACAGGTGGAAGTGTAATAAGACTAGACTGCCTGGGGGGAAAGGAAGTCACAATGGTATGGAGGCAGGTGAATTTGTAGATGGAGTTAAGAAACACATCACTGAAATGTGGGGTTGCTGTTGGCTAAAAATGCAACAATACATTACTAAAACTCATTAAGCAATTTTTAATTACTGAAGCTATGGTTGAGAGTGTAATGTTTAAATTGGACTAAAGTAACACTGAGGCCATAATATAATAATTGGACTAAAAATAAATTTGTAAACTAATATTAAGATTACCTCTGTGAATATTGACTCTTATTTGTATCTTAATTATTAAAATAATGTCTTCTGGACAAGAGGATTATTTTCAGCATTTTATTTATTTTCTTGAAGATGAATCACTGAATAATAATTGATGTGTTTCTTCCTCTTTTCTAACTTCTCCTTCCTCAATAATTCTTTGTTTTAATATAATCATTCCTATAATTGTTTTTATGAAATCTCCTTATAGAAACATAATTATATTATTATTGCCTCTAAGAAAGGCAAGATTGTCACATTTCATGCAATCTTAAAAACCATCTAATAGATTTTCTTGAAGATGAATCACTGAATAATAATTGATGTGTTTCTTCCTCTTTTCTAACTTCTCCTTCCTCAATAATTCTTTGTTTTAATATAATCATTCCTATAATTGTTTTTATGAAATCTCCTTATAGAAACATAATTATATTATTATTACCTCTAAGAAAGGCAAGATTGTCACATTTCATGCAATCTTAAAAACCATCTAATAGATTATGTTATACTCCCCAGTCTATTGGTAATTAAGAAGTATAAGAAAATCTACTACAAAAAAAAAGTCTACAGAAATGCCTCACATGTAAGAGTCCCTCAGAAATGTTTGGAGAATCAAAAAGTTTTCTGGAAGCCAGGCCAAATAAAGAACCAGTCTCTGGCAGAGTTCTGCTCTTCTGTGACTTTGGCTGTGTCCTAGATGCATCAGCTCTCGGACTCTGGGCATGGAAGCCTCAGCACAGACATTAGCAGATGCTGGCAGGAGCCGCCCTGACATTGGTAGGGACTTGCCCAGGGCACCTCAGGGGTGCAGTGGTGCTCCTGTTGGAGGGCATGGGAGTCCTGGCTCCTGAAATTGGCACAAAAGTCAACTCTAGGGAGGCTCAGATGGGAAATGATGGATGCCTCCTTATTACTTGGGAATTCATCTGTGAGGGCCAGGGAGGCATGGCTGTGACATTTCTAGAGATATTAGGGGAGGAACAGGCCACAGATTTTTGGGTATTCAAAAGCTGAGGCAAAGAAACATTGTGCTATAGCTAGTAGTAGTCCCCAAATAGGATGGCCAGGAAAACAACAGCTTCATATTTATAAGTCTTATATTCTCCTTCTTTCTCTCCTATTTCTAAGTTCTTATCCATTTATTAATATATTAACCTACCTTGTGGTTAACACATATTATTGTAATTTTTGTATTATTACATGTATTGCAATTATATAAGTATAGTAATTATATTATCATATAAAATAATAGTGTTATATAAATATAATAATATAGCATAATACATGGATACATAGAGTATATATTATATAATATATAAATAGTAAAAATAATAAATAACTCACTCATATTATAATTTAATGCTTAACTTTCACTTACTTTCCTTCTTCATATTATTACTAGTAGTACTACTAAAATTGCAAAAACAATAATGATAGTAGTAATGAATCTTATAGCATGCTACGGAGCATGTGCTAATAACTCATTAATAGTTTTACAGAAACAACTTTATTTCAGTTTTAAAAATATAAACCCATAAGAAAAGTAATGTTCTTATTTTACAGGTTGAATCTTAGATATGAGTATTAATAGCCACATTCACATAATTAGCATGTGGGTCCAGGACTCATTGTTAGCTGTGTTCTTAATGCTAAGATGACTTTTACCCTTTATTGCAGATATGACCTTAAATATCAAGATTTTTTTCATTGTTGTATATAGCAAGGTTTCAGGGACAGTGACAAGGAAGTCTCATGTGGAGAAATATCTTGTTATAGAAGCTTTCTTCTTATCTTCATCTTTAAATAAGAAAATGTGATTAGTTTGTTTAAATATCAATGCATTTTATTTGAAGCTGCCATTATATGTGAAGTTATCAAATCAAATTGACTACAACAGAAGTTATACTGCTATAGGATGTTGGAGGTTTGGTTATTTTGACTTGAATATATCATTTTACTTAAGCACTGTGCTTCTTGTAGAATTGTTAAACTTTTCTATGAATTAAATAACCCCCCACATTTGTAGTCATACTTTTGATTTATGCATAATTATAATTTTACAGTGTTACCAAGTAAATTGAAATTTTACTATTCCTTAAATATGCTTCTTTTTCTGATTTCTTAATATGATAAAATTTTCATTTTGGATAGCTTTTCAGAACTTTACCCCATACAAATTCTGATATAGATCATTTATTATTAATGCTAAGAAACAAGGCTGGGTACTCATGCAACAGTAAGTGGTAATAATGTACCATAGTTAACAAAGAGAGTCAAACAGATCTTAATTTCACTTTAACTTTAAATTAGCCTTCTTGGATATTACTATTAATCATGCATTCTTCAATTTAATGAATAAGAATTATCTAATGTCATTGTTATGTCATGGTAAATATCATCCTCTGGATTTTCCACTTAATGGATTGTGGGCACATTATAAATGGTGTTATTTTAAATTTTCTTCTAAAAAATGCAGATTACTGTTAGTAGACTCTAAAAAAGGAAAAATAACTTAAATTCTTTTTGAAAGCATTTAATCTCTGATAAGCAAAATATCACCTTTCTCAGTCACTCCATGAAAAAAGTTATTCATATACAGTAAGAAGACAGTGGTTTGACCAAAAGGAGATGCATTAGCCCCGCCCACCCAAAAAAAGAAAGAAAAAAAGAGGAATATGTATTAGAAACCCTTAGGACAGCTTCAATAATAAAATGCAAGTCCCCAAACTGATGGGCACTTAAGACCCTGCCTCCTGACCAAGAAGAACGTGGCAGATCAGAACGACAAAAGGCACAGCAACAATTAGAAAGGTCCTTGCTCCAGTCATCAGTATCTTGTCTAATGACCATCCCTTCCACATGTATATCCTCTCCCCTGCTGATCACCTGTTTCAGTTACATTTCATACTCAAATATTCAGCCAATCATGTGGCCTCCCAGCTCATGGATTCACCTTTAACATCTTGGCTTTGGCTAACAATGAAAATGATGATAAAAACAATGGCTGACATTTATCTAGCACTTAACAGATGTTGGTTAGTGTGAGAAACACTTGGAATTTAGTAACTAATTTTATTTTCACGAAGCTCTCAATTTTTAGATTAGCAAAGAAGATTCAGTTAACTTACCTAAAGTACAGGGTTAATAATGGTAATTTGAGATTTAGATCCACATCTCTCTTAAGTACATTACACTTTCTTTAAGGATTTTTGCCTTGTCTTTTCAGACTTAGCTTCAAGCTCCGCCCCCTAAGCTGTTCTCACAGAAAGCTCCCACAGGTGTCTGATATTTATCCAACAACTCTCCTTATTCTGTCTTCCTGCCTCAGAAGGGATTATAGGAAACCAGAAATTCTCCCCTCTCTCCATCCTTCCCATTCAGCCCTGTTAAATGCAGTGTGATTTGCCTGGGATTTAGCTCAGTGGTTGTGCTGCCTGCCTCCCAAGCACAAGGGCCCTAGTTTGATCCCCAGTAC
>NW_004624839.1:1816334-1860470 GCF_000247695.1 Heterocephalus glaber
TAATAAATAAATATATCTGGGTTTCTTCATATTTGTCATCCAAAGAGGATAAATCTGGCTACATGTAGATTTCCAAAGCCAAAGACAGGAAAATAATTTTAAAGACTTGTCAATAATCAGTCACTGTTATACTATGTGTGTGTTTATGGGTGTGTGTGTGTGTGTGTGTGCGTTGGGGGGATGCACATCTCCAAAATTCATTTATTCCTCAAATAATCATTTGGAATTTTACTCTGGATAAGGTTTGTTCAGACAAATAAATGGGCACCTGTTAGGAAGTTTAAAATCTCAGCAAAGAGATGAATACACATAAAATGCTACTAGAGAAGCCTAGAGTATATTAATTCCAGTATGGCTGAAAAGAAGGTGTTTATGTGACATTCAGTAGTAGAAGTTATTGCATAGTAGAAGAAAATATTGCTATTATTTCCTTAAAATATTGAATAGAAAATCGGACAATGATAATTTAATAACATTCAACTTGTAGTTGGAAGAAGAAAGTGATGTGAATTGAAAGAAAATAAGAAATGTTATGAACAAAAGTGATAGATCTAAACACTAAAGAGGACAAGAGGAAAAGACTATTATTTCTATTTATAGAGAATATAAGCATATTTCTTGCATGTGGGAAAAGTCTCTGTGAATAATATTTAAAGTAATATTTAATAAAATTAATTTCAATATTCATTTCTCTTATTTTTATTACTATCATATAAGCACAGTGGTATCTTATAAGATAGTGTCCCATTTTAATATTTCTTATTCTGTCTCTGGAGCAGTCCTAGTCTTGGCCCTGGAAATATCTAGACAATTTTATTTATATATACAATTTTTTTTCTATAAAATGAGGATTCACTTGTATTGTCTCCATAATCTCTTTCTGGTTTCAGAAACTTCTATGACTTTATGAGATGGCATGAATTTCAAAGGCTTAATTCTTCCTCATGTACTATTTGTGGACACTCCACCATGTTTGCTGGAACACACAGTGGTCTGAAAACGAATGTCTGGAACAATTTGTTTTGCTTGTGTTGATCATTCTATTTCTGAACTAATGGGTTGTTGAACTATTAGGAAATGTTCCCATCAGAGGCTTTTGCTGTGAAAAAGGGCTGGCTCTTGGTAAGTGTCACCAGGCAGAGTGCTCAGGGCCTGGACGTAAAAGGCTGTCAGTGAGTGTTTATGAATGAATATACCAATGCGTGATGGAATGACACAGTATAATAACCATAGGGGTGAAATAAATATGTCTGGTGCATAAATTTTATAAGCCTTTGAATTTCTTGATAATTTTACAACATATGATTATATAATTAAATTATATTAACTATATTAATATTTTATTTACATATTTTTATATTTAAGTTTATAGAACCACCCTGTGTATATACATATATGAGTCCATCCTAGCATTAATGTACAATCAAGTTGTTTTCTTTTGTTTTTGCTAAATCAAACAAGTATGACAAAAATCTCTAGAATTTTGTTATAGAGAATGTCAGTGCTCAGCCATGTCTATGCTCTTCTCTTTTTTCCAGTATTACATTAAAAATGCATTTCCGATCCTCCTCTGCTATTAGGTGAGGTTTTGTGTGGCCACCCTCTCTGGTCAATGCAATTGGAGCAGAAGTGATGCATGTCCTTTCTTGGATTATTACCCCAAATTTCACATACATCCTTTTGCCTTTATCTCCTAGTGAGAAATACTCAACATTTTGCTTTGGCTTTACAGTCAAACATGGCAAGAGATCAGTATCACAGATTTAAAGATTGGAGAGTCGTGTTATAGCATGGCAAAAATCTGGAAAAGCTGTTGCCTCTGAGAACTTGGAAAACAGATCATCTACCTACTGCGCTTAAGCTTAGGAGGAAAAAGGTTGGCAAAGAAAATGTTTGCGGTGGGTGTTTGCTGCCTGCTTTTGCAAAGTATTGTAAAAAAGAGATGCAAAGAAACAGACAAGGGAATGAATCTTATCTAAAACATTTGGGGCCCCTGAAGGCTAGAAATGTCAACTGCTTTTAGATCTCTTAACGTAAAAGATATTTTTATGAAGCTTCACATAGCAAAGGGCTGGTAAAAATGTTCTATTTATATAAAGTCATTCAGATTTGTTGCAAAACTCAGATAACTTAGATGAAGAGTGGTCTTTTTCCCAAACCCAGCATTGTAATCTGCAAGGCAAGAAGGTACTTTAAAAGCCAAATTTTTAAGATTCAGAGATAAATGGTTTCTCCACACTTTCTCACTCCTTGGTTATAACCACTGCGTACTCTGCTCTGCTCCTCAACTCAGATGAAGGGAAGGAATATGCAGATCCTACCCCAGGAGATTGGAGTCCAGCTGAGACAAGCAGCTTCTCCAAAATTCCCTCATGCCTCTGGCATAAGCACTACCTCCTCCTCTCTGGACAAATAAAGAGACAGAATGTGTAGATACAGGCCCCAAGAGATTGGGTCCCTGTTCCCAGGAAACGGAGAATGTTGAAGAGGGCTGCAACTGATAAGCCCATCCTGGAGATGCTTATTGTCTCATTGTATTCCCTCCCCCTCCCGTTCCTTGCTATTAAAGACCCTTACACACAGGTACATGGAAAGGCAGTGATTGAACACAAATGAAACCTCTCCATCTCCCCAGAACCATCTTTGAATAAAGCCTTTTTTCTTTTTAAGCAAAATAAATGGCCTCTTTTGGTTTGTCCAGCATTGAGTAAACAGACCTGAGTTTATAGATTTGAGTGGCCGGTAAGAATTTCACTGTGTCACCATGTAATCACTCATTCGTTTAACAAAGTGATGCTGAGGAATACGCAAAAAAAATTAGAATTCTAGGAAAGAAATTTGGGTGTGGTCACTGATACATGTAATTAAATAAAACAGATTAGAATTTTATTAGTATTTTGAGAGATTTTCATAGCCAAAGAAACTGCTTTTAATATTGGATGTTTCAACTGCAAAATAACTTTTAAAGTCTTGTTACTTGCTTAGTTGTGACCTTACAAAATTCATATGCTGAAAATCTAAACCCTAGACCTACTAATGTGACTATATTTGAAGATGCAGTATTTAAAGAGATGATTAGACAAGAATGAGTCTCTTTTGTAGGCCCTCTTCCAGTCTGACTGGAGCACTTATCCAAGGAAGAAATTTGGACACACAGACACCAAGATGTGCATGCTCAGAGGAAAGGCTGTGTGAAGGCACAGCGGGAAGGTGGCTATGGGCAAATTGAGGAGAGAAATTTCAGGAGAGATGAATCCTACTAACATCCTGATCTTGGAATTCTAGCCTCCAGTACTGTGTGAAAATAAACCTCTGTTGCAGAAGCTACTCAGTTTGTAGTGTCTTGTTATTAACATTAGTGAACTAATATAACTCCCAAGCTAACTTTCCTAGGAAATTGTCCAGAAGCTAAGCAGATCCTTCTCTTCAAGATTCACTTCAGATATCATCACGTAGAATGATGAACATAGAATAACATTCTATAATTTGAAGTCAATATTTTACCAGCAAGTTCTTCCTAGTAAATCATACCAAATCAAGGAAAACTGTCCACTTCCAGGACAAGGTGTCTGTGTAGTAATCTATTACAGATTTTTTTAATCATTTCTACCAGTCAGTGAATGTTGGTTGGATATGACAGTCTTTCCTCTTTCTTATTAGGCATGATTTCTTATGGCTATTTTGTCATTGTTGTGTATGTATACGTGAACTTTAGAGAAAGTTGATTGTTTTTAAATTCACAGGTGGCTGGACTATGAGAAACCATATCTAGGAAAGAGTGTGTATAGCCTTGATGTTACTGGACAGTTGGTCTCAATCTTACCCGATATCAAGGCTCTTTGTATTCCAAACAGAGAACTGAGCAGCACACAGAGTAGTAAGAAAGGCACAGAAATGTATTAAAGGAAAGTACACTCCATAGTGGGAAAACTCAACAGTGAACTTGACTTGGAACAGACACGTTTGTTTTAGGTTTAAGGTTAAAGTCCACTTGGGGGATCTCCAAGCAGGGGACCCTGAGGGCTGGAATTGTCAGTAATAAAAGTATACCTGCAAGACAGAGGACAGGCAGAGCCAGAGATTGCAACTGTGGGGAATTCCGGGGTTGGCTTTCTTTTTTCCTAGAATTCAGGCATTGTTAGGGGGTAGTAAATACTGGGGCTTTTCTAATTAATTGTGAGTTTTTACCCTTGGGAAAAAGAGGTTTTGAGTTTTGTATGAACTTATATGGATCCAAAATGGCTACCAGGGCCCATCAGACAGTTCAAAGCTGCAGTGCTATTGTAATGACCAT
Organism: Heterocephalus glaber; assembly: GCF_000247695.1. Next base: position 1,820,629 of record NW_004624839.1, read on the forward strand.
GGGATTCCCTTTGGTTACTCTAAAGAAGTTAGAGTTTATGTTTCTCCTTGGGCTTGTGCTGGAGGCCATGGAAGTGTGATAAGGGCAGGGGAATATAGTGAGGGTAGGACCATATTTCTCAGGCTCATGTCAAGATGTTAAAGAAATAGGAGGCTCTTGTGGTCTCCAAGAACCAGAAAGCATTTATTGTGTTGTGAGCCTCCATTCAGGATATCTCCCACACTGTCTAGCCCCTGCCTCACTGATATCATAGTTACTGAACTGGATAACATGTGTAGATGAGTTGGTAGTTGGTCTTCCTTGGGAAGAGAGTGATGCATTCTATGTGTGGTAAAAGGAAACAAAAAGGTATTTGGTGATTACAAGGAGTAATTGTGACAAAGACTAATAGGTCTCATCAGCATCCATGTTCTCTTCCTTTTTCTCCACAAAACCATACACTATACACATTCCCCTACGGTGAGGTACAAGCCTCTTGACTGAATTTAGGCTGATAGAATATTAAAGGAGGTGAGCTATACCACTTACAGTTCTATCCTATAAAATCTAATGCTTCTTATTTATTCTCTTGATTTCACACAATCTAGTAGAAGACTTAAGGCTCTAGAATTCAGGAACTTCTAGGTTGAATAACTGTGTGGAGTAGAACTTTCACCACAGTGACTCACATGGATATGTGATATGAATAAGAAATGAAACCTTGTGGTATTAAGGCATTGAGACTCGAGTGTTGTTTGCCATTATTAGTATTATTTATGTTGACTTGGTAGAGACCCCTGTAGTCAGGTTCCAGTACCTACCTGACCACTATATGATGCAGGCCTGAGAAAAAGAATACACTAAGAGACAGAACTAGGGGAAAGAAAGTGGGGTGCCAGGATGACCAATGTCAGTGCAACTGACAAAGGCACTGGACAGTCCCAGGCACTGACTTTTATTGGCAATCAATTGGGGTAAAGGCGACGTGTGGTTTCTATGGAAATTAATGTAAACAAGGCTCATAAAGGACAAGACAAAGCATTCTTAAATTAGGAGCAGAATAGACAAAATATATGATTGTAATTGGAACATTGTCCTTCTAGTCTGAAGGTTTTAGTTGCTGGAATGGAATTTTAGGTGTGAATTTCAGCATGTAGGCTTCAGCCAGACTCACTTCTCAAAACAAGCCAATTGTGGGGTTAACTCTTCACAGCCTGCTTTGGGCATAATCAATATTACAGTCCTCTGCATTGACTGACACAGAAATGTGCTTATGATAGACTTTCTGGATCACAGGGTATGTATGTGTTCAACTTTACCATAAATGTCAATCTTTCTCTGATACAGTTGCACAAATTTAATAGTTCCAAGAGAACATTATGAAAATGTTCAAGAAGCTTCAAATTCTCCTTCTCAATTTCTACTGGCAGATTTAGATATTTTTGCCAACATAGAGACATAAAGTAGTAGTATTTAATTTTAATTTAAGTTAAATTTTCCCGAGTAATAAGGGTGGACATGTTTATTTAATATTGATTAACTTTTTTGCATGAAGTATGGTTCAAGTCTTTTACACCCTTTTCTAGTGAATGCTTTGTCCACATGCCCACACATACACACATACACAGAGTTACTAATTCTTTGTCAGCTGTATGTCTTGAAATGTCACCAGTTTGAGCTCTGCCTTATATGTGTTATCTGCCAGATAATAGGTAGTTTGGAAAATAAAAACCACCCACAATCTTATCAGAAAAGAGAGCAATTCTTAATAGGTGGTGTGCTTTTTTTAAGATCACAAACATGTTTATTACTGAGACGTATTATGCATACAGTGACATATAAAACCTACTTACAGTTTCCAGAGACAGGATCTTGTTAAGGCATTAAATTGCCCAGGCTGGGCTTGAATTTGTTATCCTCCTACCTCAGCCTCCCAGCGTGTTGGGATTATAAGTGTGCACTACCAAGACTGACTGCAAAAAAATAAATCTTAATCCCTCTTACATCACATGAAGTTAATTCCACATGCATTGTAGACATAAATGTCAGAAGTATGAGCTGTCCATTAAACTTTCTGCAATAATAGAAATGTCTTGTAAATTCAGTGTTCTATATGGTAAGGTAGCCACTAACTACTATGTGACTGATCACTTGAAATGTATCTAGTTCACCCATAAATTTTATCAACTGAATTATAAATTTTATTTATAAATATTATAAATAAATGTTCTTTAAGAGCCACCATTAAGGGAGAAAAAGCCAACGAATACATAAAAAACCTATACAGGTCATTAAGAAAAAGGCAGACTGACCACCAACCACCCCTGTACCTCTAAAAGGAGTGGAATGTGTAAAGTAGCCATCAAGGAACAACAAAGTGAAAACTATGATGCTGTATTTTTATTTAGTGAACACCTGTAAGGAAATGTACATTTACATAGATTTTCAGAACTAGAAGGAGCTGTAAAAGAACATTTATTCATATCTGTTGAGTATCTATAGTATAACAAATTTTGTGGTATTGCTCTTTCCATGTTGTTTTACTAAAACCAACCTCTTTTTTAAAGGCATAAAGTATTATCAGCTCTTTTAAGGCAGCCTCTTTTTTTGTACAGAAACTTGAGGCTTGAACAGTTAAAGAAACAGTCATAAGGTTACAGATAATGAATGCAGGAACCAAGACTAGAATCTATTCCTTTTGGTTTCCAGTTTAATTTTTTCCCACCACATCCCACATCAAATGTTTTGAGGGAGTAAAAACTCTAAACTATAAGCACACTCTCCAAATTTGAAATCCTAAAACAGGAGTTATGATTCTGCTAAGCCCTTATATAAACTTAAAACTGGATTATGGTGCATGTGTATTCTTCATGGTTGTCTGGAACATGTCTTTGAAATGTCATTTCTATTATCTGCTGAGGATTATATTGTAGTTGGTCAAGGACTCACTTTTTCTTTAAACTGTGGTTTCAAGCACGCTTACTTCTAGTAAATATTAAAGATTAACTTAACTATGTAGTTGTCAATATGTTCAGTTAGTGGTACTAACATTCTTAATATTCCTGACACCATTTTTAGAGGCAGTTACGTAAGTTGACTAAAGTTCAGAAGACATATTATTCTTTATATCAGAAAGACATTAAGTAATTTTAAAATTTCTGATAACTAGAGAACCATAGAAATTTTACCTTTAAATCAAAGTTGATCAGTATGTAATAATGGGTAGACACATGCCTTTTGTAATTCAGGATATGTAGAAAATAGGTAGAAATTTAAAATATAGTTATCTAGTTTTAAAGGTGGTTCATGTATAAACATTTATAAAATATATTTGAAAAATAGTTTTGTAAAATTAGTTTTTAATGAAAATATAGAAAAATTATATATTGTTTTCATATCAGAAAAAACAGGCTGGGAATAACCCTACTGTATGAAAAAGAGCACTATAGTAACAAAAAATTTTTAAGACGATTTTTAATATGAGCTACTATTTACTATATATACAAAACTGCTTCTAAAATGGATTATCAAAAGAAAAATCAATACAGATGTTTCATTCTGTCTCTGATGTTCAGATTTCTAATAAACATGCACTTTATCCATACACATGAGCTTTATAAATCAAAACAAATATACTTAATCACAAATTAAGTCATCATTTTCTGGTTCAAAGAAATCCATAGGTCCAATTATGTTTTTAAGAAATTCCATCCTTTTGAGCATCCATGTCCAAAAACATTGTCTTGGAATGGGAGGAGGATTGGCCTTCTTTTTCTCACAGACACCCTTTGAGGAACACCAGGAAAACAAGCCAAATTTGGAAGCCCAAGAAGGCGGAGCTGATTGCATGCAGAACAGGAAAGGTTAAAATAAGGAAAGAAGCTGCAAGACCCCATGTTAGGAAGCAACACCTTCCTACCTAGACATTTTGTCAAAGCCTAAAAAATTTTATCTTTAATTAGGATAAAAAGATATTTCTGGTTCTTTAGGAAACTGCTTGTTATTCTGACATATAGCATTTCATTAGGCTGTAATTTGTGGGGAATGTACTCTCAGTTCAATATCAAGAGCATATTAGTAGCAGAGTGTGGTGGTGCACGCCCAGAATCCCAGCACTGGGGAGTTCAAGGCCAGCCTTGGCTACATAATGCTTTCAAGGCTAGCCTGAACTACATAGTGAGACCATCTCAAGAGAAGCAAAAAAAAAAGAAAAGAAAAGAGAGTAAATCAGTCTGAGTAACAAAAATTTCATGCATAATTAAGCTTCAAAAATACTCAAATGTATACTCCCTAGCTTAGTCTTTCAGTAGCCACAAACAGGAAGAGTGTGAAATGAAGCCAGGCGGTCTCGGGCTACAGTGGCCCTGATGATGCTTCCTCTGATCAGACCATCTACCCCACAATGCCATAAGCCCCCTCTTGGCCTTCTTCTACCTTTTCTACTTAAATGTCAATGACAGTTTTAAATCAAGCAGTATTATATCTTTTTTGAGTTTTCATTCTACCTCCTTGGAACATTTCAAATAACTTTATATAAACGAAGAATATTTAACAATGAGCAGAAGAACAAACTTTTCTTCTTGTCAAAGCTATTACAGTTCCATGACAATGGTACCTATTGAGGACAATAGGAAACCAATTGCCAGTAGATACTAGCAAAATTAAAGTTTGGGAAGTCTTTAGGCCCTATTCTACCCCCATAAAAAAGATAGGATTGGAAAAGATTCAATTAACATTTCATTATTGTTAATTTTTACAGCATATTTAGTAGAGCTCAATTTTAAGGTAAAACAGCAACCTAAAATGCCTAAGTGATTAGTTTATTAAATATAATTTCATTCATTTTATCTTATTTTTATTTTAGTTAGTGCAGGAGTGGGAATAAATAGAGAAGAAATTTCACATTAACTATCTTCCTAAAAACAAGTTTCAAACAACAGGCACATGCCAAAGAACAAAATAGAGACACAATAATATTTAGTTTTATGGTATCATTTGTTGTCATTTCACGGAATAGGAAAAATTCCAAACTAGAAGTTAATTGAAAGTAAGAGTTCTATTTTAGAACTTAATCACATTAAGTATTTTTCCAGATTCCTTATATTTTTTGCCTTTTCCCTAAACTTAGTTCACTCAAGCCAATACAATTTAAAGTTCTTTCTGCCTTCTTTTAGAGTCAATTACAGTTTGATTCCTTTCTTCTCATATCTGTGGCCTTGTCCCCCATACCACTCCATCCTTTTTTTAAAATTAATTTTATTGGTACATTTTAGGTATACAATCTAATGACATTCATCATTGGAAATTTGCACCTTTACATAATCTCTCTAGGTTCTTATTTTTTCCCCTCCATTTCTTGGAAGAGTGATGCAAGTAGAACCTATTGAAAGACTGACATTTCATAAAAGTTTGATTGTTGTTGGTGTTACATTGGTTTATCACTTCTGTATATGTAGGGGGATAGTCTAAGAGTCTTCAGTTCTTCTGTTGGAATAAAAAAAAATCCTAGAAAAATCATTTTCTTTCAAAAATTTAGTTTAAAAATTAATATAGAAATTATATCTATGTTTTAGAAATTAACTTTGCTGAAGAATTGAGCCGCTCTTAAAAAGAAATGAACCAACTTATACAGTCAATATAAATGGAGCAAAATGCTATTTTTTTCTCTAATGATAAGATGACTATTAGTGTCTAATAGTAAGATTGCACACAAGGGTAAACGGAAAATTTCAAATGTTGTCCTTTTGAGGTGTGTCATGATAGTTTTATAGTTCACTATTCATTAACATTTAAAGTTTTTAGGTAAATTGAATATAATTTTTTATATGAAAGAGCACTGAAGATCAACAGTAGTTTTTGAATGAAGAACCTTGGCATTTCTTTCTGTTTCCCTTGTGCTTTTTAAATTGTGATATGATTCTCTTCAATGTGTGCTGGCCTCCTTCTCTTGCTCTATTAACCACTATATATTTTTACTAGCTTTAATTTACCTTTTGATCACGCTATTTTTGTGTGCATATATTTGTCATACTTCTATTTCTTATACTCCACAGGAAGCAGGCTGTTTTTAAAACTTAAAACTATAATTGCCAATGTTCACGACTCTGAGATCCAATAAATAATGTTTTTTTGAGATGCTTCTAAGATGTACCATTCTTTAAAATCTGCAAAGACATTCTTCATTATCTTTTACAGACTACTATAATCTATGTTAGACAAAGCATACATACTCTCATGATGGAGGTACGTTTGAAATCACATATAGTGAAAGAATTGAATATAATTTTAAATTAAAAAAATATTACCGATTTTTTTTCACCATTATACACAAAAAGAAAGAGAGAAATGCTCTCAATTTCAACTTTTTGATAACTTTAATTCTGTATTCTGGCTTCTTTTTGCTACAAGCAGGCATATTTATATCATCTTATTCTTTTGTTTTCTTTTCCTTTCTCTTTCTTTTCTTTTACTTTGTTTTGTCTTCTGAGATTTAAACCTGATTTTCTTGGAGAAAAATGCAGAGTAAAAGCATGAAGGTACACAGAAATTGACTTAATTTCAACATTGCTTTCTATTGAGATATATACCTATGCTAAGCTAAATATGATCATTTGTGGTAAAAGACAAAGGATAACTTCTCAACCACATTGCAATGTTAATAAGTCATTTAATTTATTAATTTTCAGAATAAAAATTTCATGTCTTATGTGCGAATTCAAACAAGTTAAACAATCTAATAATTTATACTTAGGTATTTCCTAGTCTGTGATTTTAAAAAGTCATGGAATGAAAAATAACATTTTAAAGAAACAATCCTTTCCTGCGGAGTTTTGATCATATGAATACAAACACTAATCAATACACATAAACTTGTAACAGGTATTGTAAATAACTGTTTTAATAAATCATGATACATTACTTCTTTTAGTAATTTCAAAACACTGAAATAAAATATGATCTTGCTCTGCAGTGCATTACAAAAATCCAAATAAAAACAAATAACTACAAATTTGGAGAATTCAGAAAGGAATATAAAAGCCATCAAAATTTTACAAATTTAAAATATTTTCTTTAAAATCCTAGATGATTAAAATTATATTATCTTCTGGAAAAAAACACTATTGATTTACAAGTTTTATACTTCTATAAATTAGTTAAAATAAAGAAGCTCATAATGGCAGGCATACATTTGCTTGAATACCTCATGGTAGATGGTGACATTGATGAATGTGTCCATAGGTGAGTGGTCCTCAACTACAACATCTCATGACCTGCAGGTGTTCCTACAGTGTCTTCCCATTGCTTAGGGTTTGTAATTGTTCTGTCTACTTTGTCTCTCTGTGAAACTGAATCTTTCCACTTCCTCATACCCCTGCTACGTGCCACCATGATTTTTTCTCCATAGCCACGATTAGCTCTCTTAGGCTTGAAGTTGTGATTCAAGACATCAAGAAAATGTTCTTTTTTTTACCTCGCTTCCCCATCTTTTCATTGCACTATGTCAAGCACATTGGAAAGTATTCTATTTTCTGAGTTGTTTATCCTGTTCATATGCCAAATGTAGTGGAACTGAGTCCTGGTCTCCTTGAAAGGTAACATTAAATCATATATATGCTTGAGCAAATCACATTTTTTGTGATCAACTGCAATTTGTATATTTTAGGAATATGTAGCATAATGAATTTGCATAGGAATTCATGAAATAGTAAAAGACTTGTAAGTCTCTTGTTTTATAGACATATAATTAGACCCAAATATGCAATTGATTTGGAAATCACCAGTAGTTTTGGTAGCCAATTATATGCCAGTCCACTTCAAATATTGAGTACAATTTCTTTTCCAGTTCATTACAGATGAATTAAAGTATTTTTATACATATAGACATACATAATATACACACACATATATAGACTATATACATATGTAGACTCTTTTTTAAAATATGATAAAGTTTAGTTAATAACAAGTTGATAAAGAATATAAAATTATTTCATACAGAATATTTGACTTCATAAAAACATATAATCATATTTGTTCATGTTGAATTGCAGATACTTTCTAGAAAATAAGCTCACTTTTAGAGACATTTGCTTAAATTCACCTACTTTCAATCTGCAATGTTATTTTTTCATCATATATTATGTAATATAATTATGTAAAATGAACATGAAAAACTTATTTTGAGAATTTCATGTTCAAACACACTAATTATAGTTTGTTGGCTACTTGATGTTATCCTTGAATGCTACAGGCAGAAGTCAAGGTTTGAAAGGAATGTAGCTTTGACAAGTGCATGGAATAGAAATATGCTTAAACTAAAGAACTCAGAATGCTTCTTGATGATGAAACCAAGCCCTACAGGCTTAGCTGCAGACTAGACAGAAAAGGACATACATGAGGAGTGAGCATGAGTTTTCTTAGATTGTAGAATACTAATTTCAAAAGTTTCTTTCCACACATATTTATTTATTCCACATACACCTGTGTATTTATTATCTGCTAGGAAGGAGTCACACAGTCAACCAGGTAATAAATGCATACATTAAGTAACTGTAAGTTGAAGTTATTGCCATGGCAAGAGAACTGAGAATCTGAGGGACTCACCTGAGGAAAATTTTCTCTGAGGAGGTGACTTTAGTCTCAAATCTGAGGGTTTTAAACATACAATGAGAGAAAGGAAAGATGTCCTGATTGTGGGGGAAGAGCGTGTGTTATGGAGGTGGTGACAGAAGAAATGGCAGGTGGACCTGTCGACCAGGTGGACAGCTCATCAGAGGAGAATGACTGAAATATGCCTCAGAAGGAGGACAGATGTGCACATCTAAATTCTTAAAAGAAAAAAGATTTTTTAAAGGAATCTGAAAATATCTTTAAGTCTCAATGAGACCAAATTCCTTCAAAGTCAAGGTTTTGCACTGACATTTAAATGAAGCAAATGAGCCCTTTCCCCAGATTTACAACTTACAAGTTAAATGTACTGACCCGTCGGTCCATTTAAAAACAGTTTTCCATTAACAGGTTGCATTATCATAAAAACATCATGACAGAAAATTTCCTTTAATATTCTTGCTTGTCACTATCTTTAAAAGTCCTGAAGTTAAAAAAAAAAAATGACCCTAAAAGCAGGAGAGATCTAACTAAATATCTGAGAATGAAACACACAAGCATGTTCCTCCCAAATGCACAGAACAAGATGAGGGAGCATAAGAAATGAGTTAAAATGCCTGTCGCCTAGTGGATTCCGGACAGACAGCAGTCTTTAAGACCCAGCGACAGTATTTGTCTGGAGAGGAAATGTTGCTTTTTGACAGATGAGAGAAATCCCCTTATTGCTGGCTGTAGGAAGAGAGACGGGAAGTCAGTCACCTGGTGGCGAAGGCCAGTAACACAGCAGAGCAGAAAGAAAATCGCTTTCTCCCTCTCTTTCCTCTGTAGGATGCACCTCCTATTCCCTCAACTCTTTTAGCGTAACCTTCAAAGAAGAACGTTCCCTTCAGACTTTATTATCGCCTTTTCCCTAATGAGAGAATACCTCTTAGCCGCAAGACATTTTTTTTTTTTTGTAAGTCTATGCAGGACTTCGGGGATTCTGCTATCTTGCCAGGGAAATTGATCCCTACTAATGTCTGGGACTCACAGTGTGCTAAATTAGCTACCGGAGTGAACCTGCCAGAGAGGAAGGCTTTTATCACATACTCTTCTCTTCAGTTTGAACATATTTGCTTGAAATTTGCCGCATGATGCTGTCCAGGGAAGCAGCTTTCTTCCTTGGGATGCAGCAGTTCGCTGGTTTCTAAGCTTATGGCAGAAGAAGAAATAATCTTAAATAGAGTGGATTTTTCCCACCCCTCTGCTTGCTTTGCCTGAGCTTGGTTGCACCGCTTTAACGATGATCACCTGTCACTAAACCTTTGAGGAAGTAAAACAAAGTGAATTATCATTATCATTTATTTATTTTTATTATTTTTAACCGGTGGAGGCGGCGTGAGCACGGAGAATGAGACTGAGAGAAGCTGCCCGGGTCTGGAGGAGGATAAAGCTGAGTTTAAGCTGGAAACTAAAACACTAGATTGTTTTTCGGTACAACTTGCCCGGTTCCTCTCCACTTCCTTTAGTTTCGCTCCATGGACAGATCAACAGACCTGGACATTGAGGAGCTCAAGGTACGTGATGCGGCGGCGGGCGTCGTTCCCGACCGGCTCGCTGCTGTCCCCGCGCCCCGGAGTAGTTGCGGGGCGCCGCGGGCGCTCGGGGCGCAGGGTCCCCTAACCCTCCCAGGGCCGCGGAAACGGAGGGCGGCTTCCTGTTGCCCTCTCGGGCTGGGCTTTCCTCCCTGCCTGCTCCTGCTGACGACGGCCACCCTGTCCTCCCCTTCCTCCTCCTCCGTGAAGGCAGCTTCGGCGGGGTGCAAGATCCAGCGCCCCCTGAACTCGCCCGGGAAGCGGCGGCCACAGCACGATCTCTGTGTGCTGTCCCCCGGTTTCCCGGCAAAGTTGTCCGAGATGCGCGGCCACTTTGCCTCCTCTCCCAGTTCGGATCCGCTTCTGCCCCCCCCCCCCCGCGCCCCCCGCCATCGGGACAACCGCGGGAACAGCCTATTTCCGCCCGTGTTCTCCCAGGGCTCCGCGAGACCTCTCCCCCCGCGACCGCGGACTCGGTGGTCCCCGCTGTGCCACTGCCCCGGGGCGCCCGGATGGACGATCAGCCAGGGGTCCCCGTAAATGGGGGGACCAAGGGCGCCTGCGGGCTAAGGAAGTGGGGAGAGCAGGTCCGAGGGGGTGGGGCGGTGGCCGGAGCCTGGGGGTCCCGAGCCCCCCGCGCGCCCTCACCCTCCCCGCCGCTCCGCCCCGAGCCCCGGATCCCAGCCTGGGCGGTGAGGGGGTTGCCCTGTGTGAATTTTCCAGTTTGCTCCTCAATTGGTGGGCATCGCTGCCTGTGGGAGCCGATTAAATAAAAGAACTTAAAAAATCAACAAACCACAAAATAATTTAAATGTCCCGCTCACTGTAAACGAAAAAAGCAAGAAAGGGGGCGATACTAGGATTGTTTTTTTTTTTTTTTAATTCACCCTTCTTTACCTCTAGGCATTTCGTGCAAAGGCTATTTTTTACTAGAGATTTAGATGAACTCTTTGTTAAGTGAGGACTTCTTAGACATCATCTATCTCACTTTGGGGAAACTCGACTAGTAGAGGAAATGTCAGGAAAATGGGTTTGTCCAATAAGCTGTCCTCCGAGTCCGGGAAATCCCCTCTAGAGTGCAAAACCTCTGTGTGCATCTCCTCCTGTTCTTGGCCACCAAATAACCCAGTCCGAGAGCAGCTTATTTCTCCTGGCTCTCCACACTGAAGGGAGGACGGAGGGACAGGCGGTAGAGACGGTGGAATTGGCTCTGCCACTGAGGGTGGATGAAGTCAGGGTGGACCCTAGACATCACTTCCAGTGGAAGCTCGGGGTTCCACAGAGGAAGGGTGGCAACCCGGGGTGGGGGGTGCTTTATGCTCCAGTGAAAGTTGGCAGAGAACAAGGTTCTGTGTTTTGGCCACGGTCACAGTCAGTAGATACTGCCCTGGACTAGAAGCCTCCTGTGCTCTCTGTCCTATACCAACAGAGAACACTTTCCATGTGCTTAACAAGGTCCCTCACTGTCTCACCCCAGTATCTTGTGAGAGTTAGAGATTTTATTTGAGATGTAAAGGAGAGCATAGGAACAGTGTTTGTGATGTGTATTTTATACAGAGGGGGAGTATCCAGATTTTTGTGGTGGTTGTTAACTAGGGTATGGCACAGATGAAGTATTTTCTTATGATCAACAAAAGAGGAAAAATGATGTGAGGTGATCAATTCTCCTGATACTCCTTTAGTTTCCTGCTAGCTTCCCTTCTTCTCATAACCACTAAATGGCTTAAATGAGAAAAAGCAGCCCACCGTAAAACTTCTGTCTGGTGTTAGTAGAAGATTCCAGCTTAATCTTAATACTGCTGCTCATCAGTTCAGAGATTCTCACAGCCTGAGGGTGCAGCACTTTGGATGGGCAGCAGAGGGGAGAGAGATAGAAGGGCTTGGGTCTGAAGGCGTGTATTGGGAATGACTGGGGAAACATGAAGGAATGTTAGAGGGTAAAGATGTGTTGAGGTAGCTGAGAAATTTTGTTGGGACAGACTCCTACTGAGAATCAACACTTGCACAATAGAAAATGTGGTCAAGCCTTATTAAAAAATGTTTGAGGTCCTCCAGTTTGGGAAATCAATTTGTGCTGTCAGTTTGGACTACACTTCTGGAATACGGAGGCTTTGGAATATTTAGTGACTGAAATATATATACTTTCTGATGGATGCACTGCACGGAGAAGAACTTGTCTGAATTTCCTCTTGCAACAGAATCCATTGACTTGGTTTCCCTAGACACTTTCAGAGGCTTCTTCCTAAAGAGTCTCCTGGAATGATCAGTGGGGAAATGGGAGAGAAAAGCTGAGGATTCTTATTTTTTTGGCATTATTTGTCTGTTTTTACTTTTTTTATTATTCAATGGTGGGTATGCTGAGGTACATCCATATAAGACTTTAGTTTTTATGATGCTTAACAACATGGAAAAAGTCAATGTTCACAGGGTTATTCTATAAATAGAATAACATAAATATTCTAAGAATCCAATTTAGCTTAGGTTTTATGTCATAAGTAACATTAGGTGAAGTTACTTTCTCAATATTTTGGGGAGGGAGTAAACTATTTTCTTTTCACAAGTTTTTGACAAGATATATATTTGGTTCGCAGGGTATAACAGCATTTTAAAAAAGTAAGCTGTACAGTAAATAGTGCTGTCTTTAGCTTTTTATCCTAAAGATAAAATTCAATAATTAAGTGTTAAATCATTACTGTCGTGATCATAACCATAACGTGCATATTAAAGGGTTTGTTGGTGGGAAACTAAAACAAAGTTATGTGTATAAAACTTGCTAATGAAAGCGAGCATGTTTCATCATGTATTCTGCACACAAGCCCCTGATGAAATAGATCAGTGGTAAAAAGGAGAGAGTTCTCTCAAAGAATTCTGGTCTGTTCTTTTCCTTTTGATCTCTGTTTCTTTCTCCAATGAATGTATAAACTTTACTGTGGATTTTGTCTTAGTGTTTGCTTTAAAGAAAAAGAAAAACATCAAACAACCCAAAATATGGGTTGCTGCTTTGGAAATGTGAATGGTAAGGAATATTGGTACTAGAAAAATATCCTGCATTCTGTACTGTCTCTGAATTAAACTGTGTGCCTTTTAGTACTTGATATTTAAATATTAGCTTCAGCTTTTATTTTAGTTCTATAGTTTCCATCTTTTAAACAACTGGTCTTACAGAATGGAATAGAGACTGCTACTAATTTTGAGAGCTGACACTTTAAAGTTTAATCTTTGTGAGAGATATAGAGGCTGAATAAATAATTATGATTAAGTATATAACTTAATACTTAATTAAGTATTGTTGATTCTTTTACTCAGCTTTTGAAATGTGGATTCTAACTCACTGACATTGTCAAACTCATTTGACAATTAAGAAATTATGCTTTCAGATGATGAGAATGTATGGGTGGATAATTGTGGTTTGCTTGAGGATCAAAAATATAATACATATATAAAAAAGTATAATTCCTGCAGTCATATTAGATCCCAAGTTTTACTTATTTATTTGTCAAGATTATTTATTCCCTTAATGGTTAAAAGTTAAAATTGAATTTTTCTACTTACTTACAGAACGTGAACAATGTACTTCTGGAATAATATCTTACCTATTTTTTGTGAGGTTCAAAAGTTGTAAGCTACATGGTGAATCATGAGATGCACAAATCAGCTTTTCAAAAGTGTAAGTTTAATTGATAGAGATAATTTAATGATGCACAGTCACTGTTGCTTAATGTTATCCCTTTAATTTAAACAAAATTTCATCTAGTAAGAACTTGAAGCTTGTCCTAGATATGCAAAGAAAAGCCTTCCCACCAAAATACAATTTAGGCCATTATGAAGGCATTGTATGGGTAGGAAATGATAATCCAGAAAAAACATACCGTAGGTGTTTAAACAAGAGGTTGATATAAAAATGCTGAAGTCTTCAACAAGTCTCATAATATATTCATCTACAATTCAATAAAGTAAGGGAGTTGATACTTAGAATAATTCTATAAGTGTTTTTCTGTTTCATCAATAAGACACTCAGCCCAGGAGAGTCTCGCTTGCTGCAGTGTGGGAGGCTTTGTGATGAGTGTAAGTAGGTGGTATTTTTTATGTTAGTCATTCGATAGTGAAAAATAGTACTCTCCAATACATGCCATATTTTTAGCAACCTGCCTTATATATTCGTTTTTTTCCTGTTGGGATAGAATAAGGAAACATTTGTGAATACTTTTTTTTTCTTTTTTTCCTTCTTGCACATCTAAGGAATTGTGATTTCTCTCCATCCACGTCCAAGTCCAATTCTTTGTTGATAAAAAGAACTAATCATAAAAACTTAGTATCAGTTAACCTTGATCTTAAAGTTATTATCATTTTAATTGATCATTCGCAATATCACATGGGATACAGTATGACATTTTAATATGAAATAATACATAATGATTGAAGCAAATTAATGTAGACATCATCTTTCTGTAGTAAGACACTTGAAACTTTTCAACTATTTTAAAATATTCAATCTCTAATAGCTTAGATTTGATATTCAGAAATAGACTTAGTGAATTGAAATAAACTTCAATTAATACTAGTGAAATATTTTTCCCTAGACAGGAGGAATGAGCAAATATATTTATATAAGTGGGAAGAGAATTAGGAAAAGTATCTTTGAGGGAAATTTTGCAAATGACTATTTAAGAAATCTGCCATGGTCTGCTGTCTTTACTAGCGTATATTCTAATCTCCCTACTAGCTGTTACAACTTTGCTGATCTCCAGACTTTACCTATTGAAATGTATCAAATTTCGAAGTTGCAGTAAAAAGAGTATCTCAAGATTTATGTACTCAAAATCATAGCTCCACAAGATAGCTTAATACTGTAACATAATAAATTGGCATGTATCTTTTGGGACATCACTTTTATATAATATTTAGTGAGTTTTTTCTCATACCATATTGGAATTTCAGCTAAAATAGAATTTGGCAGAGGTTGAAATTTTTAAGTTTAAGGAGAATGACCACTTACTTTTATCCAAATCTCTATGAATTTCTTGAGTATATGTATTTAAATTGGTAACTGAATGAGTAAATATGTACCTGTCAAAATAAAAGCTTAATTGTTAAGAACTGTGTTTGGTTTTTGATAAAATTTTCAGCTTTGAAAACTCTATGTGACTAAATGTAAGCTACCTCATTTTATATCACTGTAGATTTCAACACATTAATATTTAAATGTTTATTTATATTTCTTCCTTCACTTGAAAAATGTTTAAGGCAGGAAGTGATTTTCTATCCTCTATGACTAGAAACTTACAGACCAACCATAGAATGAGCAAATTTAAAGATTACTATCTCTTCAAAAGGATTATGGAGGCACACTTTCCAAAAATTAAACTTTGCACCCAGTGTCTTGAGAGTTTTCTTGATATTTCTAAACATTATTACATTGTAGACTGAAAACTATTATAAGCCCTGTTTAGATTTTACAATATTTATATTGTTTTGTTCATGTTAAACAAGTTATCTCCGGTGTTTCTGTGCCAAGTTGACATTAAAAAAACCCCTTAAAAATAAAAGATTTCAGCATTCAGTCACAAAAGCTGTAATTGCCGTGGCAATGCCTATCAGTGAAACAAGGGCTAAACCTCCAGCCTCAGATTTAATTCAAACAGTCACCCATATCAGAATGGAGTTCAGAAGCAGTTAGAATTCACAGGTGCACCAAAATCGAAAAGCTTTTACGACGACTTTAGCAGTGTGCAACACTTGAGGAGATTCATTTATGTGGTTGGAAGGCTGTTCTGTTTAAGAGTAGTATTTAGAGGAAATTGTTCAAATCCTGCTTCTGCTCTTCCCCAGTGGTGTTGTCTTTGTCTCAGGTTTCTCAGATGTGGCACGTTGGGGTTAGGGGTGGTCAGGATTTGCTTCGGCTAAAGAGGTTTGGTTGCAGTGATTTTTAGCTACAGTTGAAGAATTTGTTCAAACAATTTCTAAACAACTCCAGTATCTAACCAATGAAAGCAAAGTACCTCTGGTTCAAGAGAGTTTGTGGACACTATCCTGCTTACTTACTGTTAGCTCCTGAGATATTGCCAAAAACTTTAAGACTGGGTAACACGGAGAAAAAAATCTCAGGATCAGCTGATCTCCAATTTCCAGATCTGAGAGTCTATGGCTCCTTACAGTTTGAGAATGGCTTTTGTGTCCTCTTCAAAGAAAATAATTTTCACATTGATAAAGTTAAATAGCTCTTTTCAATTGCTCAAAGATGGTCACATGTTAATATCAAAACCTGTTTATCCTGTGAATATTTTATTTTTGTTTTATGGATACCAAAATGGAGATTCAGAAAAATCACATTAAGATTTATGAGGTTATGGGGCCGGGGATTTAGCTCAGTGGTTTTCCGCCGCCTGCCTTGCAAGTGGAAGGATCTGAGTTCGATCCCCGGTACCAAAAAAAAAAAAAGAATTATGAGGTTAATGAGTAATAGAATGAGGATTTAAATCTATGTATTCTGTTTCCAAATCCTATGCTCTTATATATAGACCAAAAGTCAAAGAAGTTTTGAAAGAATTTTGAAAGGTAGAGGTTTCTCAATATTTTCAATATTCTAGCTTCAAAGAACAGTTACCACATTTAAGCTATAGTCATGGTATTTATTATTATTACAGAATATAATTGTTCAATATTTCATTTTTTTAAACAGTGTGCTCATTCCTAACCTGTGGACCAAATTACTGTTGATATCTATTTGTTAATAAAACCCAAGAGAATGTGATAAATGAATCATAAAATGAGGCCATTAAGTAACAGTTTCATAACCTTAAATCAACCTTTTAAAATTAAATCCTATTTAACTTAGCGAATTATACTAGTTTTCCTCATTATTTTGCTTTTCAAATAGCTATAAACAATTTGACCTTTTTTAGGACTGTAAATTAAATGTAACTTCTAGTATGGATTTGACATCTCAGCTTGATGTACACTTAGTTTTTTTCTTGAAATTAAAAGAAAGTCTGGATGATCATAACTAAAATTATAAAGTGCTTAGGTTTATGGTATACCAGAAATCTGGATATAAATACTAGGTGATTTAATCCACAATGAAGCAAATATCTTGTTGGCAATCTTTGAGATTGAACAACATTAAATAAATTACTATAAAGTAAACTTGTTTTCAAATTTTGATATAATTTTTGTATAATCTTTTCCCCAAATTTTGTGAATTAAAAACTAAGCATTGTAAATGATGATATACATGTGTGTAATAAATGCTTACATGGATAGGGCACTTCTTTTATATTCATAAAGTGTAGTAATATTTAATAACACCTTTTCTGAGGATGATGTTTAAACCTTTTGCAAATCTCAGAATTTATGGGTGTTATAAGTAGATGTTATGATTTATATGGTAAAACAGATTTTTCTATTACAAAATCTTTGTTTTCTTATCTCTCTGCTCTTTCATGATCTGTACTAGATTTTGGCCTTCTTCTGGAGATAATTTCCCTTAAAGCAATAGCTTCTGTCATTGCTAGAGTGACTGATTACGTGACACGAAGAGGAGAACACAGCAGAGCTGTACTGAGCTTTGGGACCCAGCTGGTAGTTCAAACTGCCTTGCATTGCTAGAGCTTCCCACAAGCCTACCTGCTTGGTCATTCTTTCAGTGGATTTAATGACTATTAGCCATGAACATTCTGGACAACTCCAAAAACAGTTAAAAATACCAACCTTAATTCTATGAGAGCCAAGAGCCAGCTATATTTGCCTTTGCTGGAGGCATGTCATGCTTCAATTACTAGCCCACACATTATCATTATCTAACTTATTTCCACATTTGTTTTAAAATCCACACCTTTCCTTAGAATGTCTAAAAATTCCACATTATCTACCTAAGATAAAAGAGACTTTGATTCTTCTAGAGTGGAAACAACCAATTCTGTTGCCATGAGCCACAGCATTTTGTGCAACATAATATAATAAATCAATGTCATGAATGGGTAAATGCTGTTATCTAAGATTCTAAGAGTTTATATATACTAGTAGTATTTTGAGAAATTTAAAAGTCCAAAACAGAAGAAAAAGCTAATTCGAGGAAGTAAATTGTTTACCTTAAGATTTTTTGAATTATATTTTAGTTTTCCATCTCTCTTTCAACATAAGATGTATTAGAAATTCTATCTATTCTTAGTAACAGAATTAGTTCTACATCTTCTAGGCAACTGATGTTTAGTATTATGAATCTTTTTATCATAAAACTGATAGTATTTCTCTTTTACCTTAGTTAGCCCTTTATTTTTACTCTAGAGGCATATTTATTGTCCATCTTTAACAAATACTTGAATCTTAATTTATCCCTGGCTTCATAATACTTTTTGCATCCCTAAATACTTTCATGAAGTATTACTGATTATAACTAAATTAAAACAAGTATACTTAAAATTATTGGAACCTTTTGAAAAGGCTGAATTATTTTCATAATGTGTCAGTGTACAAACAATAATATTTCATATCTTGTGGAAAACTAATGCTTTATGCATTTTCTTTAATTTCTCAGGGGGCTATGAAATATAGAAAATTTAAATTATAATACTATCCATACATAGTTATAGTTTGCTCATAACTTCCATTGCATATAAGAGCTGTGTAATTTGTGATCCTGTTTTCCACCAAGTGAAATGCACTAGTCAGAGTAAAAGAAGAACTCTTAACGGTAATGTTATTAGAGCCCCTACTTGTTCTACAGCATTCTTTGTCGTCACTATTGCTACTCTTTTTTTGTTATTCTCAAATTTGACCTTTGTGAGAATGATCACCAAAGCGATAAATTTCTGAATTTCTATGCCTATTATTTTTGACTGATGTGGAGTCATTCTTTAGGAAAAGTTAAAATAAATGAGCTCATCTTCACAATTTTGTTTAATGTTTTCCAATCCACTTTGTAAAATCAGTGTTTTTATCAGTTGATTTCTCTAGGCAGCAGAGGCAGTTAGACTTTTAGATATTTTATTTCATCTCATTAAGTTTCTTAAAGTTCACTCCTGAGTCACAGTTCAAAGAGCAATTACATATACATTATTGTATCTTGATAATAAAGCTCTTTATTAAATCATTCCTGGGAGAAACTATAAGCATTTAGTAATTATGGAATGTGAAATACAGAGCTGGATTAAATTAAGTATATTTTTGGCATGTGGCAAGTGACAGTGAGGGTCTTTCATGGGGTTCTGAATTCAGTTACAATTCAAAACTACCTACATTTTAATAAATACTAATCCATACTGAGCCTCTGTCTGTCTACTTCATCTATTTCCTAAAACAGTAATTTCTTATAATCTACAATGAAAAAATATAATGAATTTAGAATGTTTAACATTTACAAGAAACACAGCTTTTTGAAACACTTATTTCATATTTAGACACTTTGAAGTGAATTTCAGAAAATTCTAAAACAATACAATTCAAAGTGCAGTAAACTTTTAATTTTAAAAGTAAAATGCTATCAGAAACAAATAGCAATGCTATACTTTATCTTGATGGTTATAGACTTTTGTAGTTATAAAAATCATCTGTGAACATGTCAAGTGTTAATTTTGCCTTCTCTACCTCTGCTTTCTCGTGTTTAGTGAGATGCACTATCCATCTTATTTGTAAACTTTGTTCTCATTCAAAGTTATGAAATTGTGTTTTCCAGCATGCACAATACAATGAGGAGTCAAAGCACTGAGAAGGATTTTTCTACCTGTGGTGTTATTGGTGAATAGAATCAGAGTACAAATGTATAAATATAGCAAGATGAAACATCAGTGAGAATTTGGGAATGTTTACAGTAATTTATAGCTTAACTGAAAGGTAAACAATGATTCTAAGTAAACATAAAATCAATAGAATAAGTGTCATGCCTGTATCACAAGAGAATCTTTGACTTCAATATTCTGTCCAATGTCTAAATTTTACATTAAAAGACTTATGATTCATTGTGGTGTTATACTAGTAGGTTTATACCTTATCATTCTTTTGTATATATGTTATTGAATTGTTTGCAAAAATTTGACTTTGAAATATTTTCAAGGTATATATATTGTAGGAATTTGTAGCTATTTGATTTTTTACTTTAATAATCTCAGGTGGCTTCTATTTTCATTCACAAGGTGATGATACTGAGCAATGCATGTCTGCCTCCTGCCTCTCACCTGAGCTACATGTAGTCTTCCAGTTTTCACTAATTTACTAGAAATCTGTATCTGAATGTTCAAAGTGACTTCAGTCTAACAACTCTGAGCAAACCCTTTGCTTCTTCACAAATCTGTGCTTCTTGTAGCAACCTGATTTGTTTAATCTTTCATTGTTCGCTTAGGCACAAACCGAAGCTCCCCTCCTCTCTTTTTTTTTTTCACCATCTCACTTACTTAATTACTCAGTAAGTCCATTTTATGGTATAGTCTGTGTTTTCTCCTCTGTTAAAATGTTAAATCAATTAAAATATTTCATTAAAATTCTAAATCAAGTTCTCATCTTTTCTAATCTGTTCTATCCTATGAAATATGTATAGATTTGTGGCAGTGATACTGAACATATTGCAGTGAATGTGAATGTGATACAGCCCTAGAACTCCAGGGATGGGGTCAGAATCACTGCAAATATTGTCTTCTTTATTACAAGTAAGTCACTTTAGAGTATGTTGGGAAAAGCTAGAAACTGGGACATTAAAACTCAGCCTGAAGATGACTAGAAATGGATTTAGAAGTTTTCAGAAATGCCTCAGGTTACTCTCCAAAAGGGAGAGAAGATGGCTTCTGGAAGCTAGACCTGAGAGTAGCCACCAATAGACTAGGAGAAAAATGTTCAGGAAAAGGAACTACAGACTCTTTGGAGATAAAAATGACCAATTTTAAAATATTTTCTGCATTCATGAAATCTTTGCATTACATTATCTCAGAACCATGAATTATGTTTGACAATTTCCTTAAGTGATTTCTGTACTCTTGACAGTTTGATCAGAGTTCTTATAGCTAAAAGTATTATCTGTCCCTGGGAATTTGAGAGGTGACCCAAAGATACGCTGCTAATGCAATAAGCCAGCTCACTAGAAAGGGAGGTTGGCCTCTAGGAATTTCAGTGACGATATGCTAGAAGTTTTAAATGCATATAATTCCTAATGAATCCAGTTGTTTGGTCATCTGTGTATCTGTTGGTTAGGTAGCTTTGTAATTGTTTCACCTTTTTTATCTGTAGTTCTTTAATAAATGTTAGTGTTTTAGCTGTTCTATAGAGGCTATAATAAGGGCTTAAGGGGAGTAAGGTAATGTAGATATGCATACATCAAAGTAGGAATTGGATTTTAAAATCCAACTGAAGATGTCTCATGATAGCAATGAGTAGTAAGAAATTTCCTAAGAAGATATGATTTTCAAGGAGAGGTAACCTGTCCATGGTTTCCTTTTTAACTACTCTTTAACTACATTTTAACTAGTCTCCCTCTGTCTCATCAATTTCCAGGCAGCTAATTTTGAGCAATACACATTTCCGCATTTTCAGATATTCCTTTAATAATAAAATATTTTGTCTTTCAACTGCTTAAGATCTTTGTTGATTTCTGGTTTCTTCATAATCCACACTCCTCAAAATGATGAAATATAAAAGAGATATCTCACCTCCAGGCTATGAACTCTCTCCTACATACATGCACATGGGCACATGTTCTCTCTCCGTCGCTACCTCTCCACTGAACAAAGCACGTTTCCTTCATCATGACAGTTCCTTTCCTTCTCTAGTAATAATGCACGTGTAGTTGTCAAAACACATCTCTACTTCTTTGCCATAAGAATTCCTACGTATTCACCAATAACTAGTCTTAAGAAGAGATGAGTGTTTTTCTTTCATGTTCCTTCATACTGTATACATTGAGCTGCATCATGCATTTTAAACTAATTTGCGATGCTGTAGAGAAAGCGGACTGTTGTTCTTTTGCAACTTGTTGTGCATTGCATAAAGGCCAGTATAAAGTCAAAATAATTGACTATATTATGAGTTTCCTCAAAAAGACTGAATTTTTTTCCCTTAAAGGCAAAGTCCTGTATATATATATATCTGTTAGGTTAAGCTTATATTTCATAGTTTTTAGTTTCATAATCTCTGTATTTCATGTTAACTATAAATTATGAAAGAGGTATGTTAAAAATTCTTCTTTTGAATGTGTGTTTATTTCTTGTGGTATTTCTCAAAATTTTCCTTTTAGTTGATATTATGTTATCAAATACATATAAGTTTAGCATTGCTATAATTTCCTGGAGAATTGATACTTCATTATTTTGTAATAAATCTCATCTCATAAAAATTTCCTCCTTAAAATTTATTTTGTTTGATTTTAATATAGCTACATTACCTCTTGCCAATATCACCATAACATTATCCAATGTTTTTGTTAGTATTTCTGATATATATGCATATTTTCATCTCTTTATTTTTATTTTATACTTTATTTTTAATTTTTTTGTACTTATATTTTAGATGTATCCTTGCAAAGAGCAGATAGCTAGATTTTATGCATCCATTTGGTTAATGTTTTGGCTTTTATTTATTGCACTTTATAATCTATGTAATTTGGATTTATTTGTACTATTTACTTATTTCAACCATTTTAGATCATGATTTAATATAATCTGTATTTATTTCTACCATTTATTTATTTCTACAGTTTTAAATCATCATTTCTGTTCAGGCCAGAGATCATTTTTTCTGCTGTCTGACATATCTATGGTGGTGGCAAACTTAATTTTCCTTGTACTATGAAAATGCCTTTATTTTGCTTTTGTTTTTCAAATTATTTTTCTGAGTGTACAATTCCAGATGATCCACATATTTTCCCTTAGGATATTAAAGGTATTTCACTATCTTCTTTATTTTAATGCTGCTAATAAGAAATCAGATCTTAATAAAAATATTGTTCGATAGCAGTATTGTTTATTAGCTACTTTGAATTCCTCAAAGCATTCTGTTTTTACCATTCAGATTCTTGTATATGCCTTTTTATGAACTTAAAAATAATTCAGCTTGGTGTTTTATAAGTTTCTTGAAAGAAAAAATTGGACTGTGTTATAAGTAGAGTTTTTCTAAGAATCATTATAACTGTCTATTTAAGTGTTTGCCTGTCAACTGCAACCTATGGTGATTATGCTATACCTTTCTGAGGCTTTATTTTTTGTTATATATTCTGCTTTGATTTTTCTATGTGAATTATGCAAAATATAAACATGTAAGTATAAACATTGGGGAATATGGTTTGGGTTTTACATATTTAATACTACCTGCTACATCACTGATACATGTTAGATATTTATTACATCCCTAATTGATGTATTTTGGCAATATTTAATGGTAGGCCAGAAACTTATATTAGGGAAAGAATAGTATCTTTTTTAGTCTGCTTTTCCTTTTCTTTGTTACTTGGTTCAACAAAAGATAAAAGCATGAGTTTCGTGATGAGTAAAGGGTACCTACTTCCTCTTACATATTTCTACATTTCTTTTTGTGAAGTCTGTTGCTATATGATAAAAGTACAGTCATCTTTGAGTAGGGTGAGAGAATTTTTACTTTGGATCTCTGGGGCCAACTTTTGGAGTAATATGTATCAAAATATTGTAGAAGATATAATTTTGTAGCTGAATTTTTCTTACTGTAGACTTTCTACTATGTAGCTGATTTCGAATTTTATCTTTTCTGTAATGCTTAATCTTGGGAGAAAACTTTTTCTAGATTCTATATCTTTGATATAGAATTAATGACAA
Organism: Heterocephalus glaber; assembly: GCF_000247695.1. The sequence continues at coordinate 1,844,552 of NW_004624839.1, forward strand.
TAATCTTAGTTTGGCTCAATTTTAGCTTAGGCATCATAATGTATGTTCTAAGATTAAACAAAAACTGTGTGTGTGTGTGTGTGTGTGTGTGTGTGTGTGTTCATACTTATATTGAGTTCAGCTTCATGGAACCAACATAGTGACTGAGATATACTGTTGCTTACATACATGATTTTCTAAGATCTTCTACGCTCGTTGACTCTAAGTGGTCCAGCAATTTGATGGTTAGTATTTGACTTGACTCTGATCATAACAAGAATTTTCACAGTTATTTAGAGTTGGGGCATGGCAGGCTCCACTTGTCAAAGCCTGGAGCTTCAGTGTCTTTGCATTCTGTTTTCAGCTCAAGTTAGACACTAGTACAAAACTGATGTTAAGAAAATATTCCTGCTTTTCTAGCTATGATTCTTACAATTAACTGCACAAGACCATATGACAGAGAGTTTGGAGTACGATAGTATATGTTTATCCAAACAAAAGTACAAAAGAGGGCCAGGGACTTAGATCAGTGGTGCTGCTGCCTGCCTCACAAGCCAAATACATAAATAAATAAATGTACAAAAGTGACTTTTGAAATATTAATTTCACTTATGCTTATTACTTCAAAAACTTCAAATTTTGGTATACACTTTGGACTCTATTGAGAAATGTAATTCCCCCCATCATTTTAATTGCTAATTATGTTTGTAACCACTGATGTTTTCTATTTGCTCTTGTAATTACTTTAATATCCAGTGCTTCTTATAATGATATTTCAGATGCATGCACTTCAGAGACATTAAAATGTTGTTAGTCATTTGTAAGAATCATATTTAACAAATGAATTTTTTTGCTTTACATTTTTTTGCCCCATCATCAAGTTAGTTTTACACTTGGAAAATAATATTTTAGACTTGTCACCTAAAATGTGCTTTGCACCTAGTAGGTATTTAATGGGTATTTGTTGAGTTAATTGCCTTTGTCTGATAATGATTTTCCAGTACGATCTTACTACTTTTTTTCCCTTCAGGTCCATTAGGTGACACGCATGTTAGAAATGTATTAGAAATAATTTGTAAACCCAATACAGTTCTCTGTTCATTAAACTTCCTGTTTCAGTATTTGTTTTGATAAAGTGAGTAATATGCAGGATTTGTAAATACGTGACCACTAAAATATGCGACCTCCTGGTACTGCTTGCATTATAACATAATAAAATTAATATAGTATGAACAGAGTCACTGTATTCTAAGGTAAAATTCCCATCAAAGTATTACAGTTTTAGAAAGAAAAACATGTCTTTCCTAGATGATGGTTAAATTGAATTTGACATTTCTCATTCTTGACCAATAACAGGAAAAAAATGATAGCATCTGAAGGTAGAAGCTGCATTCAAGTTTGCATCTGATGAGTTCATGGATTATATTGACTCAGCACTGTATTGTAACTCAGCTCAGACAAATTAAGATTGTTTATATTTTGTCCAAATCACATACTGTGTAAAGTACATCAAAAGAAAACTGTTTTGAAGAAACACAAGAGGAAGTCAAGAATAGTATCATAACATCCACACATATAATCTCTGAGTTCAAATTACAGAATATTAATCTTTGAAAATAAGAAAACTTAAATAATGACTAACAAATAATAAACATATGAAGATAGCTACCCACTTAGTTAATATCTTTTATCAAAGTATTTTAAAATGGTTATTGCACTGAGTTGGAGTATAAAAGGACTTTACTTCCCTAATCCTGGAGAATTTGGAGTCAAATTAGTCACATCCTGCTCATTGAAGGAGAAAATGAATGCAGTCTAATAATCTTTGAGAAACCAATTATAGCTCATTCTTTTCTTGCTCAGTTTTGAAGTCACATAGACATGGGTTCATTTCCATTTGCAAACTGTGACCTTGAGCAAGATATTTAACATTACTAAATGTCCATTTTCTCAAATAATAAAATGGGATTAATAATTATACATACTGCATTTAGATCATGAGACTATGATGAGTTAACGTCTAGTCATCAGTGTTTGACATAGACCCATCCATACACGTATCAATTGCTATTTCATTACCTTTGTTAATGGGATATGCACAAAAGGGCTGGTAAGAGTGGATACAACATGATTTGGATTTTTTTTTAAATGAGTGCATTCACTTGGGTAAGGGAATGTTTCACCCTGGGAAGAGAAGCTGACGAACTGACTGTGTGGGGAAGAATTAGCAAGTGTCCATGTTAAAATCTGTCCTGGGATGAGACTAGCATGTTGGTCTTTGCATGACTTTGTGATAGAACTAGATATAAGCACTTGAGTTTAGTATTATCAAATGCTCTCCAAAGGTTCCTAACTGCCTAAAGGCAGTGTTTAATTTTAAACACCAAGAAAAGTCAATCAGCCTACACTTAAAATATGCATTAGAATGTGTTTCGCATGCATTAAAACCTAATTTCACATCTCACCAAGTTTAACTACTTTTTTGCTTAACTAGTCTCAGGTCCTGGGTGTTTTCTCTATTTGTAGTAGGGCAAATAGTTTTAATTTATATAGGGTTATTTAATAACTTATGTATTCAGTCTATTTGTATACAGGCTTTCAGGAAAGTTAATTCCTTGAGGTATTTTTTTAAATAGTGTTTATAAGAAATTTAAGAAAATTAAACACTAAAAACAATTTCCCTGTCAACATAGAGAAAGAAAATTTTGGGGCTGGGGATATAGTTCAGTGGCACTGTGCCTGCCTGGCAAGCACAAGGTCCTGGATTTGATCCCCGGTACTGGAAAAAAAATTGTGCATGTGTGTGTTACTGGGAGTTGAATCTAGTGTCTTTGCTCTGAGCTACATTCCCACAGTTACTTTTAAAATTTTCTATTTATTTATTTATTTTTATCTTGAGATGGGATATTTCTAAGTCACTAATTTGTTCATCCTGGGTTCAATCTTGTGATTCTCCTGTCTCAGTGCCTCAGAATGTCAGAATTCTAGGGGTGTGCAACAATGCCTGGCTAAGAAAAATCTTAATAGAGTAGAGAAGCAAAATATTATCAAATCTATGTATATTATATAACAAATGATCTATATCTTATATATAATTTATTGTGCCTATGTTTACTAAGTTATCGTGATGGTATTTATTTGTTCTCTTATGTAGACTTCTCCCATTCTCAGAGCCTCTGTTTTTAAATCTTCACTGTTACCATTTTGCTTGAAGACTTTATGTTGGAATATTTCATCTTTCAAATTGTAAAGATAGCCAAACTAGTTTGTCTATGGTAATATTTCAAAATTCTCAGTGGAAATCTAAATGCTTACATATCAGGAAGACACAGAGAAAATAATGCTGGTGACATTTCTTTCCTCCCCCTTTTCAGCATACAAATGGTAGCAGAATGTTGCTTACAGCCCTGCCTTGTTTGGTTTATGTAATTTCTCATAACTATGTCCAGCTTTGTGGTTATGGACTCAAAGCAAAATTACTACCGACACGTCCAAAAAGCTATTTTAGTTAATTCAATTTTTGCCCCTGCCTTAGAGTGTCAATGTTAGATCTTCCAATATTTTTGGATTACCAATTTTGTAAAATATATAAGGATACAGGCAAAATATGAGGCCTGAAAAATAGAGAATCTACAGTTCCTCCTAAAGAATGGTCTTCAATTTGACATTAGAATTTTTTACCATTTTATTTCCCTCCTTTCCTGATCCAATGTGCAGTTGGAACTGTTGCCAAAAACTTTTCTTCCACTTTATCACAGTTCAAGGAGACATGAATTTTATTGCGTTTCAGTTATAGCATTCTCTCTGTTTGTAACTCTATTTTTTTTTTCTTTTTTTGGAACCGGGGATTGAACTCAGGTCCTTGCGCTTGCGCAGCAGGCGGCGAAACTACTGAGCTAAATCCCTGGCCCTTGTAACTATTTCTATTATAGTTGCAACTCCTGTAACCATATTCTATGACTGTGCTTCTTTAATATAGTTGACATTTAGGGGATATAATTCCAGGAAAATAAATTAATAAGGTGCTTGACTTAATAGTGAGTTAGTAACAATAGTGATATGCATTCTATCCTTTTGGACTTTATGTAGAATTAGTATGGAGTTATGTCTAGCCCTCTTTAGAAAAATTTTGGAATAGACTGTAATTGTGCATAAAAAGTCTTTTTTCTTGAAACTGGAAATGACTTTGCTTTCAACCTATTGGCCAGAAAATGAAATTTGTGGCCCCAGGCAGATGTTAATAGTAGTGGATATAAAAGTAGATAGGGCCATACCTGAGATGTTCTGAGCATCAGCTCCAGTTTTTCATGACCTACAAGGAGATGTTGAAGGTGCTATGTTGAGAGAAGGTTCGGGCATTTCCAATGTTAAATTGAAAGGAAGGAACAATAACATTCAAAAATTACTACTTTTAATTTTTGGATTAAAGTTTGTACACCTCATTACTATGTCAGTTTTCACATAGTCCCACAAAGATTGTTCTTAAAAACGTGTTTCTTCAATTTCTGATCAATGTAAGTGCATATAGCCTTTTTGTTCTGGTACCAGGGATTGAACTTAGACATATATATATATATACATAGCCTTTTAATTTGTTCTCTTATGTAAACTTCTCCCATTTAGGAGTTTATTACTATTCCACAGCTCACTAAAGACTTAGAATTTGACAGGGTCAGAGTGCTGCAGTGAAAGTTTCAGTTCAACTTGTGTTAGTGATGAAGTTTTATAATTTGGGCCTAAAAAGCTTACACTTACTGCTCCTGTTGTCCTAAAAAACACCCATAGCCACCTATATGATATGATAGTTTCACGCCTGTTTAGCCTGATCATCCTCAGCTGGTACATGGATCACTATAACCATAAACACTAGTAAGCACTACACGATGGATAGATGTAAGTGTACATGTACTCTAGACAGAAATCTAAAAGAACTTCCCCAGAAGCAAGTAAAACACTGCCTGTAAAAATAGCCAGTTCAGAAAGATTTTGATTGTGTTATATTCAAATAATGAAATTTTCCTAAAAATTTAAATAATTTTCTTCTCAAGGACGTTGCATTTTAGGAAAAAGAAAATATAGGCAGTCTTCATAGAGGGACTTTTACAAAGTTGAAAGTACTATACAAAAGCATACACAAAGTATCCAGATATTTATATCTTGAAGAAAGATAGTGATCTTTATTGTAACTCTATTGTGTCTAGATTAATGCCACAAGATGCTATGATCCACTTTAGTTAACTAAGAGACTTATAAACTAATTTACTACACTGTTTTACATAATAAGTATTCAGCAATCTAAATTTTCATTACTTAAAGATGAAAAAAGGGAGTTGTTTCTAGGTTAAATATTAAAAGATGCAAACTAAGGTACTCATTCAGTTAAGGCATGCAGATGAGCGTGTGGACAGAAAACCAACCTTAACATTGAGTTTTATATGTTGTATCCTCCACTAGTTTTCATCATAGTCTCATTATTTGAAACTTCTCTTTTCTTCCAAATTGAAAGAACACCCACTCTTTGTTTCTTATTGAGTTTTCTGTTTTCACTTGCTCTTAGAAACATCCCTAAAGACCAATTGCTAGATTACATCCTTAAAATTTCTCCTTCAGCAGCCTGGATAGGAAATTATCTTGGAAAGAGGAATGTAAGTCAAAGTGTTTAAAATTTGTGTCTGAGATTTCTTAAATATGACCTCTATAAGAACTATGCCTCTCTTAGGAAGACAAATTATAATGTGATCTCCCCACTATTAAGGCAACCCATCTGAGATTGAAAAGAAATATGTGCATGTCTAGCATGACAAAATATTCTGACAAAACCTTGGAAGCAATTAGAAAATGCACAGAGATTTTGGATTTCAAATTTAATTTTGATTAGTTAATATAGTAGATATTATATAAGTGATATATACTCATAGACACATTGAAGTTGGATGAGTTAAAATTAAAAGTCAAATAAATCTCAATGAGTGTTACACCAGAAACCGTGTTGGGATTTTAGATTTTCCTGTACAGCATGTGGTTCAAGTGATTTAAATAATAAATATCTTTCCCAAGATGTATGCTTTTCAGATTATTATTCTGCGTGTTCTTTTATGCAACAAAATAAAAATTTCTGCTTAGCTATAGCGAAAATATTTTGTAATTCTGGAAAAGGAGAAGTATAATTTTTATATTATGGATTGTTTAATTATAATAGATGCTTTTAAAGCCACTTTTGATGCATAACTTTTGTTACATTAAAATAAATAGTCTTTTAGATGGCCTGTCATCAGTTAACATATTATGCCAGAATAAAAATTATGAATGGCTAAAGTGAATATGCAAAAGCTATTAGTAAATGGAATCAAACAGAGACACATTTTTTAAAAAATAGTGAAAACTTAGGCAAGTTTAAAAGTATTTGGATTCTTAAAGTTCAAAGAGTATGGCTCAACCTAACAATCAAATAATTTTGTCTTCTTAATAACTACGCAGAGCTGCACTCCTTAGAATAGTTCTTTTTTTCTTAGTAAAGGGGGTTGCAGTATTATAAGTTTTGCATCTTCTCAAGACAAAAAATATCATTACCTCATGGAGAATGTGAAGGTGTAGGTTTCAAGTTAAATGTCTTCTCATTTTTATTACCCTAATCCTCTGAAAATCATTTGCTTTAAAATGTAGATAGATTGCTATGTTCTATGAAATGTATAAATCTATGCAAGAATATAACATTTAGGATACCTTATAGAAATAATTGGGATTTATATTTTTCTCTGAATAGACTGATACTGTGTAGAAAATAGAAAAATAGTGGAGAGAACTTTAAGTAATATTTAGTATGTTTATCATTGTTCTTAAAACATCTATATTAGAAAATCAACATTTTTAACAAAAGTGCTTTTACTTGGCTCCTTTCATGTGTTTTTATATAGCAACCCTAAATTTTCTACAATAAATATGTGTAAAGTATCTATGTCATTTCTCAAAGGAAAATTATCTTTTACATGTATTTTACATATGTGCGATATATTTTTAAAAAATAAAAATTTCTAGGAGATTCTTAACAAATACTTTTGGGAGCTGAGTAAATTTTCTTGCAATTATATGGTTAAAATTTTAAGAACTAATAAACATAAGTTTTCCTGAAGCTTTCTATGAGGTTTTTTCTAATTAAAGTGAAATTATTTAAAATACTTTCCTTATACAATTATGCTTGTCTGATTAGATCTATTTTATAATCTCCTTCTTTTTATTACCTTTCAAGTGATGGGAAAACAGACACTAAATTTTTGGGGACGTTTACTTAAATTTGTAATTCTATATCAAGTTTCATTTATTAGATTTCTAACATTCATTACGTTGAGCAAAAATATTGACAGAAAAATATTATACTGAAGCTTTTGTGCTTTTTAATCTAGCAGGTATGTGATCAGTTATCTTGCTGTAAAGAAGGAAGCTTAGTACACAATATCTTTAAAATAATGGTGCTGAAGTCATTTTATTATATGTTTCCCATTCCAGCTATAAGTGATTCTTTAGTTCCTTGAGAAAACCTGTCTACAATCATAATTTTTATCATCTAAATAGATTCACCAGTTAAAACTTTGCTTTACCCTTAAGAAATTCATAAGTCTATTACTTAAGGTATCAAAACTATGTTCTTTTATCTCTAGATCCACCGAAGTTTTTAAGGAAAATAGTGGATAAATAATATATTTTTCCAGCTTTGGTGAATGATAGGTGTATTGATTTAAGATTTCTGAACCGAAGCAATGAAAAACTGAGCAATGAAAATTGATACATTGAAATGATCGACCTCGGATTCCAAACTGTCTGGAGAAAAAGTACAGAAAGGCTTAGTGGGAGTAACTAAGTGAGGGGATAGAAGATTATTGTCAGAGACTCAGTGCTTGAATTCAGATTTTAAGAACTAGAGGAGCTGAGTGCAGGTGCAGGAGTGGGCATCTGAAGATGGGAGGTGAAGTGCATGGAGACAAGGAGTGTACGCTGACAGGCAAGTATTGGATTTTCCATTCTTTGGATAGGTATGAAGCCATTCAGAAAGATGGAAGTACTCGGGTCTTGAGGATAGTGAATAGAAGTTGGCTGTGGTGGGAATAATTTCTTGGGAGAAAACAAGGGGCCAGGTTTCAACCAAGGCAAGAAGCAAAGGGCAATTTTGACGAACAGATTGAGAATATAAGGAAATTTTGTTGTGGAGTAGAGTTATAAAGGACATAGTGGGAAATGTGGGAGGGAGCAATATTGTGGGAAATTAGAGAGTAGAGAAGTCACAGAGAATTCATATGGATAATATATTGGGAGAAGAGATCTCCATTAATGACTTATTACCAAGCAGTGAGTGTCAGTAATTTTATTTTTGGCTGAAGATAACAGTAAATCCTAGTTGAAGGTGACTGTGGCAATATGAGTATTCACTATTCCACATAAATAGTAATAGAGTTTATTTAGTTTCAGAGATAATTGAGCAGCGCAGCAATGATAGGATTCAAATTCTTTTTATCTGTGGGAATAGAAATCCTTTTCATATTGTCTTTTTGTTCAGGTTTTCCCCTTTAAAATTATAAATATTGGATAATTAAGCACTGGATTTCCTAAATACAACACCCAATGGGGAAAAAAGAGAAATGATTGTTTTATAAAGCATTAGTGATGCTCTCCCAGAATTCCATAACTGGCACCTCCTAAACTTTAACTGGCTCATATCTCATCATATATTTATTATACTCATGACAGGGGCAGATTAAAGAAGTCACCATGATTAGCTGAGAACAATACATATTTATTTTCTGGGGTAGGGAGAGGTACAACCTGCCCTATAGTAAAAAGAGAAGTTTGATTCAAGTAACCAACAGTGTCTGTCACTGTCACTCACTGCCAGAGCTAAGAAAAATTTGAAGGATGTGAGTTTACATTACAGTTTTTTTTGTCTGTTGACATCTGTGGCCTTGAGAAATTTTCCTTAGGTTTTTAAAAAACTTCAGTGTTCTCACCTACAGAATTGTGATTAGCTTATACAAAATACCTAATCCACAAAAAATACTAAACAGATTTTCTTTTTTTTTCTGCGCATATCTCCCCTTCTCTCCTTCCTTCCCTTTCTTTCTTTCTTCCTTCTTTCTTTCCTTCCTTTTCCCTATTTTATCCTTTCTTTCTTCCTTACACTTAAATGGGTATTTTAAAGATATGCTACAAGTCATTATTTTTTTTTTACTATTATGCTGACTTTAACTTTGTTGTCCTTATATCTGACTATAAAAATAAATTAAAAAGAGATTATGGAAATGAAAAGTGAAGATTAAATGGGGATATCTATAAATCCAGAGACCTTAATTTTTAACATTTTTTCAAACAGTTTCAGAAGTCTGTTGGTAAAAATTCTCTTTTAACTGGATTTTGTATAAAAATGAAAGAAGTCTAGAAGCATTACAACACAGAGTTTTATATTACTTATAAATTTAGCCTATTACATAAAATAATACAACAAAAACTGAGGATACAATCATATAATTTTTGTTTTAAAAGTACATTAGGAGCCAATTTAATCTATTCTAAATGATTTATTTTCCGATGGGGAAATTTGTAATGTACTCAAAATCATGAGTGAGTCAGAAGGTTAGAACTTCAAGTAATTTCTTAGATTTCCAAGCCCAGGACTCCTTTTAGCTGTATTGTACCACTCTGAAGAATTCATGCTTTAAAATAAAAAATGCAATATTCATTGAAAAAATTGCATCCTTTTAGGTAGCATTAAGACAATTCTCTTTCATCTCTCTATCTATATATCTATATCTATAATCTATGTCTATGTATAGATCCCACATAGTAGTATATACTGTTAAATATCTGTGGAGCAATGAACAAGTTATTTCATCTCTGATGCCTTGACACCTTGCTAAAAGAGGATATTAATAATCCCTACTTTATAGAATTCTTGAGAGCTTTTAATGAGGTTATTATCATTAAAAACACATCCTATCTCAGATACACTGTGGGACAAATTGGCTTTTGTAGATTCCTTTAAAATGGAAATACTATTTTCTGTATTACCTTTGAGGGAAAGACTCATGGAAAATATAAGTTTTTAACAACTAATGTATGAACTCATTCTTGGAAAATGTTCTATTTATGAGGTGGGAACTGCTAATAATTAAATATAAAGCAAACTTTACAACAGACTAAAGCAAATTATTTGGACGAGCCAGATTTATGACTTCAGCTATCCCTGTCACTGGTAAAATATTTAATTTTTGCTGCAATGTGCTGTAACTATATTGGAAGTATCAGTGGCATCACTGGCCTGGTTTTAATGATCCCTTCCCCCATCCAAAAAAATGAGTTCTCTCTGTATGTATCTTCCCTGTGGCTCTTTTGCTACCTTATTATTTTTCTTTAAACAAAAGAGGTAAATAAAATTAAGTAGATCCATAAAATTGTTTAATAGGTAGTAAATAATTGAAGTTAAACGTTTCTAAGATTTTAGAGAAATATGAAGCAGATTAGGCAACCGAAGAGAACTGCAAGGCTTTTTTAGCCTATATTCCTTAATAAGTATAGCATTTTGAAAAACTTCCACTCCAATTGTGAAATTTTTAAACATACAATTTATTTTGGAGCAAATATGTTTTCTGTATCAAATGTCCTTTCAGAAGTATCCAGAAAATTTTAGGATCTGCTCACTATCTCATATAAAAATGTCCTTTTTTTCCTGTTTTAAGCTCTTCCTCTCTTACTGTTCTTTGTCAGCTACTTCTCCTTTTCTTCTTTTTACTTTTCTCGATGAATCTTTTCCCCAAACTCTTTGTGACTATTGCTGAAACCTGCCTTCTCCTGACCTGCTGAACACTGAGTACCATGATGTATGTCCTTCACCTCCATCTCCCTGTCCCATTGTCACCATTGAGCTTTCTGCTCTGCCAGCTGCTCTACCTGGACGATCTTCCATCCTGATTTCTACCAGACAACGTTTCTTGTCTTCTGTGCTTCTGCCTCTTTCTCTGGCCATCTCCACTCCCTTATTTCTTAAAGATGAATATTAGGTCAGGTTAAGTCCAGCTTTCTAATCAAGTCTTAAAGACTTAAAAGTTCATCCTGGAAAATAATTTCCACTACATATCTAATCCTGTCTTATCTCAAAGATCACATTAGTCTGCTAGCCTCTGAAACTGTTCACTACCAACTCAGCCCCTGAGTTGGAGCTCAGTTTTCCTGTCTTCTGCAAGACTTTTTGACCACCCTGACAAGAGGGAGTCTTTGGCTTCACAAACCATTTATAAAAAAACAAGTCATTTTGCAGGAGGAACCTGTGTTACTATTACCTCGATCTTTTTCTTTTCTAGAAAGTTATTTTCAAGAAATAAACCTACTTAAAATTTTATTGTAGATGTGCTTATTTCTCTTTACTTCCTTAGAATAAAACATTTTGAACACAAGGGCCATTTTTATTGAATACTAGTGTGTGTGTGTGTGTGTGTGTGTGTGTGTGTGTGTGTGTATGAAATGTTTAGGGATATGGAGTTCAATCAAACATGATCCTGTCTACACATAGTGCTATTGTTGTGGAACTGAGTAGTACATAACTAATTGTCTAGATTTTTTAAATGTTATGATAGAAGTAAGCACAAGCTGTAGTTTGTTTGGAGAAAAAGGAGAGATGACCAATATTATGAGGAGTATTTAGGAAAGGTCACTCTGGTAGCTAAGTCTGGAAGGGCTTTAAAATAGAGCAGTACATAAGATAAGTCCTTCTATTGTATCATGTGACCCTCTTATAAATGGTGTGAGTATTTCAGAGAAAGGGAACAACACCTCAGTTGGATGAGGAAAAACATACCAAGTAACTAATATTTGTTATATATTTTTCAGTGTGATAGACTACCTAACCTTTTGAGCTGTTTTTAGGAAAACAGAAAACGTACAGCTTTACTGAAGCGTGAATATTTTATTGAGGTGATAAATCTTAAAATTAAAAATAATATAATTGTATATAACATGGATTTAAATCATGTTGTTTTACTATTTCTACCTAAAGAACTTTTTATTCATGCATTTTCTTCTACAAACAACTGTTAAGATCAATCCCCTTGTGCATGCTATTTGAATTTTATGTTAGAGGAAAGATTATTTGACTTTGGCTTCTATAAAATTCATTGATTGTGAACTTTATGTAGGGGCCAATTCTATATGATTTTAAGGTGTTCAAGTGCCTATTACCATCAGATATAAAGAGATCTCTTCCATAGTTTTTGTTTGTTTTGTTTTGGTACTGGGAATCCAAACCACAGGCTGTTACATGTGAGGCAAATGGGTTTTACTGCCCGCCACCTAAAATAGTTTTCTAGGAACTGATGAGTCGTAGAATGATTAGAATCAGAGCTGTTTAAAGGTGAGAGTAGACAGCTATTAAAACTAGACAGGATTTAAAAAATTTGTAATTATGTTCACAGAACTTTCTGTTTTCTCATGTACAATAAATTTAAAGATAAAGCAAAAAAATGAGAAATATTTTCTTTGTACATTACCTTAATATGAAAGGTATAAAATGAATTTCATTAAATAAGGAAAACTTCAGTTTTGAGTAGAAGGTTGAATCACACAGAGTAAATAAATGAATTCTGTTTGCCCGATGTGTAAAAAAGCTGTAAAATAGTAGTTATTTCACTTATTTTTAAATCATTGTGATTTCTTGGATATTTTCCTTGGTGGAAAGGGAAATTATTGACCCTGAAGCACTGGGTATATTACATGTGGTATTTCAGCTAAATTACATATATATTTTTTAAAAATGACTTTCCTGATGGTTGCCTTACGAGATCTTGGCACTTCATTTTTTCTTCCTTTAGTTTGTACTCTGATTCCTTCACTTGCTATAAAAACTATGTGAGATATATGAATACCACATTTTTCTATCTGAAAACATTACTTTAGTCTCCTCAACCAAAACCAATTTAGGTTTGAGTAGCCTGTGGCATTTGCATGAAGAATCAATGGGCTTCTTGCTGTATGGTTAAATCTACAAAGTTAAGGTCTTGTTTTACATTGGTTCTGTGTATTTCATTTGAGTTGAGGCTGATAGAATTGTACATTATGAAATTGCAATTGCATGAAGGGCTTTGTACATTTGGATTCGGCATTGGTATACTTGATAAGTCAAATCAAAAACCCATTACCATAGATTTTGTTATACCCAGTGACAGTAGAGATAAACGTCAAAAGTAAGCTTTGGAACTTTCAGAAAATACATTTATACTTGAATTTGATGAAAACACTTACCATAAGCCAATTATTATTTCAGAGTGGAATGGAGTGCACATTTCCACAAAAGCACCCAAGGCAGAATGTAACAGTCAAGAGGGACTTGGTTGTCACAGATAAAGGTTTGTGTCTTAGCTTAGCTTATTATAATCCTACGACACTGCTTAGGCTATTTTTAGTTTCATCTTTAAACAATATTAACATTTCCTATAATTCAAGACTGTGTGGTAAGTGTCTAGTTATAGAACCTACTTCAGAAAGATTCCTATTACTGATGCTATTTTTCAGGAAAATATTAACAGTGGTAAAACATTACATATTTGTAGTATTTGTAATCCTCCTTTGATTGGTGATCTAGGTGAAGTATTTTGGACTGTGAAGTTCTTATTCACGAAAAATGTTCCCCGTCTGTATCTTGATTTGCAAATACATTATCAAGAGGGAAAAATAGGTTCACATTGTATGGATTGCAATGTTTCTTTTCAGTTGTGAAATTGAAATGGTTGAGGGTGACTGCCCAGAGAGTGAGGAAGCATAGCAGTTTCACAAACCAGTGAACAGTACCCATTGGAAAGCTTAAATGCACAATTGAAGACAATGAAGTCAGGTGACTTATGTGGTTCCAACACTTATGAAGCTTCAGGCTTGGCCTTGAGCTCACATTTACTTATTGTGTGTCCTTTGGCAAGTTACATTCCACCAAGGACACCTCTTCATCTATGAAATGATAGGATGTTAATATTTGTTCTATCATGCTGGATTATTGTGAGATTAAATGGGATTGAGATGATTAAATATGAATAAACTTGAACTGGGGATTTAGCTCACTGGTGCTGTGCCTGCCTCACAAGCACAAGGTCCGGAGTTCCATCCCCGGTCGTCCCCCACCACCGCCATGAAGAAACTTTCAGGCATCTGCAGGTTTCAAGTAGATCTTCTGTTTCAGTCTTTTAAAAATGGATCTTGTTGGGAATGCATGAGAGTAGATTAATGTTGATCATCAACTTGACCAGTTGGATTGAAAAATGCCTAGAAAAGTAAAACAACACACTTCTGGGTGTGTCCTTGAGGGCATTTCCGGAGATGATAGGCATGTGGAACTGTGAACTGGGAGGGGGGACCAAGCCTGAATGGGGGTGGCACTATGCAATAGGGTCGGGGCCAATGTAGAGCAAAGACAAAAGAAGGAGCAACACGTGAAGACATAGACATAGGCAAAGACTTCCTGAACAGAACTCCAGTAGCACAAAAATGATGCCAAGAATCAGCAAATGAGATTATATAAAATTAAACAACTTCTCACAGCAGAGGAAACAGCAGTGAAGAGACAAACTACAAAATGGGAGAAAGGTTTTGGCAGTGATTTTTCTAATAGAAGACTACCATCTAGAACATATAAAGAACTAAAACAAATAAGACCCCAAAAAACAGATGACCCAATCAAAAAATGGGCAAATGAAATGAGTAGGCATTTCTCAAAAGAGGAAGCATAAATGGCCTGTGTCCATCCATGGATGAATGGACAAAGAAAATGTGGTATTTGTACACAATGGAGTATTACACTGCCATGAAGAAAGATAAACATCAGGCATTTGTAGGTAAATAGATGCTACCTGTGAACATAATGTTAAGTGAAATAAGTCAGACACACATACACAAATAAAGAGCAGTGGCCTGGGATTTAGCTCAGTGTTTCTGCCACCTGCCTCAAAAGTGCAAGGTCCTGAGTTTGATCCCTGGTACAAAAAAAAAAAAAAAAGAGCAAATAGAAGCAAGATAAATAGGAAGTAGAGAGAAGTTTAAATACTTCCCTAAGTTATATATTCTGTTGTTTCAAATATATCTTAATATATATGCTAACCTATTTTATTTATACTACTGGTTTATCTTAATTCATTGAAAAGAAAGTTTTGAATTATTATCTGTTTTCTTCCTTTTTGTAAGAGTCTTTTTGGTTTATGCCTTGTTCACTGAGTAACTAATTTGATAACAATACAGTGCATTAACTATTGTTACTTTCTTATTTGGCTATGAATTTTGCTTTATATTTTCATAAAATGAAAAGAAATGTTCAGTGTCTTTAGCCATTAGCGAAATGCAAATCAAAACAACTCTTCCAAGATTCTGCCTTATTCCAGTAAGAATGGCTATGATCTAGAACATGTAAAATGACAAATGACCCTTCTACTTTGTTGGTGGGAATGTAAACTGGTACAGCCACTATAGAAACTGGTATGGAGATTTCTCAATAAACTAGAACTAGAAATTACATATGACCAAGCTGTGCTTCCCCTATGTATATTTGTGAAAGAGTTAAAGACATTAGAGTAATACATGCATACCCTTGATTATACAGTGCAATTCACAATAGCTGAAGTATGGAAACTGCTTAGATGCCCATGAACAGACAGAAAAAGAAAATGTGTTACATATACACACAGAATATTATTCAGTCATAAAGAAGGATGAATTTGAGTCATTTGTAGGAAAATGGGAAGATTGAGTATCACATAGTTTCTTTTATACAAGAAAACAAAAATATGAATAAATTAAAGGGTAAAACAAAAAAGAGATGGCAGAAAACAGGAGGGTAGACATTTTGCAGATGGAGTGTGTGTATATGTGTATGTGTGCATATATATATATATATATATATATATAGTGAGAACATGTAGCCCAAATA
>NW_004624839.1:1867045-1939238 GCF_000247695.1 Heterocephalus glaber
CTCCCTCTCTCCCTCTCCCTCCGTCTGTCTCTCTGTCTCTGTCTCTGACTCTCTCCCTCCCTTCCTGCCTCTCTATCTCTACCTCTACCTCTACCTCTATCTCTATCTCTACCTCTATCTCTATCTCTACCTCTATCGCTATCTCTATCTCTCTCTATCTCTATCTCTCTTTCCCACCTCTGCTTCCTTCTTTACTCTTTTCCTTCTGATAGAAATCCTCACATCCCTTCCATAGAGGTCCTGCGATTGCATTGGGCTGTTGTGGATAATTCTGGATTATGTTCCCATCTCAATGCCATCGAGTTAATGATGCACCCTAAGTCCTCTGCCAGCACAGGCATATTCACAGGTTCTTGGGAGCAGGACATGGACATCTTAGTGAAGGAGGGATGATGCATTACTGAACCCACTGCACAAGTCCCAGAACAATATTTGTTTGAATGTAGACCCTACCTAACTTTTGAATGGGGTTCTTTGCTCACTATGGGTGGACTTAGTAGGCACTGATTCTTCGAGCATGTCCCACTAGCAAGACTGATCTCATTCCAGATTACACCAAAGTAAGTGCAGGAGTGTGTGTGTGTGTGTGTGTGTGTGTTTATATGTATATATATTTAAATGTGAAGCATGGGGAATATCTCGAGTCAGTAGCCAATGGGAAGAAAAAGTACTAAAACTGCATAAAACTTTAAGTATAAACAATTATGTTTGTTTAAAACTCTGTTTTACTTAATAAAACTGCTTTTGCATTACAGTCAACTAAGAAAACATTAAATGTTAACAGCCCTGATTTTATTGTAGGCAAAATGAAAATAGCTTCATCGTCTTATAAATTGAGAAAAGTATATTTTCACTATTCATATTGTCTAATAACAGACTGGAAGGATGCCACTGAGAATTTTGGCCTAGCTTTTAACTGCTATAACATTAATATAGGACTGTTTGTGGAGCAGCAATTTGAAGGTAATTGCATATACTTTGTCTTAAAGTTAAGTTCCTGGTTATAAATGCTAAAACTAAGTAGGCCTTGGGTTGTTTTCTCTTTGTTAGCAAAATTGCAGATTTCATAAGGCTAAATGGTTCTACCAGTAGAGAGTAATATTTTCATACACAAGTGTTCTCCTTTAAAGTTGTCACAGTTCAGTACTAATTACTATTTCAGCTTGAGCCAGGATTATGGAGAATTCTAAGAAATAGTGGTTAGAATAATGCATGAGAACATGGTCACCATGAGCAGATTACCTGTGTTCCAGTTCTTTATTCCACCATTTCTTGTGAGCCCTTCATTGTGTCTCAGGATTTTTTGTTTTTGTTATTGAGTTTTTTTGATTTGCAAATTGTCGTTTGAAAGGATCCATATTATATAAGCTTGTTCCAAAGATCAAATCAGTTAATATCAGGATAGTGCTTAAAAGAGTATTTAAACATAGAAAATATTCAAGTAATTCAGTCTAAATTTTTCAATTTTCCTGTGTGTAACTATTGTGAAGATATTATTAGTGTTTTGGATTTAAAATGCTCAGGATTCTTAGGGTTTTGATTGTATTCAATGATGTATTTAATCAGTTTTCTGTATTCCTGACAATTATATCTATCTAATGAATGTCTTCTGTGACTAATGTTATAATGTCTATTTTTAGTCACACTGGGAAATTGAGAGAAAAAATAAATAAAACTGCTGAAATCAGTCAGAATTGCCTGACGGACCTCAGCCTATTCTATCAATGCTTCTATTTGGCTTACCTAAATTATGGCGTAGACAACCACATCCCTCATTTCTACTTATGTTCCCCGGTACATATCATTACATTAGAGAAAACTTTAGTGGCAGTCATTAAATAATTTTCACTAAATAGAAAAAATGTGCCTGTTGTAATGTCACTTTTTAATTTTTTAGAATAAGTACATATTTGCAGTATATTATAATTATATATATTTTAGGGGATTGGTACATATGCATAATACATCTTAATTCTTTTTTATTTTTCATCCCCTTGCCTCCTTCCCCATTCCGTCCCATCCTCTTCCCATTTGCAAAAGCTCTGTATAAATCTATTTTTTCTAGGAATCATTATTTCAGTACATTTATTGAAAGTCAGTTCTCCTTTATATATCTAGATTTAAAAACAAAACTAAACAAAGAAGTTCAGCCTATTTTTATTTTCTTGGAATGGGAAACCACAAGGACAAAAAGGCCTGCAGTATTTCCTCAAAGCAGAATTCTCTCTGAATTCTCTCTGAAGTTAGCTGTGATAGAGAAGAGATTTGAATGGAAGTGATAATTTTAGAAGGTATATGAGGCCAAAATAAGAAAGGGTCATGGAACTTCATGGTTGTGAATATGATTTGTTTTATGTAGATTCTGTTGATGAGTTTAGCATTAGTGCCAACACACCATTAAGCATTGCTTCTGAGAATAGCACTTTCCAGCTCTCCCTCCAAATAATGAAGATTTGAAAATTCAAATTTTAAAGTTGAGGAAGAGGGTGAAGAAGTATTTTTTTAAAAAATATTATATAACTATTAATACATATTAATCACACAATATGACATTTCCATCATATATTGAGTTTTGATCACGCTTTCCTTTTCATACACCCCATCTACTTTTTTTCCCCTCTTCTGACTCTCTAAGAGGGAATATTTTCAGCTGGTGCTTAGTCACAATGACTAGAAGATATTTAAATGCAACAATGCAATTCTTCTTTCAAAATATTTTTGTAGCATATTTGATTTGCTGAAACAAAACAAGCTCTTATATTCCAGCATTTTGCATGTTAATTTTAAATTTAGGTGTATTTTAAGAGAAATTAGTATTCATGCTTCAAATTTCTTTCCAAATTACTCATCAAAGCAATGCTTTAAAATAGCTAAAGCTGTGTTTACATCATCTCCCTGGAACTGACTATTGAAAGAATAAGAGGATGTCACCAGTGCAGCTATTTGGGCACAGGGAATCAGGAACAAAATTTTACATGGAGGAAGAAATAGTATAAAACCAATAATTGTATGTTGATCAGGTAATATTGTCATTATCGAGGGGGAGTTTATCATGATAGAGTTAAAATCACTGCAAATATTAATAACTCTAATTACAGAGCTTCTGTATTGTAGTTGGTTCCAAATACTTTATACATATAAACTCATTAAATTTTCACCAGTCCTTTGATGTTGATTCTCCTTTAATGCAGTTTTTCAGGTGAGAGAACCACAGTACAGTTTGGCCCCCCAGGAACCTGGCCCCTTAATCCTGCTGTCTTAGAGTATGGGGAGATGGAAAGATATTTTCCTTCTGGGTTGTTTTATCTTTAATATTTCAGTCATTTTTTATAGTTAAATGTATAAGACACATTGTTGTTGAAATATTTAAACAAAGACTTCACTCTTCTTCTCAGATGAAATAACACTTTTCAATTCCCAAGGTATTATTTGTGCATATGCCCCATTTCTATAGATAAAGCTTCTGTGAGCATATTCCCTAAATATTAATCATTTTTGTGTTCCTTGCTGTCTGTTTTCCCTAAATCACACATTTCCTACTTTCATACAGTGATAAGTAAATATTTTTTACAATAATGAGTTGTATAACAAGAATTAGAGATCTAGCATGTCTGGCTTAAAAATAATCAGGCTTTTTTTGTTTAAAAATTTGAAGCTTTAATTCAAATTGTTTGCAAGGTTAAATACATTAGTTTAAATCCATTAAGGAATGACATTCAACTTGATTAAACATATTTTCCACATTATTTGTTATAAGTTTACCTGTCTGGGCTAGTATACTTGCAAATATGAAGAGAATAAAAAAATACTTTCTTTTAGATAATAAATGATTTAGACATAAAGAAATTTAGAATTTTTGTGTTTTAAACAATTATATTTAAATTTAGACTTTTGTGATTCATTAGATTAATTTTGTGGCTACAATAACCTGGAAAAATAAAACCAAAGGCTATTAATTAGATTGTTTACATATATGATATAATTATTACCAGTTTTACTTGATCTAAATTATAGTTATCATTATGCTAAAGAATATTTGCCATTTTCATTTTTGTGATACTTTATTCTTGATTTTTCTTATAACAAAACCTTAAATAAGAGCAAAATGTTAGGAACTAGGTTAGGTCAGCAGACTGCTGAATTCATAAATAGTTTACCCTTGGGAGAAAAGTTAATTATTTTCAAATCATTTAAAACTTGAAATAAATAATTGGGTACTTTTTGAAACTGTTATTAAACTCAAAGTATTAGTGGTCATTTAGTTACTACAAACTGGTTTGGGAAACTGTATTTCTAATGTTATTGTTAATAAAGATGACTGTATAATCTTTAATTTTTCTTGATAACTTTCTAGCTCCAAAGAATTGTTGATTAATAACAAACTAAAACACAAACACACACACACACACATATGCACACAATTTTAAACAAACATTTACATTAGAAATGTGATGGCTTTGCAACTCCTGGAAAAGTATCTGAATGGTTTCAACCTATATATTTATATTATTCTTCATGCTGAAAGGACTCTGACTTTTGAGACAGGCTGGACCACTCTTTCAAGAAAGTCTTATTGTAACTTGGCAGTGTCTGGTTTCTGATATCTGGCTTACTTGTCTGGTTCTCTGATTAGACTTGTCAGTTCAGGCCTGTGGACGCATTTTTGCTTATCAATCACTCTCTTTTTGGAGCATGGTCATGCACAGTGCATGGTAGATGCCTAATTTACATTGGATTGGAAAGCTTTCTGTTATTTTTTATGGTACTGGGGACTGAACCTAGGGCCTTAGAAATAAGCTACATCCTCGGGATTTATTTATTTATTTATTTATTTATTTATTTATTTATTTTGAGACAAGGTCTTGCAAATCAGTGAATTGTCCACGCTGGGCTTCAACTTATGGTTTCCCTGTCTCATCCTTCCATAGTACTGGAATGATTCCTTTCTGCTAATGACAAATTGAAGGAAGCTTTTCAAGAAAACATTTCCTCAGGATGTCATGAGTCCACTCATGCAATGTATTTGCTTTTGTACAACAATCCAATGTTAGTCCAACATACAAATAAAAATCAATATATAGATCCTGAGCATATTTTTTAATGTGATAGGACCCTGAATTATATTTATTTCCTTGAAACATTGACCTTTCAGTTTTGTTTCCTTTAAAAATGCAGTGAACAACATCTTCCATATACATTTCTTACTGCTGAACTGCAGGAAATGCAAAAATATTTTAATGGAAATGTGGCTAACATTATGAGCCCCTTTCAGTCAATAATTAATTGCATTTTGCTACTATGTGCTACATTCTTAACATTTTTATAGTTTCTTCCTGCTGAGAGCATATCTCTATTATTCTGTTGATATTTAAATAATGTTTGAGTGAAAAAAGTGGAATTGTTAACATAAAGAAAAGTTTATGTCATCGAACTGTTTTCCAGCTTCTTTCTTCTGTCTTCACTTTCCAGTCCTTCCCTCTTTTTCAAATTAACACCTCCTGATGCAACAGAATAATGGATGTTAAAGGAAACAAATAATAATACAAATAAAATCAGACTGTGTATTTGTTATTCTTCATGTAAAAATGGCAGATTGAAATACTTTAACACATTAATTGTTTACATGCAAATAAATTCTGCTAAGTACAAATGATGCTTATCTGTTTCTTAAAACAAGCACAACAGGACTTTTACTTGGAAAATGTTTATAGTAGTTAGAGCTATTCTTTGTAGGAAATGCTAAATGAGTCATGCCAATGAGTGCAAACAGAACGAAACAATCCAACATATTTCATGACTACCAAGTGGAAAGACAAACACTAAAATTCTCTCTAGTGAAATTAATTTCTAACACTGGCATCTGCCGATTATATATTTGCAGTCAGCCAATTTATATCTATAGATACACTAAGAGTGACATATTAAAATATACTACAGAATGTATCTGTATAGTAAAAGATGTTCTAAGAGCTAATTCAATTTAAAATCTCATAGGAATAAAGGAGGTATCTGCTGAAATGATCACTCATTTTCTTTCTGTCCCATCTTAATATGCTTTATTCAACTTGTAGAAGTTCTACTTCATTTTGTATTTCAATTAATGGCCAATGATGTCAGGAGAGGTGTGCTACAGTCAAATTATCTAAAGAATTTCTTAGTCCATTGGAGAACAGAAAATATCCTAGAGTCTGTTAGTCAGATGTCTGTTACTGTAACTTATATCTGAGACAGATCAATTTATTAATTTTATTGGCACATTTTTAAGTATACAATGTAATGACATTAATCATTGGAAATTTGCACCTGTACATAATCTCTCTTGGTTCTTATTTTTTCCCCATTCCCCTGACCTCACTTCATCACCTCCCTCCCTATTTACAAAGACTTTGTTTTCATTTTTTCATTTTCTCATATTAATTCTATTCCATTCTTTCCAGTCCCCTACCCCTTCCATTTCCCCTTCCCCTTTGCCCTTTTTCTTCCTATTTCACATTATCTATTATACCTTTTAGTCCTTATTTAAACTTTTACTTTCTCACACTAAATACTGAAAGTATTCAGTATTTACACA
Organism: Heterocephalus glaber; assembly: GCF_000247695.1. Next base: position 1,873,617 of record NW_004624839.1, read on the forward strand.
TTGTGTGTCCTATTTATTTCACTTAAGAGTATTGCCTCATTGTGCATCCATTTAGCTATAAATGTATCTAGTTTCTACTTCTTTATGGCAGAGTAGTGCTCCATTTTATAGAAAAAACACATCTGTAATAGCTAAAACTTGGAAACAGCCCAATTGCCCATCAACTGGAGATGGGATAAAGCAGAAGCTTTTTAATAAGATGAGATCCCAGTTGTTGATTCTTTGTGATAGTTCACATGCAACTAAGGTTTTGTTCATGAAATATTTTCCTATACCAATGTCTTCAAGAGTTCTACCTAACCTGTCTTCTAACTGGTTCAGCATTTCTGTTTTAATATTTAGATGTTTAATCCATTTTGATTTTAGTTTAGCGCATGGTGAGAGATATAGGTCTAGTTTTAATCTTTGGTAAGTTGAAATCCAATTTTTCCAGCATCATTTATTAAGCAGGCTATCTTTCCTCCAGTGAGGGTGTTTGGCTCTTTTGTCAAAGATGAGGTGGCTGAGTGTGTCTGGAGTTGTTTCTGCATCTTCTAATCTGTTCCACTAGTTCTCAGGTCTGTTTGCCAGTACCATGCTGTTTTTATCACAATAGCTTTGTAGTGGAGTTTCAAGTTGGGGGTTGTGATACCCACTGCCATGTGAGACAGATCAATTTAAAAAGAGGAATGGCTTATTTTGCGTCCTGGTTCAGAGGACTCAGTCCATGGTCACTTGGCTCTGTCTTATAGCTTGCAGTGAGACTGTGCATCAGAGCATGCAGCCTATGTGAAGCAGAGCACTTCCCTCAAGGTGACTGAGGAGTGAGAGAGGAGAAGGTGCTGGATTCCCACTTTCCCCTTTGAGGATAGGGCTCAGGTGACCCAAGACCACATCTACTGAGAGTAAGCTCAACTTCTTTTTCTTTCTTGTTTATTTTGTTTTACCAGTACTTGTTTGTAATTCATGCAGCTTACAGTCATCTTCAGGAGTGGTTACATGTACATACTATATCTTTTTTTAAAAAATCCGTGTCCTTTCCCTCTCCCTTCCCTCTTTTTCTCTGATTCCCCAATCACCTGTTTTTTATACCTTTGATACTATTTGTCTTATCACCTGTTACAGCTTATAGTATTTACATTCATTATCTAGCTATTGCATAAAGCACTGTATTTTTCACATTTTCAAATACAAACCAAGCATCAACATGCTATTTTCTAGGCAAATATTTGAATTGTCAAATTGATGAAATCAGTGTTTCCCTATTCAGCTGAAACATCACTATTCACTATAGATAATTAACAAATGACAGGTCTATAGACATCAGTATATTTTAGTATCAACTCTTTGGGGGCATTATAGGTAAAACATGCTATGCCTTTGGTTTTTAGATTTGTCTATTTATTTTTTCTCCAAACATCATATATAATTCAATCAATTATTTTAACTGGCTTCTCATATACCATTATGTTTTGCTTTCAGTAGCCACTGAAGTTTACATGTGAGTCAGCAAAACATATAAAAAAATTTAATTCAAAGAAATCATTGTAGTTTTTCTAATTCTCTTTCTTCAAAAATCAAAATGAGGTCAGTGATCTCAAATACTGGCTAATGGATGGAGAAATTGTAATTAATGGAAAGGAAAATTTAAGTATAAAATGCATCTATATGGACAAACCAATTAAGTTGTCTTTCCAATATTTCCTTTTGTCTATTTTAATAAAGCTGTTAGCTTGGTCTAAGACAAACTTACTAAAGAATAACTTCCCCCTTCCTGGGCTATTCATGCCATTTGGTTCTAAATAATTGGATATTAGCTGACCTGGTAGATATTAACATCCAGGGGATTCATGGGCCATTTTTTTGCTCTTATTCTTTCTTGTTGGAACATTGACATAGAGACAGTAATAAAATAGATACATGATCCCCCCACCTCTGTTGCCATTCCAGGTTTTCGAGATGACTTATCAGCTATTATGTATGACAGAAATTAACTTCTCTGCTGCTTAAGTCAATATTGTTCTAGATGGTTTTTAGTTGAAAGAAAAGGTAAAAAGAAAATAATAGTTTATCCATAAAGTGTGCATTTTATGCATGAAGAAATTATTTTTCACCATATTTCAAATCTTAAAGACTTAGATTTTTTTCATTTTATCATAAATAACTCCAAGTGGTGATAGTACATCTGAACGTGCAGTTATACTTTGGGCCATCAGAATGCCTCAAGCAGTTCAAACCCACTGAACTTGCTGCACTGACTGAAAGTGATCTTGACTGTGCTATCCAGATTGTGGCCACTAGTCCGTGAAATGGGATTGTGACCCAGGAACTGGATTTTTAATTGTATTCAGCTTTAATTAGTTTGCATATCAATAGCCTCATGTGGCTAATGGCTCAAAGGAGGGCAACACAAGTAGAGATAAGGAAAATGTTTTATAATAGGGATGGTGTCTTTCCAGACCTCAAGAACAGAGCCCCTTCTCTGTTTACCTCTACTCCACCTCCCTTCTCCTGGTGTTCTTCACTCTCTCACTTACCATCCTTTGCGAAAAGCCACAGATAGATTTGGGTGTAGGTATAGGTATAGATATAGGTATAGATAGATTTAGATATATACAGATCTAGATATAAATAGATCTATAGGTGTAGATGTAGATATATAGATATAGATGCAAATATAGGCATAGATAGTAAATAGATAAGTCCCTGTACGTCAAGTGAGAAGATACACAAAATGAATGCTTGAAACAAACAGAAATATGGGTCATATATGCTGGTTGTTTGTAAATGAATACTCAAAACTTTTTTGATGAGCACGGTGTTTCCAAGGTATTAGTTTATTTAAATATGTTGATAGAACTAATTATTCTAATTATTTTACTAATTAATTTATCTATTTTAAAATAGATATGCTAATTCTCATAGATTTCTAGTGAAACCTCAGAGATTTTTCTGGATTTTCAGCATAATCAATTGTATTACTAATTCTTCCATGGAAACTGTTAGGAACATCCTGCAGAAGGCAGACTTCAAGCTCTGTCCTACTCTCTGTTTCTTTCTCCTACCTCTGATTTTTCTACTATATACCTTTGTTTCAGAGAATGCATGAGGTTTACCTATCCCCTGATAAATATTGCTTCTAAATCTGAAAAATGTTCTCCATTTTATGTGGAGCAAGGTGACGTGCATCTGGCAGGCACCCTGGGAACAAAGCGGGACGTGCTAATGTAGGGCACTTGAGACCCACTGCTCTTCCATTCTCCAATTTTAGTCTCCATTCACTCTCAGAGGCTAGACAGTAAGTAGATGGCATGCTTAGTTGGAATTCTGAGAACATCTTAGTAGAAAGGATGACTTTTGTTGATATCATACTGTATTATTAATATACAGTTTTACTGTATATACCAATTCCCCAAAGGTGTATATGTGTATATATATATGTATATATATATATATATGCCAATTTCTCAAAATAAATGCAACTATTATGAAACACAAACATACATTAATAAAAGCTGGAAACTATTACAAGGCTGGAGTTCATAGGGATGGTCAACATGTCAACATTTATCCAATGCCGCCAAAGTCTGGTGTTCACTGAACCCATGGATGCAACTTCTAGCACACCGAAACAGGAAATGCGTGGGAGAAGAAATAGGTTACCCTCTCTCTTCCTTTACCCTTCAATCTGCTGCTGACTCCTATTGTCTGTACCTACTGAAGTCAGAGTGCAAGAGATCTAGGGAGATGAATCCTTGGGGCCAGCCTTCTGAAGCACACACCCTAACAAAAGAAAAATGGGCAGAAAATGAGTGAGAGGTGAAGAATGATCAGCAGAATTAGTTCTCATTGCAACTCCTTTGAATTTAAAATTATCTTGCATTCAACTATGCCTGAGAATAAAATATAGGACAGGAAAACACCTAAAGGCCAATATAAAGAGTACATGTGAAGAGCTTAGCTGATCAAAGATAACTGTGTCTCTTCTCATGAAACTGAAAGTCTTCCAGCATAAATCTGGCAAACCAAAATTCTTTGGTTCCTGCACACTGTGAAACTGAAATTTGTTCTGTATGACATTCTCTGACTACAAACTACTATCAAGCAAATGTATATGTCTTAGCCTAAAACTATAATATTCAAATATCACTTTTTAAAATATACTTATTTAATGTATATTGTAGTAAAAATTTGATATGCTGGAAAAAAACCACCAGATACATTTTTGAGAATAACTAGGACAAAATGTCATTAATTACATAAGTGTTATATGAGGTAAATATGAACGTGTTTTAGTCTATAATTCATAACTTCATTAAGTGAAGAATGAACAAAAATCCTTGGGATAAAATGTCATACTTAGGGCAAACAATTGAGGAATTGTGCTTTCTTTTTTTCACTTCCCTGACAAGTTCTTCTAATGTTTCTACTTTACATAAAAATTACTCACTTTTAAATTGTTATTTATCATTTGTATTCCTTTTCTCCATTATTTAATGGACATTTTTTGTGTGTGAAATTAGACATTTTGGATAGAAATGAAACACAATAATTTTTCTTTATTAAAAGTAGTAGAAATACTTTTTTTATTTGGTAGTTTTTTGCTAAGTGACATGATCTTTGGGAATAAACTAATACTGCTAATCTGGAGATTAACTGATGTGCTTGTGCACATACACATATGAGTGTAAATTAATCTTCATTTAGGTATAGTTCTTATTCTTTTATTGTTTATCTTACAGTGAGCTATTCGACTGGCATCCTGTCTTGTTCTTTTTTTTAACTTGTTCTTTGGATCTCTGTTAGATTTTTCATCACTTTTATCTTATCCTTAGATCAGACTGAGTATTCCTTTTAATCAAATACAGTCATATAAAATGGAAGAAAATAAAAGAGCTGATATAAGTTTTGGATTAAGTCTTACTTTCAGCATATTTCTGAGCCTCAAAGCATGAGATATTGCAAATAATATGTCATCAAAGGGCTTATCAAATAGGTATATCAACATGCTAGTTTATTTGAAATATCTATAATATTTTTAAAATATATTTGAAATAATGAGTGTTAAAGATAAATAAAAATTTATTCATATACCTACATGGATAGTAGTTTTTAGACATTTGAAGCCTTCAAATATTGTGGAAAGAATAAGGTGAGGGATATCTTATTTTTATGGTGGCATCAAGATTGCAGTTGTGGTGAATTTGAGGATAATGGATGTCACTTGTGCTGATTATCAGTGCTGTTTTTCAGTCAAAATTCCCCAAACAATGATTTTGTACACATTTCATATCATATAAAATACTGAATAATATATTTCCCAGAGTGAGTTGCAAACTGTTCATTTACTGGAACAGTAAAATTTACCAGTAATTTTTGGTTTCCTGGTTTGTAGTTTTTGGAGCATCTCGAGTTGAACACTTGCTGCGGAGTCACATACTGACCCATCATATATAGAATTACATCAAAACTGTTAAGTACTATGAAATCATTCTACAAACATATAAAATCTATGATCTAATTTTTTTTCTTTTCCTTAGTAATTGTGTTTTCAGTTTAAGGTACTGAATTAGGGGAAAGGTCTAGTGAAGAGACAATTCACTATTAACATACTCCTTTCTTTTTCCTTCCACTTGAAACAAAAATGATTAACATGAAATTATTTTCAATTTTTTTATTATTTGGTGTTCATCAGATTAATAATATGAAAAATCCTTCCTTCAATAGAGTATTGTAATTTATAAGTCATTTTTCAGGACTGTTGAAATTTATCCCTTTAAACTTACTTTTTTGAGTACTTGTTCCTGGCAAAACAATTCTTTATACTTTTATGCCCATATATATAATTTGTAGCTCATTATTATAACATATAAGATTAACAGCAGGAAGAAAGTCTCACAAGGTGTCCAAATGTCTATTTAGTATCCAAAATGTTCACCATATTTTAAAAGTTGATTTTTCTATGTTTAGCATTGATAGCCTATCTCAATAAAAAATAAGCAACATTGAGTGAATATAGAATTTCATTTATATTCAAGGGGAAAATATCATTTCAAGAGAACTTGTTTGTTTTATGCCCCTGCATTTCATACCCTTAGTCAGGTTTCAGTCATTACCTTGGGGACCTGGACGCTGGCGAGTGCAGGGCTCTCTGAGGTCAGAGGCCTTCCCACCTTTAGCTAAAGCTCTAACACATTGTTGACAAGGCTTGGAGGATGCCACAGAGGTATAGGAGAGAGGGAAAGTGCTTGAGAGCAGTTCCACAGCAGGATAATAGAGTTCCCTAAAGCTCAGGAGGAAAAGCATCGTGGATTGGTAGAAAGGAATGCAGAATTCCTAAGTCAGGGTCCAAGCACAGAGTTCACAGAGACATTGTGGGAAGTGTTGGGATTTTCATGCTGTACTGGGCACATTGGAAGGTTGAACTTTTAATTCACAGCTTCCACCGCTACGGAGCATAGAAGCCAGACAGCCTCTGTACCTGAAGGGTCTACATAGACTGCTATTAAGGTTCCTTGGGGAATAACCAAGACAGGCGGATGACTTATAATTGGAGGCCTCATCTCCTTTGGGGGAAGGTAGGCGAGAACAAAGTGATATATTCTATCAGATCGTACTGTAAATTTAGATAGCTAGTATTTGCACATGATGCAAATTAGGCTTTCAACTTGCTTTGAATATTGACCTTCATTGTTGCATAGGTATCTATTTTTCCAAATTAATCCATCTGTGGGTCTACCAACATTTTGAAAATGTCTTCTATCCCTTTCCTTTTAAAAAAAAATCATCATTTATAGTGTCTCCTATTTTAACACTAAATGTTTGTAATTTTCTTATCAGATAGTACCCAGTATCAATATTTAGAAGTAAGACATACTAAGCCGTAATATGTCAGAATGGCACTGGTCCTAGAAAATCATTGGATTACTTGTTGGTTCATTTCCTAATCATGCCATATCAGTTAAGGGCAGGCTTCAGCCCTTTTAGAACATATCTCAGCCCTCCTGCTGGCCCAGCTACTCTTTCCTTCACCAACAGGTGCTGTGAGAGGAATGTTCTCTTATCTGCCATCTTGAGGCATAATTTTAACCATTTGAGGCCTACTGAGGTGCCCTTGTCATGTTTGTAGCCTTCATTCTAGAGGCACATTCACAAATCTATATTACATTTGATTTCAACTATGGCTCACATTTGATTTAATGGTGTTATTCAAGAACTATAAATTTTTTATCCATGGAAAGAAAAATGTTTGCCTTCAAGTTATTCCTTAGAATAAGTATCACAAATCATAAAGAGCTGTTACTATGTAGTTTCTTTGAATAAAGTTTTTTCATCTGAGGAAAATATTCTACTTCCTTATGTGAAAACCAGTGTATATTTGTTAGTCTTTGTAAGTATATTTTCAACCATTTGCTTTAAAATATTTGTTAAATTATTCATTACAATGCATTATATCACATAATAATTCTGTGAAATATTACTGTGAAATTTCCATTGTTCTTTGAATACACAGCTCATATGTTTAAAAGTTAATCTTTGAAGAAAATCTTAGTATTTCATATAATGTTCTTTGAAATAAATGAACATTCTTTGAAACTTTTTGATTAGATGTTTTGCCACGAAATGCCAAATATTCATGGTTGTGAAAATCTTTCATAAAATAAAAAAATAAAATTAAAAATATAACCTGTGTCTGAAATTTTTAAAACCAAAGGTAAAATTCTATGACTAAGTAGGTAACTTTCATCTACTGCCTTCTATTAGCACATCACAAGACAGTAAATTTTATTCCTGGAGACATGTACAAGAATGTTCATAGCAATCCTGTCTATAATAGCAAAACATGGAAAAGATCCAAATGTTTAACACAATAGATACAAGACTGAGTCCCTAAACCATGAGATAGCCACACACGGAAATAATCTTAACTTATTTTGTATGCTTTTCCAGCACCTACCCCATCTGGCCTAGAAGTTTAATTATTAGTGAGTTTTGCTAATTCTTCTGCCAGACTCTGGAATTAGGGCTTCCTACTCATTTGTGTTTTCCAAGGCACATATGTGATATTTTTCACTATTATACATTAAATCAGATCTGCATGTAGAAGATACAGCATTATTAAAATGGCACTTACTTGAAGGACACATTAAAAGAATATGTAAATAAGGTACTATTAATGGAAAACTTGTGTCTTACAAAATATTAAAGCTACTTAAAAATTGTTTAGTCACCATTCCAAATTTACAAGACATGAAAATTAGAGAATGCTCTCTATTCAGTATGCAATTAAAGCAATCCATGTAATAATTTCTGACATTTAGTGAGTTCTAGATATGTGTTAGGTGTTTTGTTATCTGCTTTATAGAGACTGTCTCATTTAGTGTCCACAGAAATATTAAATGTACTATCATCTCCTGTTTTATGCATGAGACAACTGAGACATACATTTAACATTTGCGCAAATGCACAGAGTTTCAGATCTGAAAAATGAAAAATTTTAGAGATCTGTTTCCCAAATGTAAATATACGTAAAAGCACTGAACTCTACGTTTAGAAATTATGATGGTCAATGTAACGTTATGTGTTTTTAATCAATTAAGAGAAACTTTCTCTCTCTCTCTCTCTCTCTCTCTCTCTCTCTCTCTCTTTTGCTCAGTGTCACAATCAAGTTTACCACTACAAATTTGAGCTTTAAGTCTTAGATTTACTGCTTTCCCCTTGAGACCACTGCAACTCCTTAGACTTTAGTGAGAAGAAATTAGTGCAGCATTTCTATTATCAAATGCTGTAGGAAGTAAATTGCCACAATATTTTTATCCCAAAAAGGGAAGATAAAACAGTTTAAATGGAATCTCATAATAACTTGTTTGATCTAACTATTAACACTTAGTTTTTAGTAAAAGTTATTTTAATTTTCATGTATGCATCTTAGCAGCAAATGTTATCCATTTATTTATTGCTTTAAAGATTTAAGTAAAACCTATACTTATGTTATTGCATAGTTTTAAGAACTATCCATTTTTGCCAAATACTCCAAAGTGACAAAGCACCCAGTGAAAGTGCTTTTACACATTTTAGTAAAGTAAAATCCTATTCCAGGAAATTTATTTTAATAGACTCCAAGGCTAAGTGCAGTTGTCAGGGACAGGCTCTCCTTTTGAGCTCTGATAGAGGCTTCTCTGGTGTTTCATGAGCCACATATTCAAATGAGGTTGAAAAACATAAATTGAATGCAAAATTTTACACAGAAATTGAAAGCAAAATTTTAGACTTTAATATTTTGTAAAACAACATCTGAAAGTGGGAGTAGCTAAATGGTTGGTTTAGTTTTTTAATACTTAATGTAGCATTTTCCTACTAGTCAGATACATGAAATATTTCATTTCTATATTATGAAAAAATACAGTGAAGTTTTTTTTCCCTTAAACTAAGCAAAAGATAATATTGATTCGTTCTATTTTGCTTAACTGGCTTTTGTGATTTGTTTTGTGTTGCAGTTGGACTTTGTCACATAGAAATCTCCATTTTGGAGTTATGTATTCCTCATTGTGGCATAAAGAATGTCCAAGGAATCAAGGATTCTTTATTCCTTGTCAAAGGGGTGAAAATGCAAAATGTTCAATCAGTGTAGTTGTTAGTGACCTCATTGAACGTAGGTTACAAGCCATTTGTGTGAAGGAAACTAGGTGGGAAATGAATGTACAATTGCCCATGATTTCAGATGCAATTGAGGGAACATTTTTCTGAGTTCCTGCAGTTCAAAATATAATATTTAACACACACACAAAATCAGGGATTGCAAGCAAATCGTCAACTACAGGCTTGGTGTTTGCCTTTGTCACAAAGAGGGAGAATTAAGGACTCACACACTAACAAGCTTAAGAAGGAAAAGATATTAAAAGTGAAATCAGATATTCTAATTCATAGGAATAAGGTTTATTACTGCAGAGAAACCTGGATTTAATTGAAATTCTATGTGCTAGCCAATTGGGGCTCCAGTTAAAAAGAGAAATAGCTTTTAAGCGTTGAGTGATTATCAGAGCACAGAGGCCCTGAAGGGCTAGGTTAGCTTGGTTGGTGCTTCTCCATTATACAGAGATGAACTCTTATCTCCTGTGCCTGATAAAATGCAATAAAATGCAATAAAACATTTTAAATGGAAAATTATATTTGTATTTCTAGACCTGTTTTCAGCTACTCAAGCATGAAGTACTTCTTCCTAAGGCCGAGTAGCTCTGCTGGGAATTGATACTTGATTCTCTTACCCTGCAAAAATCTCTTTACTTTAAGCTTTTAAAATATACTTTGTTGATTACTATAATGCAGGAAAACTAATTACCTCAAAGCCCACTTTATCTTTTTTCAATTAAAGGAGTAGGTAGCAGATTATATCTGCATCCAGAGAGTAAGCTCTAATAGGGAAGTATTTAAAGGTCTTTCTTCTTATCTTTCTTCTAAGTAAAATTGGTTCTATTGTTGTCATTGTTGTAAATGATTGTTCTTAAATATTTATATTTCAAAGAGACTTATAATATTTTATTGGTTAATCTGTATATTACCTGGATAATCCATTCAGTACTTAAAGTACTAGAATACAGTCCTCAAACACTCTGCCATAAAGAAGGATAAACTTGAATCATTTGTAGCAAAATGGATGAAACTTGAGGCTGTAATGTTAAGTAAAATAAATGAGTCACACAAGGTTAAGTATCACCTGGTTTCTTTTATATGAAAAGCTCAAACTATGAATAAATTAAAGAGCTAAACAAAAGAGAAATAGTAGGAAATAGGGAAATGGAACTTTTGCAAAAGAGAAGTAGACCAAGAGATGGAAGGAGGGGAGAAGAGGAGTAAAAAGAGGAAGAGGATAAAAAAGAATTAAGATGTCTTATGTACATGTACCAACTGCCTAGAAATGGATACAATCATGTACTGCAAATGCTTACTAATTAAAAAAAATAAGACTAAATAATGAGGCAGCACTCAAATAAACCAAAAATCCTGCATAGGATTTCCACCCAAAAGCATCTAGTTTTTAATTTTACATGCAAAGTATTTCCTACATACAAAGTATTTCACAGGATTATATACTAGTGTCTGTCTTTGCTGGGTCATGTGAACAATGGATGTTTTTCAATTGTTTATTCCTTTTTAAATTTTATATTCTGTATAGAAACTCTGGTTGACTTTTTATTATTTCTATAGGAAACATAGAATCTAAGTTACATGCATAGCTCATAAGCCTATATGATATTTGAAAGTTACATAGTTCAAATTAAAAACCTATTGAATATTTATTCCATGTAAAGCATTTTTCCAGGTTTTTTGTGGGGATGGGAAGGGATTGGACAGAAAGATAAAAATCGAGGCTCTTGTGTCCCAGGATCCATGCTTAAATACATTCTTTAAAATAGAGCACTAAATTTTCTAGTCTGTTGAAAAAAGAAAACTATTCATGAGCTGTGGCTCTGAGAACAAACTCTAGCTATAGAAACAGAATGCTTTCAAAGACATGGCTTAACTAAGCAGATATGGAAAGATGTCCATTTACTGATCCTTTTTCCCACTACAAGTGGCTTACTTATTCCAAGGAAACCTACTTTTCCCCTTTCTCGTTCATTTCTGGGGGAAAGAAAGGAAATCAATGAATGTTTCTTGCATTAGTGGTTTGCTATAAGACTGAAGAATTGAATAAATGAAATTAGTGGTCAAGATCAAAGATATCACTGAGCAAGAGTGGGCAAATCCTACGTGGAAGTCTAAGTGGCTATCAAAATTGACATGTTGGGCAGGCACAGACAAGGTGCGTGAGAGGTCAGGAATATAATATTATTCATATAGCTATAAAATAATTTCAGTATACACATGAGGAATTATTGATCTTCATTGTCTTAGTACATTTTATTCTTCTATAATAAAATACTTGAGATTAAGTCATTTATAAAGAACAGAAATTTATTTTTTACAGTTCTGAAGGCTGGGAAACCCTAGGTACAGGGGCTGCATTTGGCAAGGGCCTTTCTGCAGAACCATTCAGTGGCAGAGGTGAAAGGCAAGAAAGCATCTGCATGTGATAGAGATCTGAATTTACTTTTATAACAAACCCACTCTCTTGATAAGTTCATTAATGCATTTATGACAGCAGAGATCTCTTGATGCAACTCCTCTCAACACTGTTGCCTTGGTGATGGTATTTCCAAAACATAAACTTTGGGGGATACATTTAATCCATAGCATTCAACTACTTAAACATTGTCAGAAGGTTTTTCAGTTGTCTTGTAAACTTCTTTTTAATGATTACACTCTCACTTATCCTGCTGGATTATATCATTTAACCATTTCTTCTGAGAGTAAAACTTTAAAGTTGCACTTAGGTGCAGTATTTTTTATTACAAATAAATACTGAACTAAAGAGCATATGGTACTGAGATAATGTCAAATTGTAGGGAACAGGGAAAGGGAATGTTACCAGGACCTCTTCAGTAAGTCCTAGTCTCCTGTGAGCCATGGCAGCACAAGGCGAATTACAGGAAAGGTGGAAAAATGAGACTGAGAAGAAGCTGAGCTTTGGGTCTGATCAGTGCTGCTCTGGGCGGCAAAGATGAAAGCCCCCAGCTTACCACACCTTTTATTCAGCACATTGGGAGAAACAAATGTGACAAATGACTTGCAGAGAGTTCAGTACATCTGCGTAAACAAAATGCAACAATCCAAGAACAATGAGGAACTGAGTAGATGTTTGTTCCTCCCAGGATGTCTTCAGCTGGTGTAATCTTGTCCTGGAGAATCACAGCATCACCAGTACATTGAGGTCTCAATTGTGACCGGAGGCCAAAATGGAATTATGTCTCGGAATTCCATAGCTGGGCTGTAGGCAGGAGAATTAGGCGAACCAAATGATTTTACCCTAAAATTATGTAGCATTGCTCCCGATATCAAATGAGATATTTCAATCTTAACTATGGTGAACCATAGGCATGGGACTAAAAATTTGGGCTTTCCTTGCCCAAATTTATATGCTGAAACACTGACCCCAAATGTGCTGGTATTTGGGGTAGGGGCTTAGTGAAGTAGTTAGCTTGTAATGGTGGTGCTCTCATGAATGGAAGTAAATGGAAGTAGTGCTCTTACAAATGGGGTTTTAGGGAGATTCCTCACTGGAACTCTGCAAGGTGAGGATACAAGAAATGGGCAGTTTTCAACTGGGAAAAGGACCTTTACCAGAGCTTGTGCAGGCTTGAAGTGATCTTGGGCTTCTAACCTCCAGAACTATAAGAAGTGAATTTGTATTGTTCATCAATTTCGCAGTCTTGACTAGATTATGATAACATGACATATGAAGTTAAATTTTTCCCTAAACAATGAAAATTGGTAAATAATTTCTTTCAAACTCTTTCATATTTTTCTTATTAATGGAAAAATTACACAGATATTTTAAGGTTTAAAAAATCTTCAAAATTAAGAAAACAAAAATATGCAATAAAACAACTGTAACCAAATAAACCAACATTAATTAAATTTAAATAGTAACTTATTTTAGGATAACTGGTTAAGTGATGGCTAGTGAAATAGGGTAAGTAAAGCCATTAAGTATTTTATTATAAGTTCAAGATAAAATGAAGACAAAGAATTTACAAACCAAAGAAAACAATGACTGAAAGGATGTCAATGAAGAAGGATTCTGTGTTCTGGGCCCATAGTATATGTAAATGCACCTTACCATAGTGGTAAACTGCATGACTTCTGCTAACAACAGCTTGAGGTTGAACCTTGAATTTGCCATGAGGAAGCTATGCCTCACTTTCCTCAGCTCTGAAATAAGCCTAATAACAGTTTGGCTGATGGGTTTTGTGCAAATTCAATGTGCTAATTCTCTTAAGATACTCAGAATATTGGCTGGGACATGGTAAATGTTATTTAAGTGAAAGTTAATAACAAACAAATAGCATGGGCATGCCTCATCAAACATGATTCTGAGTAAACGCTATAATGTATAGAAAGTGGTGTAACTACACACACTTAAAGCAATGCTTTATAAAAGTCATACTTAGTATGCAAATTTATTACTGTCTACTCTCACTGCTTTTCTTTCTCTGCTTTCATCTTCATTTTCTCTATCTCAGTTATTTAGGCTCTTTCCTTGGTTTCATTGTGCTTTGCTGCTGTAGCCTCATACTTAGGAAAGATTTATGGAATTTCACGGCTAAGAGCTCTCCATACAATATTTGAACTCTTTAGAGTTAAGATGCTATAAACACTTAATAAATAATTTAAAGATTACAGAGATAATTAGAGGAGAATTACAGAAGTGACATACTTGGAGGATGACAATTAAGAGTTCCGGATATAAACCATTTGAGAAAGACAGGGTTTTCCTAACTCTTACAAGAAGTACAATTCAAATCTAGACTGAGATTGTGATTTCAAGGACTGATTTCTTTTAGATATGGCTTTAAAATTTGGAAAGGGCAGCTCTTTTCTTCAATTAATATTATCTGAGCACCAAAACACTTTGGATACAGAACAGCATCATAAACATATTGGTCCATGTGTCTTGAAACTAAACAATATTGTGAGTATTCTTGAGAGTAATTTATATGTTGCACATCATAATGAAATAAATCTATTTAGTAGAACTTACATTCCATTTTCCCCAACTACTCTATTTAAAATATTTATTATAGTGAGGCCTGGGACAGGTGCTATTCAGAAGATTTTGAACCAGCTTAAAAAGTTCCTGGTTAATTTTCATCTCTCTTTAGTTTATTGATTAACATAGCAGCTACTATCTTACCAGGTATCAGAAACCTTTTGGTTTTATAAGTTTATAAAATGAGACACAATTTCCTAGATGTCTTTATTTAATGCAAATTTTGTTGAAAGTGTGAGATTAAAATGATTTACTATATTTTCATTACTGAAACAAAATAGTTCCTTTTAGAATTATCTGGCTTAAAATAGGAAGTATAAATTCTACTTCAACATGGACTTAGTATATTTCTTATGTATATCATATATTAGACATTTATGAAGTTTGCAACAGCTCAAAAGCTTTATTTTTGTGTCCACCATAAAACTGAATATTTTTACGGTAAAACATTAGAGTCACACATTCAAGAAAGTTTCACTTTTATCTTTTCTCATATATTCCTAAACAACAAACTATTTGACATGACATATTTATATTTTTCTAGCTGAGTAAAATGAAAGAATATTAGATAACATTTTTTCTTCCCATTTTTACAATTCTGCTGATATCTCTTCTTTCCTAAAACTTTGTCTTTTGCTTTAATTAATGAATTAATAATTTCATTCATTTGTATATATTTAATTCATTCAACAAAAATGTATTCAGTAGTTACTAGGTACAAGGAACTGCTCACTACTGAGGATATGGCAGTACACAAGACAGATAAAATCCTGGACTTCATGAACAATATGTGGTACATAGACAAGAATTTAGAAAAATATCTGCAGTGTATAGGACATGGAATGGAGTAACGTGTAATGAAGCAAAATAAAACAGAGAGTAGAGTGTTTCAGGGAATGAGGAAATTGCCAATTTAATATAGTTGTCTGGAAAAGATCTTATAGAAAAGATGACACTAAAGGAGACTAGAAGAAAGCATTTAAGGAGAATGAGGTCAGGTTGGCTTGGACTGGCATAATCAGGGAGCAAAAAAGAGTTCAGAATGGCTGACCCTGGGAAGAAGGTGAAGAAGAGTAACAGTTCAGAATGGAGTGGGAATCAGATCAAGAGTTGAAAAACAAATGCAAGGGCTTTGGATCTTACACAGGGAATGATCCTGTAAGGGGACTGATTGGGGCATTGTGATTTGATTTCAGTTCAAAAGTAACAGCTCTACAAAGAATGCATTTTCCTGGATTTTTAAACAGAAATAAATATTGAGTTATAACTCATAGGACTACTTTTTCTTTTTCCAAAATTGGTCCTCTCGAGGAGTAGAACTTGTTTCTGGCAGACCAGAGGTTACTGCAGCAATCTAAGAATTGATACTGATTTAGACTGCTGGAAATAGTTGCAATAATTTGAAGATGCAAAACATAAGATTTACCAACAAAGAAAGACAGGAGAGTGGCATGATGGCTTTTTGCCTGAGCAACTAGAAGGACGCAGGTTATCCTTAACTGACAAAAGCAGAACACCAAGAGTTGGATCCAGGGGAATGATCTGAAGGTTAGTTCGATATGTTGATTTTTAGATGCTGTGTTGGATTAACTAATAGACAATTTAAGTGGTAATGCCCAGCTGAACTGAGTCAGCTTGGTTCTGGGCATGGAAGACCCACCTGGGGGTTGTTGCCAAAATGACATAAAAGAAGGACAGGAAGGGAAGATTGTATGCTACTGATTTCCCAGGAGAAGTTTGTTGTGATTGGTTTTCTGATGTGAATTTGGCTGGTGGGTCTCCTTGGAGGAGGAGCTTGGGTCCTCACTGTTGCAGGGATGACTGCTGTTCTCTTGGGCAAGCTCTGGTTTCTGCCTCTGTTTTAAGCATGGTTTCCTGGATCCAGGGCAGATCCTTCACCCTGCAGGTCCAGACTTTCACTGGTCCTTGGGCCTTTCTTGTGCATATCCTTGATATGGACTTACATGAGACATTATTATGGGCTCTAGGCCTCCAACTGGATTTGCGGTGGATATTGCCATGGGATCCAGGCTCTTGGCTGGATTCTCTAGCATGTGGACCGATCTCTTGCTCTCCTCTGCATTTGATTATGTGGGTGAATATTATAAAATAATCCTGTAAATTATATGTCCTGTTTCAAATCTATTCCTTTGCAAACCCTGATTACAAGAGATGCTTACTTAACATTTAAGTGGAGATGTCTCTTTTAATATATATTTTTTATAAAACAACATATTTTCACAAAGCCTAGAGGAGTTTAGCTGCAGTTCTACGTAACAGAATGCAAGGTTGCATGTATAACTCACATGGCTGCTTTTGCTTCTTCCACAGCTGACATTCATGAGGAACAATGTCATTTTGTTCCATCCGTGTGTACTAAGAAACTGACTCCTTTTCAGAACTCTTGCACCCATGTTCATAGCAGAATTATTCACAATTGCTGATAGGTGGAATCAACTCAAGTCCTTAATGGTAGATGGATTAATAAATAAATTAGTATACACACAGAATGGGATAGTATTAAGCCTTGAAAAGGAAGGAAATTCTGATTCATTCTACAGCATGGATAAACCTTAAGGACCTCAGGCTAAGTGAAATAAGCTAGTCTCAAAAAGTCATACTGTGTCATTCCACTTATGTGGGGAGTCTTAGTAAAATTCATACAGACAGCAAGGTTAATACATGTGGAATATCAGTTGTGTAAGGTGAAAAGAATTTTATGGATTGATTACACCATAATGCAAATGTCCTCAGGGTTACTAAGCCACATATTTAATTGTTAGGATGATAAATTTTGTTATGTGTATTTTACCAAACCACACACACAAAAAAAATCACCAGGAATAACAACAACATCAAAACCCTCTCATACATTGATGCTGCTCGCTCATCCCTTACTGGTCCATAAGATCTTTTTTTCTTCATACCCCTAAGTTTCCATTGACACAAGGTTGTAGCTGACTTATTCTCACAGGCTTCCAGAATTGTGAGAAAAGAGAGCAGTCAAATCACAGAATTTACCTCAAACTCACTGCCAGATATCACTAGTCCTGGAAAATTACTTGCCATTATTGATATGGACACTTTTATTACCTGATTATAGACTAATCATAGCCCTCCTTGGGCTCATACTTTATACCCTCCTTTCCGGGTCTTTCTCCAGGTCAGTATCTTGATCTACTCATCCTTGTGATGCTCATCTTCCAACTCTGAAGCTGTCCATAAGAAATTCTAACCTCCTTTACTTTCATTTTGTAGACCATGCCCTAGGGGCCTTACTGTATTTGAAGACTCCATCATGGTATTTTCCACATGAATTATGAATTCCAAATGAATAATAAGTTCCAAATGAATTTCCAAATGAGAAGATTTATGACCCTTCCTTAGTATTCTGAATATGCTTCAGTAGGTTTTAGCATAAAATAGAAATATGTTTCCCCACACTACTTATGTAAAATATTTAATCATAGTATGCCCCTTGTAGATTAAATATTGAGGAAGTCTTTTTAACACAAGTATATACCAAGATTTACAGCTATAATTTCATATTTATTGCTCTATGCATATAAGAAATGCACGAAAATACAAGCTATTGGGAAAAGAGCCTTATTGGGACTTCAAATAGCTGACAAAAGAGAGCGACTGTGAGGCATGTTCTGGTCTTTATGATCTGAGACAAAAGATGACATGATGAGAAGCCTGGTGTGAGGTGATATGTAAAAGGAATGGGATGTTCTGACATGGGAGTACTATACTGCACATAGTTACCATTATTTGTTTTTTGCAGAAAAGCAGGGGAGTTGTGATAAGAGATGGAGAAGAGAATAAATAAGAGCTATTGAGAGAGGGAAAGTGGCAGAGATTAAGAATGACATTTGTGTTTACCAAAGGAAGAGAGGTTTTGAGGATCAAGTGTATATATGAAACAATTAAAAAATTACCAAAAGCAGCACAATAGCCAGGGCAGGCCTACTAATTCCTAGGCAATTCCAGGTAGGGCTGAAATGGAGTTGGTGAAGGTGAAGGGCCCTGAGGAGGAGGAGCAGCAAGAGGAGGAGCTCTCTAGGTGCTGTTTGTAGGGCATATAGGTATGTTGCTCTTTACAGAAAGGGAGCCAGACTGAATGAGGTATTCCAGGTGGATGCTCCTTCACAGTTCTCTCTGTGAAAGAATAAGTGCTGGTTGCACAGTGATTCAGTGATTTAAATATCTCATTCAGGATGAACTTGTGGCTCTGAGTTGTGCTGGAGGAAGAGACATGAAATGTTCATTCTTTCCAGAATGATAAGCCTAGTCATCCAGAACATCAGTCAGATGTAGTGCTTCCCAGCATTAAGTATTATAAGCCAGGAAGGCGTGAAGCAGGAATTGTAGAATCTTTCTACAATATCACATCTTTTAATGACCTCTAAAGGCTATTTTCATTTTTATCTACACTTTTCTTGTCACAAGCAAAGAAAAAAATTCTGGGCTAATCTTATGAGGAGAAAAAGATCACACTGAGTGGAGGAAAAAAAAAATACATGGTTAAGTATGAAATGAAGTCATCTATGAAGACCTTTATATATATATTCACTGAAAGATTTGGTCCCCTGCTCCTGTTCTTCATGAATAAGTATCAGAAAAAAAATCAGAAAAGACTTTTCCTTAAATTTGTACTTAGTGAAAAAACAGATGTGAGGAAATGCATTTCTCTAAGATAGGGACATTTTCAAAAGAAGAGTTTTGTCATTTCAGGCTGAGAAGAGGATAGAAAGTTAGTGAAAAATAGCAAACCATGATAATGAAGAACTTTGTAGTTTTTTTAGATATGTTCTTCCTGAGTAAATTCTATATAAAGAATGATTTCATTATACAGATAAAATGTGTCTTTTCCTTGTCAAATTTCTTGAATTCTCTTAAAAACGGGTAACAGGCAATCAAATCTTCCAAATTAGAGGGTGATGATTTTCCCAGGTGGTAATCTTAAAGCCCTCAGGCAAATATATAAAGCTTTAATATTTCAGAGCTTATATAACATGTGTTTTAACATTAGCTATTTTAAATAATTTTATTAACATAATTTTTTATTAAGCAAAATTAATTTTTATTCAATAATTTTATTGATTAATTTGGCTTCAATTTATTTTATAGAGCAAAACACATAGAGGAAAATTACACCTACCTATAAATATACTAGCTAAAAATAAGGGCTGCCAATATTTTGACATTTATCTTTACAGTCTTTTTTATTATCTATTTTTATAATTCATTACATGCACATATTAATGGGATTCACAGAGATATTTCCACACAGGCTTACCATCATAACTGTCCACTCCTTTACTACCTTTGCTCCAGCCCTGCATTCACCCCATTGGGAAGCTGTCCCATGCCATAGTGATCATTAAACTTTCAGGTAGCCCTTTGTTTAAAGTTTCAATATATATGATATATATGAGAAAGAGCATGAGATACTTGCCTTTGTGTGTCTGGCTCATATAATTTACCATGATGCCCTCCAGTTGCCTCAAGTGACGTTGCATTCTTTGTAGTGATGCAATACTCCAGTTTGTGTACATACTGTATTTTTTTAAAAAATCTATTTACATTAGTCACTTTTCTCATCACTGGGACAGAGTACCTGAGATCTGCACTCACAATTTCACTCCACATTTCGCTTACTTAAACACAGACCAATGAAGGGGGAGGGCCTGTGCACAGGTAAGCTGGTCACATCATAGGAGTGAGGAATCAGAAAGAGTAGGGAGGCAGAGAGGCCACACCCTCCCAGGCCACACCCTCAATTACCCATAATTCAATTACTCTGCAAAAGTTCTACCTTTGAGTATATGAGGCCTGGGGAACATTCTTGATTGAAACCATAACACTGTTCTTCCACTTATAGGTAACTGGGCAGATTCTGTAGCTTTGCTATTTTGAGTAGGTGCAGCAATAAACATGGGTGCACAGGTGTCCCTTTTGTGTCTTGACATCATTCCCTCTGAATATATAACTAGGAATGGGATGGCTGGATTATAAACTTTCCTAATTTGCATTTCTCCCAATACTATGTAAGAGTTCCCTCCTCTGTACCTACACCAGCATTTGTTCCATTTATAGTGAAACGATTTTGAAATTCATCAAATACTTTTTCTCCATCTATTGACATGGTCATAGGATTTTTATCATTTATTCCATTTGTGTGATGTGTTACATTTAGTGATTTATGTATGTTGAGCCATCCTTGAATTCCTGGAATGAAACAAACTTGATCATGATGTATGATCATTTTTATGTTGTTTTAATTCATTATATTGGTGTTTTAAGGATTTTTGCCTGTATGTTAGTCAGAGATATTAGTCTTTAGCTTTCTTTCTTTTTCTTTTTTTTTTTTTTGTGTCCTTATCAGATTGTGGTAGCAGGTTAATGCTGGCTTCACAGAATGAGTTTGAAAGGATTTCCTCTCTTTCAATTTTATGAGATAGTTTTAGAGTCATTGTTATTAAAAATTTGGTAAAAGTAAGCAGTAAAACCATCCAGTCTTGGACTATATTTGAGAATTTTCATTATTAAATCAATGTACTTAGTTGTCATTAGTCTATTCAGTTTTTCTATATCCTCTTAGTATAGATTTTGTAGGGCATATGTGGCCAGAACTTTGTTCATTTCTCCTAGATTTTCCAGTTTGTTAGTGTATAGCTTTTAAAAGTTATCCCCCATAATTCTTTGGATTTTTGTAGTATGTGTTGTTCAGTTGTATTCTAAATACATTTTTTAATCTCTAATGATATTTCCTTGAGTCTCTCCTCTCTCTCTTTCTCTCGCTCTCCTTCCCTCCCTCTTTTCTTCCCTGCCTCCCTCACTGTCTCTCTCATTTTGGATAGCTAAATATTTGCCAATTTAACTTTTGGAAAAACAAATATTTTGTTTAAATGATGCCTGGCATTATTTCAGCTTGAGTTTCACTTATTTATGCTATGAACTTTATTATTTCCATCTATTAATTGTGAGTTTGGGATGTTCACAGTTTCTAAGTCTTTGAGATGTATTGTTTATTTGAAATCTTACTATGTTTTGATGTAGGCACTAATTACTCTAAACTCTCTTCTTAGTGTATCCTACAGATAGTGGGATAGTCTTGCTGTATTCCACAGATATTGGAATGTTGAGGTTCTATTTTAATTTACTTTAAGGAAGTTTTAAATTTCTCTTCTGACCTTCTCAATGAACTTCTGTTTGTTCAAATGTGTGTTGTTCACTCCTATATACTTGTATAATTTCTAAAGTTTCTCTTGTTGCTGCCTGCTAGTTTCATTTCACTGTGAACAGCAAAGATACAATATATAACTTCCTTTTTTGAATTTTTAAAGGCCTGTTTTGGGCTCTAATATATATTCTGTTCTAGAGCTAGTTATATATGCTGATGAAATGAGTGCATATTTTCCAGCTGTTAGAGTCAATGTTCTGTAAACACCTGGAAGTTTATTTCATCAATAGCAGAGTTTAAAGTTTCTTTGTTGAATTTTAGGTCTGGATGATCTAACCATTGATGCAAGTGGAATATTAAAATACTATCCTGGTATTATACTGGAGCCCATTTCTCCCTTTGGGTATACTAGCATTTGTTATAAAATTAAGTGCTCTGACTTTAGATGCATATATATTTATAATTTTTGTATCTTCTTGAAGAATTGACCATTTGATCATTAGTTATATAGTGACTTGTTTATGTCTTTTTACTCCTTGGTCTAAAACTCTATTCTGTTATATATAAGTACTGATACTCCTGCTTGCTTTAGAATTCCATTTGCTTGGGCTATAATTTTTTATTAATAATTTTACATATTTTTTTATCAGTTCACCCAATCTGTGTCTTTTAATGAAGTGTTAAGACCATTTGGGTATAGTGTTATTATTGAAAGGTATGGAGTTATGCTATCATTTTTTATTTTCTTCTAGTTATTTCCTATGTAATTCATCATTGTCATTTGATGGTTTATTGTATCGATGATGCTTGATTCTTTTCTATTTTTTTTTTTGTATATCTACTCATCTAGTGGGATTTGTGCTTTCATGATGGTACTTGTTTTTCTGCCTGTTATAGATGTAGCATATTTTCCCTTACACATCTTTTGTAAGGTTGGTTTGGTCATCATGAATTCTCTTATTTTTTGCCTGTCTTGGAAGGTCTTATTTCTCTTTTGTTTCTGAAACATAGCCTGGCAGTGTATAGTATTCTTGGTTCACAGAATTTTTTCTTTCAAAACTTGAAAATTGTCATTGTATGCCCTCCAAGCCTGTAGGGTTTATCCTAAGAAATATATTAGCCTAATATGAGTCACCTTTGAATGTTACTTAGTGCTTTTTCTTGCATTTAAATTTTTTTGGTCATGTACTTTTGACAATTGATTATATGTGGACAATTTGACTTCATGTCTGGGTGAAAACCATTTTGGGTCATGACTATTTAGGACATGTCTATGGACACACACATGTTTCCAAAATTTTGCTATTTAATTGAACATGTTTTTTGTGCTCTTAACATTTGTTTCTTCTGCATCACATATGTCCATGATGTGAATATTTCATTGTTTTATGGGGTTCCAAAAATCTTCAGTACTGTTTTTATTCTTTCTTATTTTTTCTTTCTAAATGTGGTAATTTAAAAGACCTCTCTTCAAGCACCAATATTCTGTCTTCCACCTCATCTACTCTGTTGTTGAGGGTTTCAACTGAGTTTTTAAAATTTGACTTACTGGGCTCTTCATTTCCAATATTTTTGTTTGATTCTTTCTCAAGATGTTTCCTTGATGAATTTCTCATTCTTAGAGTGCATGTTCTCCCTAATTTTATTTTTTATTTGACTTCTCTTGAGTCTCATTGATTTTTTAAAGAAATTGTCCATTTTAATTTTTATCAAGTATTTCATTCACCTTGATATCTTTGCAATCTCTTACTATAGAGTTATGATCTTTAGAAGGTATTGTAGGACCTTGCTTTTTCATATTTCTTGTGATCCTGTGTGGAGATTTATGCATCTGGTGGAATGAATATCTCTTTCTCTTTTATGAGATGGCTTTCTTTGTAAATAGCTTTATCCTGAAGAGAGATCTTGGGTTTTCAGTTTGCTGTATGATATTGATTTTATTTTTAGTTAGGTATAGTAAGTGTAAACTCCTTTTAACTTCTTTGGCTATAATTAATGAGTTAGAGCACAATGGATACATTATTGAAGTTGGAGAGACCCATGCTTTGTGTGGCTCATTAAAAAGTGCGGACATTTTATGAAATATCTAGGAATCAATCTAACAAAGGAAGCAAAAGACCTCTACACTGAAAACTGAAAAACTGAAAAAAGAGATTGAAGAGGATATAAGAAAATGGAAAGAGATCCCTTGGTTCTGGATAGGAAGAACCAACATAGTGAAAATGGTCATACTTCCAAAACAGCTATACAGATTCAATGTAATCCCAGTTGAAATCCCAACAATATATTTCACAGAACTAGAGAAAACAATCCAAAAATGCATTTGGAACCATAAGAGACCTAGACTAGCAAAAGCAATTCTAGGCAACAGAGACATGGCAGGGGGATCACAATCTCCAACTTGAAACTATACTACAAAGCCACTGTGATACAAACAGAATGGTACTGTCAAACAAACAGACCTG
Organism: Heterocephalus glaber; assembly: GCF_000247695.1. The sequence goes on from NW_004624839.1 coordinate 1,897,900, forward strand.
AGTATCAGTGGAATAAATTAGAAGATGCAGAAACAACTCCAGACACACTCAACTACCTCATCTTTGACAAAGTAGCCAACCATCCTCCCTGGAGTAGAGATAGCCTCTTCAATAAATGGTGTTGGAAAAACTGGATTTCAACCTGCCAAAGATTAAAACTAGACCCCTATCTTTCACTATGCACTAAACTAAAACTGAAGTGGAATAAAGGTATAAATATTAATACAGAAACACTAAATTTGCTGGAAGATAAGTTAGGTAGAACTCTCAAAGTCCTTGGCATAGGAAAGACTTTATGAACAAATCCTCAGTTGCACAGGAAGCAGCACAAAGAATCAACAACTGGGACCTCATTAAAAAGCTTCTGCACTGCAAGAAAAACCACCAACAGAGCTAACAGACAACCTACAATGTGGGAAAATTTTTTACCAGCTGTTCTTCAAATGAAGGTCTACTATCTAGAATATATAAAGAACTAAAAATATCAGACACCCCCCCAAATATAAAGATGCAATTCAAAACTGGGCATCTGAAATGAACAGACGTTTCTCAGACAAAGAAGTAAAACATCAAATAAATATATGAAAAAAATGTTCAACATCACTGGTAATTCAAGAGATGCAGATGAAAACAACACTGAGATTTCACCTCACCCCAGAAAGAATGGCTGCTATCAAGAAATCAACCAAAAACAAATGCTGGAGTGCTGTGGGGAGAGAGGAAGCCTTCTCCATTGTTGATGGGAGTGCAGACTGGTGCAACCACTGTGGAAATTAGTATGGAAATGCCTCAAAAAAGTAGAATAAGAGGTCCTATTTGACCCAGGTATCCCTCTGCTGGGTATCTTTCCAGAAAAATTAAAACAATCATACCATAGTGATATATGCACACTCATGTATATAGGGGCATAGTTTGTAATCACTAAAATTTGGAATCAGCCCAATTGTCCAGCAACTGGAGACTGGGTAAAGAAGATATGTTTTTTCTCTAAAATGGAGTACTACTCAGCTGCAAAGCATGAGAGACTAGAGACATTTATAGCTAAGTGGATGCACATTGAAGTGATACTTTTAAGTAAAATAAATAGGACACACATGTGTAAATACCACATAGTTTCTCTGGTGTGAAATACTAAAAGTGTAAATAAGATTCAAAATGTATAATTGATAATGTGAAATAGGAAAAAAGGATCTAAAGGAGTAGGGGAAATGGGAAAGGTAGAGGAAAAGAAATAAGGGAAAATATGAGAAAAGGAAAAAAATGGAAGCAAAGTATTTGTAAATAGGGAAGGGTGGAGGGGGTGAAGGGAGGGGAGGGGAGTGGGGAAAAAATAAGAACCAAGATATATCATGTAAAGCTACAAGATCCCTATGATGAATGTAACTGTATCATATACCTAAAGTGTACCAATAAATTTAATGAAAAAAAATGGGGACATTTTAGCAGTTTAGACAGGAGTGATGCAGACAGCTGAGTGTGTGGGCTGCACCCTGCATGGCTACAGATATAATGGCAGAGGCTGCTCCATTGGGTGATGAAGTTTCCTCAGGCAATGTTTATATTTCCTCTGTTACTTGTAAGGGTGTCTGGTAATGGTTGCACCTATAGTGGTACTTGTTCATTTATTAGACACTAGTGCAGGCCCAGAAACTACAGGAGGAAAGGTGTGGCCAGGAATCACAGCACCTTCCCTGTGGCACTCACATCTCATCTTGTCACTAGTGTGTGATTAGATAAGGTGCTGGGGACCGGATGATGGGGACCCCCAGAGATACTGAGTTGTATACTGTTCCCCTTTGCTGCTGCTGCTTGTGTGCCCACTCAGAAGCAGGATATCAGACCCCTTCTAGTCATGCATATTGTGTATGGGTTGGTAGCTGAATATACCCCCATCCTTTTAGCTGTACTGCAGACCAGAGATTAGTCAGGAGTAGGTTTCATTTAGGGCCAGACAAAATTCCTCTCAGTTGAGGAGCTCATGGCAGTGACTGGAGGTGGAATGGGGCAGGCATCAGGCAAAGTTTCTCACTGGACCTTCTTAAGCTGAGCACCCCAGGGGTATGGTGACAGCTGGAGCCTGGTGGTCTTAGTCAGGACTACCCTCAGGTGCTTCTGTGGTTTGAGAGTAGTGGAACCACAGAGCTCTGTTGTTGCATTGTTTGTAACAGGTGCCTATGCATGGCGCTGGGGAGAATGGTGGTGGGAACCCCTTGTGAGAAACTGTCTTTAGTCTTGCCATCAGCATGAACCCGTGTAGGGTGGGACATCACCCTGGTCCTGGAAGCCAGGCTCCTTCTCTCACAGCTCTTGAGGACAACACTTTCCAATTATCTACGTGTGGCAACACTTGAGCTCTGCAGCACTTAAAGCAAATTTGTGTCAGAGTGATTCTGAGCCAAGATCAGTTTGCAAGGAAGGCACCCACTGAGCCAGTGGAGTGGAATGTCTCTGTGCCTCCTGAGATAGAAATATGTGAGGGTTTCTTACACCTAGAGCCATTGCAAATTCAGACTCTAGTTCTCTTTTCAAGATAGCTTCTAGCTATAGCACCCTGGAGATTTACTGGTCAGTGAAGTAAATTCCTTCTCCAAGGTACTATGAAGACTTCAGGTTATTTGTCCAGCTAGTCTGTAAGGATTAGTGGTTGTGAAATTTCCAAGAGGCCAGTATCTGTGCTGGCAGAGTTTTCTGTGACTCTTTTTCATCTTTACCCCTGTGGAAGGGATTCTTCCTCTCCCTTGGCTGTGGAGCCAGGGCAACAGGTGCTGGGGTATTTTGTTTCTCCTACTGTGCTGTTGTCTCAGATCTCTGGATCTTACAAAGTTTTGATTTTTTTCTCCTGTTGATTTCCAGTGTTTTCTCCTAATCACATGCTTCAATATGCACCAATACATCTGCTGCTTTTGTTCTTTGTGGAGAAGTAGGTGAATGCTGAGTGCCTATATTCAGCCATCTTTTTTCTCTGATCTTTGGTAAAATTAATTTTGGTACAATTTAATTATATATAATTGTCACACTCATCATAGGGAATTTGTGCCTATACATGACATAGGAATCAAGATTCCTACATTTTACCTTTCCACTTCCCTCCCTGCAACCCCTCCTCCCCTCCTTATTTACAAAGCTTTGTTTCAATTTTATCCTTGTTTTCTCATCTTTTACTTTTCCCTTCCTTCATCTCCCTTTAGCCCCTCTCTAGTTCCCATTTCTTTTTAAACAATTTCTTCTTATTTCACAGTATCTATTATATATTTTGGATAGCATAGTTTGTAATAGAAAAATCTTGGAAACAACCCAAATGCCCATCAACTGAGGAATGGATAAAAATATTGTACTTTTTATACAATAGAGTACTAGCCAGCCATAAAGAAAGATAAACTTGAGACATATATAGCTAAACAGTTGCACCTTGAAACCATACTCTTAAGTGAAACAAATCAGAGACTCGTGTAAATATCAGATTGTCTCTCTGATCTTTTTTTTTTTTTTTTTTTTGGTACTGGGGATTGAACTCATGTCCTTGTGCTTGCAAGGTGAGCATCAGAACCACTGAGCTAACTCCCTGGCCCTCACTCTGATCTTTTTATGCACATAAGAATGCATGTTGTTCTCAAACCAGATTTGTACTATATATTTACTTTTCCATCATCATCACTTATAACACATACTACAAATCCTTGCAAGGGATTGCATATTCTTGTGCACCATTTTGATGTTTGCGGAGAATTCTGTTATTATGAATGCTTTATCATTTTCAAATCAAACTTTTGATTTAGTTGAGACTCTTTCATAAATAGTGCTATGTTGAACTTACTTATGAATACATCTGTTGTGCTACTGTAAGACTGTCTAATTAGAGGAAACTTCAAAAACTTGAATTGCTGGGTCAGCATAAGAATTGTTATGATTTTTGACAAGGTTCACCAAATTTTCCTCAAAGGGACTATATATGCCCATTCATATACAAATTCTGGCATGATATGAATGAATACTGGGCATCAGAATATTGACTGATAATTCCATTTGAATCACAAAACATTCCAGGTTTTGTTAGCAATAGCTTGATGTTCAAATTTCAATGCAAATTCTCTCCAATTGGTTTCTGAAGGATGCTTGCTTCCTCCAGTTTTCTTTACAAAATGTTGATCACTTTTCACTTGTAACTCTGGTAGGGAATGATTTTGTAGCTTTCTGACCTTTCCAACACTATGACAGAGTGTATGATTTCTTAATATATTTTTGTATTATCTGTACTAGGATCTATCCTGCATGTCTCCTCTCTGGTGACCTCTCCAGAGAAGTGTATCCTTTCTCCCCCTTCATGTGATCCTAGTGCATGTTACACTCAGGCCAGTGGAAGTGATGCATGCTGAGAGCAAGCAAAAGCAATGCAGCTCATCTTTGTCACTTTCCCTGGAGAGCAGCATATTATATATGAGGGCTGCTTCTTTGGCATGAATCTCTCAGAAAAGGGCACAAAGAACTAAGCAAAAGTTGACTGATTCCACATGGATGAGAAATACACTTTCATTCTTTTATGCCATTGAAATCTTACTACAGAACTAGTGAAAGCTGACTGATAGAGACTGAGAGCTGGATCTGTACTTGGCAAGTTGCTTTGGTGTTCTCCCAGTCTGGAAGGGGAGTTGTATAATGCTCAGACTTTAAATAGGAGGTGTGACTTCCATTTTAGCTTCAAGATGGACTTCAATGTATTTCTTATGCATATCATATAGTACACATTTTGTTTTCATTGCAGCAGCTCAAAAGTTTTGTTTATTTTCATGTCTAACATGCAACTAGATTTTCAAGAGAATTTCACTGATGACCTAAGCCACTCATTAAATATAGTTGGCTTATTTATCTCTTATACATGTATAATTGTACTAATTATTTATTATTTCTGGAAGTATTTAGAAATAGTTTCTCAAATAATTTTGTGTCCCATTGTATTTGAGGCATGGAGAATCAAAGGAAGGAGTCCAAATGTGCAGAAATTCCTTTCCATTACCTGGTAGTCTGAGATAAGGGGATTGACATTACATTCCATGAACAGGGTTACAATCACTACAGCAGTCAGGAGATCAGTGCGCCCCTTGGTAAGCACTCAGGAGACTGGGGCACTTTTGGTTCAGACACTACTAATGTTCTTAATTGAAACATTAAGCAAAAAAGTTTTGACTGATAATCCACACAGTAAAACTCTTGAGATGATTAAGTTAAATAAAAACATAAAGTTATCCTAAAGAGTGTTAATGATCCATTCTCCTCTCATGTTTTCTCATTTTCTCAAAGTGGTGATAAGATGACTTTTTCCATTGATCTTCTTGAAATCTGTGGGTATTATTTTTCTTTATATCTTGGCTTAGAACTTACAAAGATGTACCTTCACTCAGTATTGGGATATTCTACTAGTAGGCAATAGTTATTCTACTGCATCCTTTCCTGGGACATTGGCTTATTTTCTGTTGAGTTTCCTCCATGTACTGTACTCTAGCATACTGCGTCATTACAGCTATTATTCTAAGCCTGAAATTTCTGAAGGACTTTTTCTTTTTTTATGTATATTTCTTCCCTGACAGTTCATCATTCTTTTAAGTACTCTTGTGCTGCTTTGTACTTTTAGTCATAGTAAGCAACGTGTTTCCTGTGATTCCACAATTCTGATGTACATTGCTAACAGCTTGACACCACCTATTATAAGTTGAGTTCTTTTCAAGCTACCTCAGGATATCTCCACTTATTAACAAACCTACCAACTGCACCCAGATGAATGATTCTTTGAAAAGAAAAGATAGCCCTTATGATTTTATGTTTTTTTAGTTTTACTCTAGACCTTTCACCAACTACAGTTTTAAAGACTACTGAGATCAGTTTAGTGTTATACAAAGTCTTGAATTTTCAAATCTTTTACCTTAATATATGTAGTTTACATTTGTATGAGTAGGTTCTAACACAAATTATTATTTTAGAAACATGAGTTCTTTGATGATAATAAAGCTGGTGTATTGTGAATAATTATAGAGTTGAAAACACAGGGCTATTGTTGGGCAATTTGTTCATTTATTGACTCATTAATTCAATATGTTTATCCAGTGCTTAAATTTCACTGATAATTGCTCTTGGGGAGCAACATCTTTCATTAATCTGAAATATTAAAAAGCAATTTGATGATATATTTCTCTCATACATATATGTATGTATGTTTATAATTTCAGTGTGAAAATAGTTTTATTTCTCAACTTTAGAATGATGAATTCTTTGTGAAAACATGTCCAGATTTATGTTATAAAGACATTTCATTCACAGACAGCTAAATGTTACAAAATTCTATTAGGTCTTAAACTTTCCACATGATTTTCAATGTTATATTGTCACTTATACTATTAAAAGTTTGACCATTTCTCCTAAAATAGAACAGAAAGTTTTTTTTTTTTTTTTTTTGGTATCGGGGATCGAACTCGGGTCCTTGCGCTTGCACAGCAGGCGGCGAAACCACTGAGCTAAATCCCTGGCCCAAATTTTAATAAAGAACTATGCATTTGTAATCTACTGCAGCATATCTGATTACATCAGAGGTTAGTGGCTTAAATGACAAATATTTATTATTTCATTCTTTATGTTGGTTGATAGCTGGGGTACCTCAGTGCCCCAGTGCCTACCTTTCATGTTCCAAAATCCCTCTAGCACGATAGCAAGGACTTTTTTACATGGTGGCTGGACTTTGTTTGTGTATTATGGGTTTGGGGGGGACAACTTGGTAGCTGATTGGTCCATCTCTTAGTGCCCAACATTTCTGCTATAGTCCTTTAATTAGTAGTGAGCTGTTAAGTCAAGTTCATGTTCAAGGAGAATGGCTTATGTGTGATTGGTGTGAATACTATTAGTCAAGGATCACCAGGGGCCCACCAAATATTAGTCAGTTGCAAATTGTAGAACAGTATAACTTAAAAGAAATTTTATGGAAATTGATATATTTTAGAAACCAAACAGGAAGTATAGGTACGTCTAATGAATTAACTTGTTAAAACAAAGCAAAAGAATGTCCTTGTTTCTATGTGCAGAAGTTTTCCTCTTCTCTGCTTCTCTTTTGGTCTTCTGGTAGAAAAGGGCTTCCAAAATCTCAATATGAACCAACCTCAACTGCTTTGTTCTGATTCCAAATCCCTGAGCAAGAAATTCATTACCTTATATGAATCTTGTTTCAATAATTGTGTGATGGGGAAGTGGGAGGGTTGGATTTGTGTGTGATTGGGAGGATGGGAGTGAGGTTACAGTGCTTTGCTTATGCTTCAAGAGTCTATGGTCCTGGGGTTTTGAGAGCCCCTGCTCAAAGAGTGATGAAGGTTAGTTAATTTATCCATTAAATGACTGGCAGATTTAAATCCAATGCAGTTCTGAGGCTTTATATCTTATTTATTCAAGCTAAAGTTTGAAAATTTTTTTCTCAATTATAAATACTATAGTGTAAAAATTATCCATTTCAAATTTATGAGACTGTTTGTTTCTGATTCTCAGTAAGCCTTGTAATGGCCAAGATGCCCTGAGATATACTTCCAATTTCCAACCTTTTTCTTAATGAATATTTTTCACAGGTAGCTGTTTTACAGCTTTTTCCTACATGTCACAAATTTTTCCCATACAACAAAATATAGATATATACAATATTTTTAATGATTACAGTATACTTCTTTGCATCATATCCAATAATGTCTCCAGATTTCCATTGATGTACTTTTTGAGAGTTTTCTAATTTTTTATTATCAATAGGATCTCGCTGTACTATATTTTTGAATACTTGCCTGAGTATTAGTATATGTTTTTAGAAGTAAAATTACTTGGTTGGTGAATTTGCATTTGAAACTTTGAAACACATTTTCAAATTACTCTATAGAAAGGCTTTCTTCTTTTTTTCTTTTTCTCAGTTTTTAGTTCTACTGGTGGTCTTTAAAAATGTTTTTCCCCCCTTAACCTCATTAAGGCTAGCTATTATCAATGTTTTAATCTCATCAATAATGTAAGGGAAAAGTGATATTTGGTTCATTAATTTGCACTCAAAATCCCATCCTTAAAGTAGGAGGATTGCCTAGCACTTATCCAGTTAGAGCCTCAGGGTCTTGGGAAGTACAAAAATCAGGGGCTATTAAAGATTTGTTTTTATGCTTTTTCTTTCTTTTTTTGGGAGGGGGGTATCGGGGATCAAACTTAGGTCCTTGTGCTTGCGCAGCAGGTGGTGAAACCACTGAACTAAACCCCCGGCTCTTTCTTTGTGCTTTTTTATTCAAGTAATTTGCAGTCACTGGTAGCAGGTCTACAAAATTGTTAATGTCTGGCAGACACATTGGTAAGGAGTCAAGTTGAACTTCCTCTCTGGTGACCTTTCCATATTGAACACCAGACCTCTATTCTGGACATTGTGCTAAATTGGTGGTCACTTACTTGTCAAATTTCAGACTTCATCTGTTACAGGGCCAAGGTGTATCCCTCAAACATCACCATAATTAACTCATTATTGATGGAAAAATGAAAAGTAAGAAATAATTGCTCTTTCCTGTTCCAGTATGGCTTTAAGGACCTCTGACCCGCAGACTGGAGAGGGGCCTGCTTCTTCAATACAGGGAACTTTAGCAAAGACTCAGAATATTTTCTCCTTTTGCTTTCTGCAATCTTGTGCCAGTTTTCTCAGGAAGGCAAATTCTGTTTAGTGTGCTGTGATTTTCTTTACTTTGGCTCACACATGGTGTGTCTGTGTGATGTGTGGTTGGTATTGCTCTGGTTTTAGGGCTAGTGTGATTAAAATTCCCTCTTCTTGCTTCTCTCTCTTTTTTTCTTTTTTCAGACAGTTTCTTTGATGAACAAGACCAAGTATGGAGCAAGTACTATTATGATTCTTTCAGTATCCTCTTTCCTGGCAGTTACAGTTGGAATTTAATCCCATTATGGCATCCAATATCCAATTTCTGTATTAGCATCTGTTTGAAATTCAGTTATAAGTCAAGCATCCAGACTTACTTGAAGAAAGATATCTCAGTGTCACCTGACAAACTCTTGAAAAGGGGATGCGACTCTGTCTTCATGCCTGTTAACAATAGAATAAGTGAGGTTCAAGAATATAGTAAGTTCAGGGATTGTACTAATCGAGTAAAAATAACTGACTGTCCCCAGACAGTGGATAGCAAGAAAAACATGGAACATACTGACTTACAATTCCTAGGAATCCCGACAAGGCTGCTTCAACCTTCAACTTGTTAATTAATTTCGCAGGAATGCAGTCATGCTATACTACCCAGGAGGTCACAAAGCAGCATACTTAACTATCCATGCGAAAGCAGCAAATGAGCAAAAATCAAGCCTGAAATCAAGGCATCTTTTTAAATGAAGTTGATTAACCATCAGTGAGTTACTCAACCTGGCTTTCTGTGTCAACTAACTGCCCATCAAATCTCTAGCATTTCTCAGACAGTTTTACCAAATTATGGACTATAATCATCAGAGGGAAGGTGGGAAGATTATATTGTTTACTTTAGTAGAAAGGTGTCAGTGTGAATGTTTTATTTTAGAAATGTCATTATTGTGAAGAAACTAGCCAAGTAGAAAATGCATTTTCTCCACAGTGTTTGATGGCTGCCTTGTCTCTCCCCTGTGTTGTATTTGACTTAGGAGAATTTATCAAGTCAGGACCCCTCTGAGAATGGAAAGACAGAAAGTGTAAATTTGAACCACCGGACTAAACAAATTTTTTTCGCTATCTAGAAAGTTAGACTTGATGCTTTGCCTCATTTCCCTAAAAGCAAGCCTAACTCCATTATGAATTTTTAAAAAATGGACATTTTATAAAATTTTTCCAGAGGATTCAGAGATTAAGTGTTTATATTACAAGGAAAGTTAATAAACATCCTTCAACATTTCTTCATGGCAAATAAGCCTCACTGCTCTGGAGATTCCTCCAGGTCTTCCTGCTCTTCTTGATGACCTAGCAGGTGGCTGACCTGCTGGGACACTTTCCTTAAGCATTCCACATAAGGACTTTTACCCTCCCTGAGTCTTGAGAGGAAATTTCACAAAAATTACCTCAAAAAGACAAGTCTCTCTCTCTCTCTCCCTCCCTCCCTCCCTCCCTCCCTCTCTCTCTCTCATTTTAGGATAAGGTATTATATTACTAAAATATTAATGCGCTAAGCATAGTATTAGGATGTTTACCGATAAACGTGTATGTTGAATGATTCATGCTACTAAGATCTAAGTATTGCAAGACAACTTTCAGAAGATTTCAACCACATTCATTAACTATTGGAATCCAATTATTAATCATTGAAAAATAAAATATACATTGAGAGACACTTGGCATTTTGTTGTTTACAAGAATCTATGTTAAGGGATGGTTGTCTTTCTTTTATATTGACATACATTTTTAATTAAATTAATGATAGTGAACCAAATTATATTCATTAGTATAACAAGCAAGCAGATATTAAATAATCATTTAGATGAACTATCACATACCTGTTGATGCTTTTATAAAATTTATTCTTCAATCAATTTGTATATATTTTAAAAGAAAAAATAGTCCTGCTAGGATTACGATGCAAATGAATAGTTCCTGTTTCACAACCCTCCTCTTCTCAAGGTCATTTTCAATTCTAAGAGCTCTTAATATTTCATATGTGGAAAACAGACCAGACAAACAATCCTCAAAAGTACAGTTACAAACAAAATATAGCGATTGCACTATTTCTTGGGTTTCTAAAAATTGACTTCTTAAAATAATTGATTAGAATTTAGCTGTCATACATTCTTAACATCTACATATAGTTATATATCCCTTTCAGATAAAAATCTATAGTGAGCATTTACACAATTACATTTTTGAAAACATTGCATAAAGTTGAGTCATTTTGTGTTCTGATTACATTTCATTTTTTTGTGCAACCTTTCTTTTTTCCTGGAGGTAATATTGTCACAAATGTTTCATTCACTTACTTTTCTATATTCTCCATACATTTTGAACTGCTCATTGTTAGGAAATCTCTCTCCTTTTCAGTCCCTTGTTCATCCTCTCTGATTCATGCACTTAACAGGGAAGAGAGGGCAGCCACATACAGCAGACTCCTCACCTCCCCAAATTTGCCTTTACTATTATCTCCCTCCCCCACTGTCTTTGCCCTTATGAGATTTATATGGTATTATTCCTTTCACTATCATTTTACTCAGGATTTAGAGAGGTAGATGAATAAAAATATGTGTTGAATCCTCCATGAGTAACAGAAAATTCTGTGCTACACTCTTCAAATATTTTACCTGTTCTTAACATCAAGCTAAATAGTGATTGTTACTGCAAGTTCAGAGTAGTAAGTGGCTTTATTGGAATTTGTTCACATAGTTGATTTTGGATTTCAAAGTAGCCACTGGCCTCAAAAGCCCGATCTTCCCCACTTTGCCATCACATAATGTGTCCATAATGTCATAGGAGTGACAGCCCTTGAGCTTTCAGAGTCATTTCTTATCAATGTACTTATGTCAATTTCTGTGTGTTTTAGATTGGCTTCATCACTCTTTTACCCAATTTATTTATTTATTTGTTTATTTATTTATTAATTAACTGTATATCCTTTTATTGGTACATTTTAGGTATACAATATAATGACATTCATCATTGGAAATTTGCATCTTAACATAATCTCTTTGGTTCTTACTTTTCCTCCTTCCCCTGACCTCTCTTCAACCCCTCCATCCCTCCCTATTTACAAATAATTTGTTTCCTTTCTTTCATTTTCTCATATTAATTCCATTCCCTTCTTTCCTTTCCCCTACCCCTCCCAATCCCCTTTCCCCTTTGCCCCTTTTCCTCCTATTTCACATTATCTGTTATACCTTTTAGTTCTTATTTAGGCTTTCAGTTTCTCACACTGGAGAAACTATTCAGTATTTACACATGAGTGTCCTATTTATTTCACTTAAGAGTATCACCTCAGTGTGCATCGATTTAGCTATGCATGTCTCTAATTTCTCATTTTTGATGGCTGAGTAAGAAACCACATTTTCTTTATCCAGTATCCAGTTGATGGGCATTTGGGCTGTTTCCAAGTTTTAGCTATTACAAAGTGCGCTGCTATGAACATGAGCACACACATATCACTGTGGTATGATTCTTTTAATTCTTTGGGGAAGATCCCCAGCAGAGGAATAGCTGGGTCAAATGGGACTTCCAGTCCTAGTTCTTTGAGGTATCTCCATACTGATTTCCACAGTGGTTGCACCAGTCGACACTCTCGCCAGCAGTGGAGCAGTGTTCCTCTTTCCCCACAGCCCCGCCAGCATTTGTTATTGGTTGATTTCATGATAGCAGCCATTCTTTCTGGAGTGAAGTGGAATCTCAGCGTTGTTTTCATTTGCATCTCTCGAATGACTAGTGATGCTAAACATTTTTTCATATGTTTATTTGCCATTTCTACTTCTTTGTGTGAGAAATGTCTGTTCATTTCAGATGCCCATTTTTGGATCGGGTCTTTAAATTTGGGAGGTCTGATCTTTTTAAGTTCTTTATAGATTCGAGATAGTAGACCTTTGTCTAAGGGACAGCTGGTGAAAATTTTTTCCACATTGCGGGTTGTCTCTTCACACTGCTGGTGGTTTCTCTTGCTGTGAAGAAGCTTTTTAGTAAGAAGAGATCCCACTTGTTGATTGTTTGTGCTAGTTCAAGGGCAACTGAGGTTTTGTTCATAAAATCTTCTCCTACACCAAAGTCTTCAAGAGTTCTATCTAACCTCTGGTTCCAGCTGGTTCAGCATTTCTTTTTTAATATTTAGATCTTTAATCCATTTCCATTTTAGTTTAGTGTATGGTGAGAGATATAGGTCTAGTTTTAGTCTTTGGCAAGTTGAAACCCAATTTCTCCAGTACCATTTATTAAAGACACTATCTTTCCTCCAGAGAGGCTGTTTGGCTCCTTTGTCAAAGATAAGATGGTTGAGTGATTCTGGAGTTGTTTCTGCATCTTCTAATCTGTTCCACTGGTCCTCAGGTCTGTTTCTTTGCCAGTACCATGCTGTTTTTATCACAGTAGCTTTGTAGTATAGTTTCAAATTGGGAGTTGTAATACCCCTGCCGTGTCTCTGTTACCTAGAATTGCTTTTGCTATTCTGAGTCTCTTCTTGTTCCAAATGTATTTTTGGATTGTTTTCTCAAGGTCCATGAAGTATGCTGCTGGGATTTCAATTGGAATTGCATTGAATCTATATAGCAGTTTTGGAAGTATGGCTATTTTCACTCTGTTGATCCTTCCTACCCATGAGCATGTGATGTCTTTCCATTTTCTTATATCATTTTCAATCTCTCTTTTCAGAGTGCTATAGTTTTCGGAGAAGGGGTCTTTGATTTCTTTTGTTAGGTTGATTCCTAGGTATTTCAGTTTTTTGGATGCTATTTTGAAAGGAATTGTTTGCCCTATTTCTCTCTCAGTGAGTCTTTCACCCAATTTAACAGTTGATCTGATATTGGCAGAAAAGAGAATATATAATGAGCATGTCTGAATTCCATCATATGACAGTATCAGTTGCAGCCTTCACAGACTAGCCAGAAAGACTGAGGGGAAATGACAGTATGTGGAGAATAATGTTGTTGATCAAAAGATGTCTGTGACCCTGTGCAAACATTTAAAAAATAAAGTAAAAAGAAATCTGTAAGAAGTTACAGGCTATTTTCAGGGCCCAAATCACTTGAATTTATTATGGCAAAAGCTAATTTCTATTGTTTTGTTAAATTACTTAGTGGATGATGAGAATATAAATAGCAGATGGGATATATCAGAGCTTTAATGGAACACTTCATACTGAATACTAGAAAATTTTAGGTAAAAACTTAATTAAAAGTAGTGTGTCTCCACATGCTGTTACTTTCACTGCTGAACAACTCAAGTTAAGTATAATTTCAACCTGCTGAGATGAAGAACATGTGCAAAAGATATACAGCAATACCACTTTTAAGCATGCTGAATTGAAAATCTTCATTAAACTAGGAAACAAGTTAATCTATGAAGGCATAAAACAATAATATATAACCATGAAGTATAAAAAGTACAAGAGAAGCATTAATGTTTCATTGAAATGTGCAATACATAACAAAGAGATAAAGGATCAAATACACAAAAATGAAAAAGAAATATTTTAGAGTCTAAGACTCTGCCAAAAACTGTGACATCAACATTTATAGAATTCAATTTTCTGATTATGTATCACTTTTTATTATATGAACTTTAAAATACTGGCAACTGATATCTTATCTCACCCAGAAAAAGAAATGAAATGGATATTTTGTTAAATCAAGGTAACACAAGAATGACCACAGATATATAAAAAATTACCATGACCAAGTTACAAGACTACATTAGAGATGGAAAATCTAAGCCCCAGGGAGGTGGATTAATTCCCTTAGTCTGGAATATAGGGGTTTAATTAATTTTTTTTCTCTGTATTCTTTAAGGCATGGTTTTCAGAAAGTAGTGATTTATGAGAAAACAGATAAAAATGACACAACTAATTTCTAATGATTCAGCTATTATCAATATATTCTGGAAAACTAGACTAAGAATATTAAAAATGCACAATTTCCCTTTATGGTTTTCTGAAGGTGTTATATTTCTTCTTCTAAGAGAACTATCTTTGTTTGACCCTTATAGAAATTATTCTGCTTTTGAGTAAAATTGAGAGTAAACATCTTTATTTCTTTGACAGGTATGTTGTATACTTACTGTGTGCTAGCCTAGGGAAGAGAATGGTAAATAAATACATAAGTCCCTTCCATGGTGAGTGCTCACTGCAGTAGAGACTTTATATTGTGGCTGTAGCAAAGTGGTTTAATTAATACTCCCTTTATTTCTAATGCCCATGATTTATGGTTTTTGCAGTAGCTATCACATAATTATTCTTGACATTATACACATATGGTTCTGCTAGATAGCCATGGACATGACATTTGGTTCCTTAGGAACAACAAATGTACCTTGGAAAGGAAAAGAAATTGTCATGAAATAGTCTAGGACAATACGTCCTTATCAAAAACTACAGGTCAAGCTGCCATATGTTTTTGGTATGCAGTGAAAAATACATATGCTTAAAAGTATAATATAAAATAACACTTATGGGTGATTGCTTAATGTTGGTAGTCAGCATTGTTCATTATTAAGACTTGATTGGGAGGTGGGAGTGGTTTTCCTGAAATCCTTGCCACGGGTATGTGGTGTATTGAGGACCTCAAATAACCAGATCTCCTTTCCAGATCAGCATCTTCTGCCTGACTTCACATGACTTTGAATATAAATGACTTGAAGGGAACATTCTTGACACTCCAGCTACTCTCAGTTTTTGAGTCTCCAGTCTATTACATTACATATATAAAATGTATCTGCATCTCATATTAAATATAATTGATATATAATCACCCAAGCCCTACGTCAAAAGAAGTTCTCAGAGTACATGGAAAGGCAACACTGCCTACTGAAACACAATTTGGGTTTAATTCGGTCCTTATTTTTTGGCTAAAACATTAGACCCTAAAACCTATCTGCTTGGTCTTGGACAAAAAGCCCGCTAGTGATTTTCCCAAAAGCATTATATCATGTTTCCTTCTCTCCCAGCTTTGGCAGATGTTTGCAACTTGCTCTTACTCCTGTGGGAGTCTTTCTGAACCCCTAATAAATTCCTTTACTGTGCTCCCTGACCCCAACAGACGGGTCCTCCAAGGCTGTCCACTGTGGCAAGCTCCTTCTTTTGTACATCTGACAGGTCTTTTTACTGATGTTCTCACTTTGAACAATCCCTTATTGGACAGGACCTTTCAAGAAATGTCCCCAGACAGGCATCTAGGCACTTGAATGATATACTTTTATCTATCATCACTGGGGGTTCTGTTATATCCTCATAGTTGTTCCTGTTCTACAGCCATAGGAAATGTCAGTGCGATGGTTAATCTTGATTGGTAACTTGACTGGATTGAGAGACACTGAGGCGATTAATAAAGCATATTTCTGAGTGTCTGTATGGGCATGACCTTGGGAACTAATTTGGCTTTGTGTATAACCCTTTCTGCTTTGTGCCTGCCACAGAGTGAGCAGTTTTCCTCCCCATGCCCTTCCACCTGGATGTTTTTGCCTTGGAGCCAGGAAAGCATTGTCTGAAATCTCTGAAACTGTGAGATGTAATAAACCACTCCTCCTTTCAATTGTATATCTCAGGTATTTGTTCCAGCAACAGAAAGCTGACCATACTTTCTTTTCAGGTGTGAATTCACTACAAGTGTTTTATGCTCCCAAACTCCAGGACATATACACAATTTGTTCTAGGCTTTTAAGAATATAGAGTCAGCATAAACTTTTGGAATTTAAATTTAGTGTAGAAACAGCAGTGTTTACTAGGAAGGACACCGCTGTGAAATCAGAGTGAACTGGGTTCCACTCCACACCCTCTTTCCCAGTTACTTAACTGCACTGTCTCAAATTAGTTAGCTAATAATTAATTTCTCAATGTTTACCATAAAATATACCTAAAGAAAGGATTTAAGGGTAAATTATACAACAGAATAAAAATTAGATAAATCGAGATCTGAGAGCAAAAGGAACATTGGAACAGAAATAAAATATAGCCAGCATTAATTTCATATAGAAAGTGTATGTCATCATGGTTTCCTTATTTTTTTAGGTGGATCTTTAAATCTTGGAAACACTATAGTTACCCATTTATTACCTGGTAGGAAAGATATATTTGTTTCTATTTTATACTCAGTTTCAGTTCTATTGAGGTTATCATGAAAAAATAGACATGAATGGATTTTGAAATGAGGATGTATTGAGCAGAATGAGTGAGCCCTCTTGATAAATAACAGATGAAGTTCAATCTGAAATAAAAGCAAGGTCTCAGAATCTACTGTAGGAACACACATGATAGATGGAGGAAATAAATCATGTGATTAGTTATTCAAAAAAGTATTTATGGAATCATTTTTGGAGAAAAAGGCATTAAGGAAAGAAACTATTTGGATTATATTTATTTGCACTAGTACTATTATTTATTTTGCTAATTAATATTAGTCGAATCACAATTTGTTGAGTCATTAATATGGGCTAAACTGAATCTGTGTTACCTCACTAAATACTTAAGGATGAAAAAGTATGATGTTCTCCTAGAGGTAATATTGAATCTCCATGAGGTTAAACTTGACGTATATTCAAGGCCAAGACTGATTTTACAGGGCCTCTAAAATATTAGTGCTTATGTTATCTGCAAGCTCTAAACACTTCATAAAATGTCTATCCAAACAAGTCAATGTAAAGAGAGGAAGTATAAATGCTATACCTGTTCTAGTAGAGGATTAAGTATAAAGTAATAATGAATGTGACAATGTCCGTTAAAATGTGAGGTACTATGGAGAAACTTTAGCGACTACCATATGGTCATTCTAGGCTATACTTAATTACAAAAAAAAATAGAACAATGATGGGGGATAGGGATCTTTAGGTTAGAGGATAAAAGTAGCCGATATGTCAAGATATACATCAGGATAAATAAGCATAGGGATCTAATGTACAATATAAAGAGAATAATTAATGAAATTGTATGGTAGATTTTAGCTGCTTTTGTTAAAAAAAACTATGTGAGATGATAGATACATTAATTTCCTTACTCCAGTAATAACTTTACTGCCCATAATATATATCCCATTAATATCATTTTGTAAATTTCAAATACACGTACTAAAATTTATTTTTAAAAAAGAAATAGCAATGACAGTAATAGCGATTATTTAAATATGGATCGTTGACTTTATAAAAAGTATGAATAGTAGCTTCTTTAAGACGGTTTAGTTGTTTATTGATCACTAACTGACAGTCTAGGAAAAGTGAGCATGGTGTGGAAACACAGCTTCACATAATCCTTTAACTCTACTCTTCTTCTCCCACATTTTGTAAATGTTTGTAAGTCCTGTCTTTAAAGTACTTTGGAGGTGATAAGGTATGAGCTACATTTATGTTAGTTTATTACTGAAATTGCTTTGGAATTTTGTTTTGATGTTTCTTCTCTGACAGTATTTAGCAGCAGGAACTGGAGAAGAGCCAGACTTTCAGCAAAGCCATTCAAGTTCTGACATGTTTATATTGATATTCATTTACCCTATTTGACAAGGAGGGAAATTTATTTAGGAAAATGCATATAAAGAGCAAAATACTTAATCTAGGTCATGTTTTAATTCAGCATTGCGTATCAGTCTTTTTAAAAATAGATAAACCAAGAGAGCTGGTATGTCTTATTTGCCTAACTTCCATTTTCCTGTTATATGATTTAAATATTTTTTTTCCATTTTTAAATCCATCCTCTATGCTTCCAGTTCAGCAAGCATTCCCTGTGGCTCTCCCTCCCATGACACATGGTATAAAACATTTCTAGCCTGAGTGTTCCACCCTGACCACCCTCCCTTCATTTTTCCCATCTGCCTTTAGGAGTAAGTCATTTGTGCTTGAATGCTCCTTACTGTGTGCATTGGAGTGACACCTGCTATCCAGAGGAGGGCACACGCAGCCTCCAGTCATTGAGATGCTCTCTCAAATGGCTTAAAGCATGAACCATACAATAAACTCATTGTTGGGTTAGAAGGAGTTGATTGAGGCAAAAATGTTGAAATAATCATGGGCTGTATATAATGATCCCAAGCAGTTAGTGTACAAATCTAAACATTATTTGACAAGCCCACCCACCCTCGTTGAAATATCAAGCCATAATTTGTAAGTGCCTCAAGAATTTGTAGAAGTCCATGACCCAGACTCTGAAGGTGAAAAAAGCATTTCTTATTTAACATGTAGCTCCACTATTAAAGTTGGTAAATATTTAGAAAACAGCATGCATGTATTTTCACATATTTTAATAAGATACTGAATTTTTTTGACAAGGTGACTTTGTTTCCTTCATATGCTGGGAAAATATGAATGGATGAATTATGGAATGTTATTTTTTATTTAACATTATACCATAACTCTCTTTTCAAATGAAAAGCTAGATTAAAATACAAAATCAGCAAAAATGATCTAATTTAAGCAAGTCTGCTTTTTCTGACTTATTTATCTAAAAGTTTTCATCAATGTTTTAAGTGGAAAATATTGTTAGAAATAGAAAATTTCCCTTTAGGGAGATATATTGATCCACCCCACAGCATAGAAAAATAGTAAATTGAATCCTCAGAACCATAATTTATTTACAATCTTTAAAGGGTCAAAAATCAAGAAACAAACTTGCACATAATTTTTTTCTTAGCCTCAGAGCTGTGGGGAACCATATGTAAGACATTTTTCCAGAAATTAGGAAGCCTAAATAAACTTAGCCACTCTAATTTAGCAATCGAACAGCAAAAGTACTAGTAAATGAATAGCAAACATTTACAAAAGCTATATTTTAAAACAACATTCCTTGAAAAGCTATTGTCTGAAAAACTAAGCAATGTGCAGAGAAAACTATTTTATATTTAAATGTGCTTTGGAAATAATTGTGTTCTGTGACCCCTTAGACATTCAAATGGGATATTGATATAATAAAAGTTTGGAGATACTTCTCTTTTCTGTTATGCAGAACTTCCCAAGTGGTTTTTACTTTTTACATACATTTTGAAAATTAATCTATAACATTTTGGCCAGCACTAATATTCCCTAGAAAATAATAACTTGAGAAATGCTGAAGTGGACTTTTTGATAATTCTACTCATTTTGTGTAGAGTGAACTGTGTGTACTTATATCTTGCATATTTATGTAGGAGTTCTTGCTACCTGGAAAGTTTTTCATGCATAGCTTGTGTGTCTCTTTGCTGAAACTCATGTCCTAACACTGAAAGAATGTATTTCTACAAAAGAAAAAATTTCCTGATTTTTTAAGATAGTATAGAGACCTTTTCACTGCTCAGTTAGAGAAGAACTTCTACTGGGAGACTGTAATTTTTCAGGAACACAACTTTGAGCACATAGCTCAAATAAGTATCTCTGCTAGTTTTTTAACTATGTAAATAAGTGTGTTACATAACAACATTTTGATTAGGATGGACTATACCCACCATGGTGACCCAATAAGATTACAGTATTGTATATCACTTTGCGATGTCATAGATGACATTGTTATACACAAAAGATGAAATCCTCTGCCTTAGTCACTTTCTGTCACTTTGACAAAATACCCAACATTGACAACTTAAATAAAGAGAAGTTTATTTAGCTGGCAGTTTCCAGTGGATTCAGAACATAGTCAGTTGGCTTCAAGGCAGAAAGAGCACATGGAAAGGCCTGATACAGGATTATTACACATCCCATTGCAGCCAAGGAGCAGGGAGAGAAGGGAGGAGCTGAAACACCCTTTTCCTGGTTAGGCCCCCAGTGACCCATCTCCAACTATGTCCCACCTCCCATCAGCACATTCAGCCTCTGATATCATCAATGGATGAATGCAGTGATGAACATAGCAGCCCCTTTCCATAATCCAATCATACTCCAAACACAGGTGACTTCTAGGGGACATTTTAGATCTAAAGCACAGTATTCCCTACAGACGAGTTTCATAGAATGCATGCCTACCATTCAGCAATCAATGCCTATAATTTAATTTTTGTTTGATATTTTAAAATAAAATTTTTGAATATATATATATATATATATATATATATCCCAGTACTTCTGTTGTTGCTGATCACTGAGGTCTGTATGCTCAAGTCTATTTGCAGCTGATCAAACAAAAAGAAGCCATTTATTTGGTGACAAAGAAACGACTTTCTTCAAAGCTAACTCTGAGGAGATGGAACTACCTCATTTGCCTCAAATTACCATCACACCTTGTCCAGGTGTGCAAGGGTTTTTAATAGCAAGGAACAGAGGGGAGAGGGAATAATGAAATTATACACATCTTCAGGGTTGCTTTATCACTCTCAACCATCTTAGCTCTCTCTCTTCTGGAAATAAAATTGGATTCTGATCTCCTGGGGCCAGCATCTGCATATTTGTCTCTTCTTGGCTGAGAAAATGAGGTGGGGGCTGTGGGATCCACTTCTCCTAACTTGACCCTAACTTGCTGGGGTCAGGCTCTGCAGTCTGTCAATTCCTCCAGGGTGTGAAGAAGAAGCAGAAGCATTTGCACCTCAGGCCTGAGGAAGTCCGGAGAAGATACTTGTCTGTAGATGAAAAAAACTTCTTAACTTAACTTTTCCAGTTCCATTATGCCATGCTGGTTACACCTTTGCTTAGCTGCCTTTAAATAGTGCAGATATATTTATGAGATGACATTACCCATGGAAGTGACATCAGAATGATTTTTTTTTCTTTTTTGCTGTAAAGGGAAAGGCAGTATAAACACAGATAATAAAGCTTGATTAGAAAAGGATGCTTAAATATTTATGAAATAGCCTTACAATGACAAAATACAAAATTAATTGGCCTCAGTCATCTTCCTTAATCAAGTATATTATATATGTTAATCAGCACATACTTAAAAGAGAAAGCTGACAAATCTAATATGGTTAATGTTAATTTTCTCCATTGTTTTTTACTGACAATATTAAGCAAAAAAATCCTTGAAATAGATGTTGCATCTAAGCTTACTAAGAAAATAGACTTCTTGGGAATTTAGAAAGAGGGAATTAAGTCTTTTCCAAATTTTGATATTAACACATCATTTTCCCTAACAAATCTGAAATTTACAATCTAACCAGGCTCCTTTTCTGCTCAGAGGTAATGTTAAACATTAATGTTAACATTAACCATGAATCCCTTTGAAACCATCTAATCTTATCTTTGTTTGTTGTGAAGCCTTATGTTTTCTTTGCTGTTGTTAAAATATATGGACATTACTTACAAGTAAGGGCAAAGGAGTAAAAGGCATCATTCTGCTGTACTTGTGGGGCAGATATTTTTTTCCCTACAAGTGAGATACTGTAAACAGATTTGAATGCAGTATTTAGGAAAAGACTAGCCTGGAAAAGTTTCAGCAAAGAGTGCTTAAAAAAGAGCTGAGAAGGAAGACTAGCAATTTAAGGCCGTCAAAAATAAATAGTTATTTTCAGCCAGAAAAGACCAAGGCTGAGAAAAGACTTCATCAAGTGCTAAAAATTCAGACTGTGGATAGATAGGAAGGGCATAGCTTGTTTATCAGATTCATTGGCATTTGAAGAGATTCATATTCAGAGTTATTAAAAGAAGTACTAATTTACAAAATGGCTAATATTCTTATTAAATTTATAACTCTACTAAGAAGTAGAGTTGATGCAAACACATTTAAAAAGAGTTTGGACAGGAAATGTGAATGACATATCATGAGCAGGTTAAAAGGAAAACTAGCAACACTAGAAATATTTTCCTTATTTTATGTCAAAATTTTCTGAAGGGCTTAGCAATGATGCTGGTTAAGCAAAGCAAAACAAAACAAAACAAAAAAGCTGATTTACAGAATTTGCTTGTTTCTGAGGTATAAATAAATGCCCAACATGATTAATTTCAAGCCCCTAATAGTTTACCAATAGGCTTCCAAATTTTTAAAATATTTAATAATTGTTCCTACAACATGACAAATCTATCACTTATATAATATTATTTACAAGTCTATGAACAAAATCAATGTCAGAAAGAAGTTTTCTCTAAACAATTAGTCGAGAAATCTACACTATTTCCATAAATTAGCATAATTGCTTTAAATGGTGATCTTAAAATCTAATTTTATTTGTTTCCCCACTCCTTTATATAAAACCTTTCTTTGGGGCTGGGGATTTAGCTCAGTGGTTTCCTCTCCTGCTGCGCAAGCGCAAGGACCCCAGTTCGATCCCCGGTACAAAAAAAAAAGAACCATTCTTTGGTTTTATCCATCCATCCTTCCATCCATGGCCTGTTGCTTCCCCATGGCATATCATGTCATGTGGTGTCTTAGTCTCTTTTCTGTTGCTATAACTGAATATACTACAGATTGTGTAACTTCTAACAAGTAAAAGTTTATCTAGCCTGCTGTGTCAAATATTGAGAACCTATCTGATGAGAGCCTTCTTGCTTGTGGGAACTTTGTAGAATTCCCAGATGGTACAGGGATTCACATAGCAAAAGGATTACACACAAGTGACACAACCTCAGATAGGCCTTTATAAATAGGCTACCTTGAGACCACCTGTTAACTCTTTAAATCTGCAGAGTGACTAACCCATTGTAAGGGCAAAACCCTTATGACTTCATTACCTCCAAAAGGCTCCAACGGGTTCATCCTTTTAACATTCACAATGGGAATTAAGTTGTAATTTAAAGTTTGGTTGTGATAGTCAAACCACAGCACATGGGTGGTAAGAACAGGAAGACTTGGGGTTGGGCATTTAGCTCAGTGGTTCCACCGCCTACCTCAAAAGGCAAGGTCCTGAGTTCGATCCCCAGTACCAGGGAAAAAAAAGGACAGTAAGACTTGGTGGAAAAGGAAACTAGGGTCATGACCAATTTTAAGTGTTAAGCAGTAGATCCAGGTATGTCCACATTATGTACATAGTATCTGTAGGCAAGTGAAAGATGAGGGTATTATGGGTCTGAGGAAGTTTGTGTCTATAGTATACACTTTTCCAACTACGTTGAGTGTCTTTCTTTCTTAAACTGCACCCAAATGCACATACTTCGTGCTAAATAAATGGTAATGGTGAAATAAATTATATGAAAAAATAATAGCAAGACAATGACTTGTAATTAACTGAGCTACAGCTTCATGTAAGCAATTTCATGGGCTTTTGTGTACTTCCACCAAAGCACTGAAAGAATTACGATTATACATTTGTTCTAGAAAGTGACTGGAAGGTGTTAAATTACTTAGCTCTATTACAAATAAAAGACTTGCTTAGTAATTAACATCAAGGCATTCATTTCATAAAAGGGTATTAGTTAATGTCTTGCCATGAATATGAAAGATTAAAATTGGAAAAGATGAAGCGGAAGCAGCTCTTTCAAGCTGAGCAAACATCTTTCACCTCACAAAAACTGTTTATCCTTCCCAAGATGTTTTTAGCCATTTATTGTACCAACCTTCTGGCTGGCTTTGTGGTACAAGCAAGGGTTTGGGTTTTGTTGATATATAATAAATGAATCTGGTTCCCATTACAGAACTCAGTAATTGTGAATTAACTAGGAAAAAAAATTTAATTGGTGATAAATTTCCTTTCAGTTAGAAATACTGTTTTCTATTTAGTCAGCTAGTCAATAAAAATTAAAGAATGAACGATGTTGATATACTTACCAGTCACAGAATTCAGGATTTCTTTTGGCTAAAATGAAAGAAAAAGGCCTGGAATAAGTTTAAAGTGGCAAGCCCTGAAAAGGTCTAGTGAATGGTGTAGTTGTGAATGTGGGTAAATAAGTAGTTGCAGTTATTGGAGGGGGAGACAAAAACTTGTGTAGCCAAGAGGAAGCACTCCAGTCTCTCTAGGTATGCAGGCGGAATGCTCACTGATCTGTGTCAAATAAAAAATAATTCAGGCTGAAGGAAAGACTTTGTTAGAAAAATGGATCATTTTAAGAGCAAGAAAAGGAGACATGAAATAGGGAGATGGTTCTCACCATGAGATTTGCCCATTTTAAGGCTTAAGCAAAGTTACTTCTTTTTGTGTGGGGAAGCAAGCAAGACTAGAATCAACCATTACTTATGGGATGGTAATGCAATCTGACAGTAGATCAGAGGATATTTTTACCCCAAATTGGCTTATTCTTCAGAGTAGCTGTTAAGGAAGGACTGTGATGAGTCGAAGGTCAGGGTTTAAGAGAAAGAAAGAATATTAACTAGCGTTTGGTTTGCAAGCATGTTTTTTTCCTGATTAATTAGCTAGTTGTGGATATATCAAAGAATGGAGAGTTGGAAGAACTGTGTGTGTTACTTTGTAATACATCATTCCAGGAGCATAAATGGTAGGAGGATTTTTTTAAGCTTTGCCCCCTGCCCCAACCTAGTGTTCTGGTATAATTCTACACTGTTACTGGCAGTGAGAGGTAGTGAATAGTACCAGTCAGTGTTAGAACTCCAAGGATTAAACAGAGTGTGTGGAGAGTACCAGTCAATGTCAGAGCTCAGTGATGGGGAGTGGGTCCCAGAAGAGATGGCATGCTGTGAGCACACAGAGGCGAGGCCAGCAAAGTGTCTGCATAGGGATTATTTATCCTGGCAGTGGTATCTCAAGCCTGGGGCTGGAGCTCAGGGGTTAGATCTCATTCCTTAGAGACAGAGTGTGGAGGGTAAAATGAAGCCTTGCGTCTCAGTGTGGGAGGATCCTGGTTTCTGGAATGGGAAAGTATTTCCATATAGAGTAACCAAGACATCAACAGAGCTGAATTAATAAATCAGATGTAGGTTGAAGAGCACTGGAAATAACTCTTCTTCCCTCCAGTGGATGAGAATGTGCCCAGACTCTGGAACTTAAAAATGGTTCAGCTCCTGTGGGCTGAGGGGATATGCAGGGAAAGAGAACAGGCAGATTCAGGAACACAATCTCTTTTATAAAAAGAGTCTATTCTTAAAGAAAACCAATTTATTTTCAGCCTAAATAATAGCCTAGTGCATCATGAAACTCTATCATTTCCATACTATGTACCATGGAATTTCTTTTTGTTTTATAGGTCAGCATGCTGAATCTCATACGGGAAAAACATAGTTAAATTTAGGAGAGAAATAGAATATAAATAACTATTTGAAAGGATTGCAAGGTTTGAAAAATTACATGTCAAAATTGAAAAGATTTTTTTGAGCTTTTTTTGGTTTCTCTACTTTAAATTTCTATTTTTCCTGTGTTGATAACATTAATGTTGAATGTTGAATTATTTTTGTGCCAAATGTTGAGTATAATGTTTATATGCAACACAGAGTCTTTTATAAATGAATTGCATGTGGATTCCCATTTGCTTTCTTTAGGTAATCTGAAGTGTATTTAAATAGCCAAGAAATGCTGGTAATATATAAATATAAATGCAGTACAATAGCAAAATGTAGTTTTATTTTATTAATTCATAAGAATATTTGTGAAAGTTTTATGTATGGGAAGAAAAAATATTATTTTCTTGACCCTGTATAGCACAGTTCCCAAGAACGAATTTAAATATTGCAATCACCTCAAGATTCTGCATGTGGTTTAGTATGACCTGAGTTATTGTATTCAAATGCCAAATGCTTATATGGGACACAGTGCAATCCTTAACAAGATTTCTCAGCCAAATTGCTGGCTCATATAATTTAGTTTTACTGTGTGTAGTGAATACTTACCCTGCTATATTTATATTTATGTCATCTATATCTGTTTTCCATACCAGTGTACAAAATCTCAGAGGATGCTAATTGTGCTTTGTATGTCTTTGACAACCATAGTTCTTAAAATGGTGTCTCATTAATGATCAGTATCAGTATATTTGGTATTGTAATCTTTTTAATCCTAATATATTTCAATCATTAAAAGTGTTTAGATATATTCATAGGGTGTCAAAGACATGCTGAAATTTTCTTCCCTTTAGATACAGGACACAGGTTACTTTCTGGTCTCTTCTGTTGAATCCTTTCTTAAAATACTGTCCAAAGAACTTTCCTAGAATAGAGAGCCTTGCTTACTTCCCAAATATCACCTTCCAATATCTGGCCATTTGTATCTTATGCTTCAGTCATCTCTAATTGGAGGCAGGTATTGCAGTAAGACACAATTTTTCAATCTTTATAACATTGTATACCCTGTTCTGTATTCCTATCATGGTCTTTTCTTCTCATTCTTTGTATGAACTTCCACCTGACATTGCTCTAACTTCCTCAGGTAGAGTTTTCCATTGTTGCCTTTACACTGTCAGTATACCTTGTACTTACTTCCCTTTAACATAAATTTGCCAAGTTCCATTTATCTGTTCTTGATTATCCCACTACACCAGAATTTCTTGAAGGTGGAGGGTCCCGTCTTATGTTTGCATGACCAATAATTCATCTTTTATAGTGCCCTATGATTAGATTATCAATGAAGCTTACTAGATTATTTAATAAAATGTTTATTTTCAATAATTTTTTTCTTCTAGGCAATAGCAAGGATACACTTTAGTATATCAATTTTCTGGAAAAATATTCTTAAAATAATCATATCTAAGCAGTTATAAAATCCTATAAGTTTGCTACTTTTAGTTGATTCATAGGTAACATTTAAAACTCTTTTATCTTTGCTGTGATTTGAATTTGGTGTAACTCTGTCCCACAAAGTTCCATGCGCAGGAAGCTTGATCCTCAGGGTGGCAGTGTACAGGTGTTAAAAACATTTAAGAAGTAGGCCTCGATACTCTTAAGGGAAATAAATAGGACACACATGTGTAAATAACGAATGGTTTCTCTGGTGTGAGAAATTGAAAGTGTAAATAAGGACTAAATGTATAATAGGTAATGTGAAATAGGAAGAAAAGGGGCAAAGGGGAAGGAAGTGGGAGGGCTAGGGGAAAGGATAGAAGGGAATGGGATTAATATGAGAAAATGGAAAAATAGCAAGAAAATCTTTGTAAATAGGGAGGACTGGAGGGGTTGAAGGGAGGGCTGGGGAAGGGTGAAAAATAAGAACCAAGAGAGAATATGTAAAGGTGCAACTTTCCAATGATGAATGTCATTATATTGTATACCTAAAATGTACCAATGATTAAAATGAATAATCGATAATGCAAAATAGGAAGAAAAGGTCCAAAGGGGTAGGGGTAGTGGGAGGGGCAGGGGAAAGGAAAGAAGGGAAAGGAAAAATGATGAGAAATGGAAAAAATGGAAATAAAGTCTTTGTAAATAGGGAAGGGTAGAGGGTGTGAAGGGAGGGCTAGAATGGGGAAAAAATAAGAACCAAGATGCATCATGTAAAGGTACAATTCCCAATGAGAAATGTAATTGTGTTGTATACCTACAATGTACCAATAAAAGAATTTAATACAAAAAAAAAAGAAGAAGTAGGCATAGTAGAAGGTCTTTAGGTCATTGCTGATATTGCCTTCAGCAGGGACTAATGTAGTTCTTACAGAGCCCTGATTAATATCTACATGAGCAGGTTGTTATAAAAAGAATAAGTCTGGCTTCTAAAGCCCTCTGGTTTTCAGTTCACCATGTGGTTTCTCTCTTTCTTGTATGTATATCTGCGACAATACCACCTACAATAAGGCCCTCACCAGAGTACAGGAAATTCTGGTGACATGCACTTGAACCTCCAGAACTATAAGCCATATAAGTGTCATTCTTTATAAAGTCCCCAACCTCAGGTATTTTTTCATAGTAAGAGAAAACAGAATAACATAATCATAGTATTAATAATCACATTGCTATGAGACCCTTAACACTATTGTAATTTGTCTATTTAGTTACTCGTGAAATATTTTCTGACTCCCAAATTATAGTACAAGCTCTGTGGACATGGCATCAGCTGGTAATGAATAGTAATTTGTTATTATGGATTTAATATGAGTTTATAAATGTATGTATATATAAATATTATTTACATATATAGTCATAATCCTGTATTTTCTATATTTATCTACATATCTGTCATGTATATTTCTATCCATCTAATCTCTGAGATCCTTTCAGGTATATTAGAAGGTGGGAAGAAATACAACTTAAAATATGGTATTTTGCAGTTATCTCTTTATGACACAGCAAGTCAGAGTGGAGTAAGAATAGTTGAAGGAAGTGTAAGGAAGACCATTATTAATTCTTCTTGGAAGAATCAGAGAAGTTGTAGATAGGAGGTCGTCTTTAATCCAGGTCTTTGATGATGATTCAGACTTTTCTGGGAGGAAGGATCCACTTGCTGCAGGACAGTGTCAGAACATTCTGGGTGTGTGTGAAAGCTGGAGCCCAGATCAAAGAGGATGTGGTTCTACATGCGTGAGTGACAATGAGTAGAAAGGTGGAGAGGAGCCAGGTGTTTGAGAATCTTACAATAACAACAACCTCAACAACAACAACAACAACAACAACAAAAACACAGGATTATCTTCAGATAATCTTTCTTGCTCAATCTAAAGTAAAATGTTATTTTTATTTTGTAATTAGATCACCCACTTCATTTTATTGATGGGAATTTTAAAGGAAATAATGGTGTATTGCCAAAAATGTACTTGCTAAACAAAGGTGTTAAAATAAAGGATCAACATTCATACAATGGATATAAAGTGTGGCAGATTCTCTGTTGTTTAACATTGTAATAATTTTTTATAATATTTGTGAAATACAAGCTTGAGTGTAACTCCCTAAAGTAACTATTGTTATCTATAATATTTTAGTATTTTCTCTATTTTTAAACCTATATTGGAAGCTTCAAAATTCATTGCCATAATAGATCATTGCAAGAAATGAAATTATCTGTAGATCTAGTACTGATATTTCTGGATTTCTTTTATGTAATTACACATTCTTTTCTACCCCCTTCAGATCATAATTACATTCTCTTGTCTAGGTAATGGATAGATTTGAACTAAATGCAATCACATTGTTTGATCTTATTTTTCCTTTTTGGCAATCCTCTCCAGTATTCAGACTACATAATTAAAAAAAAATTAAGTTGGCACGGCAACAACAGCACATCCACAAAACTGGTCAGAATTGGCACAGGAATTAAGAGGTTGGCTGGTATTTTGGCATTTGCTTTTGCAATTGAGGAGGAAGTCTTCATATAAATAGACTTTTCCAGTATTTTGGATTTCAAGAAGATTTATTTTAATATTATTTTCTATTTTGAATTAAGCCATGGCTGAAAGAGCTGCCTGGCATTTCCAATGTCATCTTCCTTGATCAGGACTGCTCATTTTAAGAACCAACACTAATTTCTGCCCCAACAGTGAGCTCCAGTGCATTTCAGTAATTAAGGCTTGTCATTTCAATTCCCACAATATAAAGTTTTTCACTGACAATGTTTATAAACACATTTTTTTCTCATCTTGGTAATATACATCTAGTAAGGAAGTTATACTTTCAAAATATTGGAGCATATTTACTCATTTTCAAATGGAGATCAAAGCTATCTCTCTCATTTGCATGGGAAATTCCAACAGACTTTTAACTAATTTTCTGGTTTTAAAGGTAGAAGTATCTTCCACCTCATTCATTACACACATTGCAGCCTGAATTATCATTCTAAGACACACATTTGATGATTTCTTCTTACTGAAAATATAGTAATGAATCATAGAACGTGCACTGTAAACTTACTAGCAGGGCTGCAGAGCCATTCAAGATCTGGTCCATCTACTTATTTAATCTGTTCTCTTTCTCTTCACTTAACTCACTCCTTAGTTTTTGGTGGACTGACCTCTGTACCCTAACTTTCACTTAGTAACTTTATCCTTCTGTTCTCATATGACACATTTTCTTACAAAAACCCTAGTTTGATTTTTTTTATCTAGGGAAGATATTATTTCAGTGTACTTACCACAATGGTATGCTCGTCCCATTATATTTCCTTTCCATTCTTAATTTATAGCCTTTAAGCAGAAAGTATGATGGTTGTATCTGGTATTTTTCCCTATAGAAATTCTGTGACATAAAAAATCTGAAAAGCATGAGATCATTAGGACACTAACTTTTTTGTCAACAGGCTGAAAAGTGTTTATCATCTTTTAACTTCTTTGAGCTTAACTTCTTTTCCTTTGTCATAAAAGGAAGGCGTCTGGACTACGTAAATTCTATATCCTGTATGGTCTAAAATTCTGACTGTATTATTTGATTAAACAAAATAATCACTGAATATAGGCTTTCCTCAATATGGGGGTGTAATTGATTTCAGGCCCCCACATGGATAACAAAATCTTCAAATACTCAAAACCCTTACATGAAATAGTGTATTATTTCCATATAGTCAACATATATCCTATTGGATAATTTAAATAATATTTACATTAATTTTAATACCTAAAACAGTGAAAAATTTATGTAAATAATTATTGTACTATCTTCCTTGGGGAATAATGACAAGAAAAAAAGTCCATAAATGTTTACAGATGCCATTCTTTTTAAGATATATTTTGATCTGCACTTGGATGAATCCATAGATATGGAACCCACAGATAGGGTAGGCCAACTAAAATATATTTTCCCAGGATAAAAGTATATGTAAAATACAGTCCAAAAGATATGAAAGAAAAAAAACCAAATGATCTAGTTATGAAAAGGAAGTCTTGAATATGATAAATAAAAAAAATTAAAGGTATAAATCTTTATAAAACATAGATGTCCTTATAATTTTCAAGGAAAAGAAACCAAAGAATGGTAGTATTGATTGGGTTTATTTTGAGAAATTTTCCTGGAACAAAACTGAAGATGCTACCTAAAGTTAGGAAATACCTTACAGTGTGATGGTAGTCTGAAAAATGATATCAGTGTCATGCCTGTGATCCCTTTATTACAGTGGAAGGGCATTAAAGCTTCACAAAATGGGATTTTCTAGTTACAGAGCAGTGCCAGAGTGCTACAGGGTGACAAGTATCTGCAAGAAGATATTTTTCTTAACATTTTGAGGTCAATTTAATTACACTGTACATTGTAGCTATAGACACTGACTCAATATTGCTCACATCAGAAGTTCAGCATTTCCAAGTAATAACAAGTCTCCTTGCATGGTGTAGCTTTGGAAGCAATGTATCACCTCTGTCCATTTCCTTTTTCTGTGGTCAATCTTTGCTTTTCAAGATCTCCTGAATGCTGTGATATCTTTAGAGGTGACGTTTAAAAAACAGGGACAGTTACTGAGTAAGGATATTGATAACTCAGTTTATTTCAAGGAATTTGATGTTTTAGTAGTTTAAGGAGTGCATATAGAAAAAAAGCAGAGTGCTTAATGTAAAGACACATGGTAGGCTGTCAATGCCATCTCTTGTTACTTCTTGCTCACAAGATGTGGTACCATTAAAATGCCTATGTCTCGTCAGCTCTTTTTTGTCCTAATTCCCAGTAAGACTTTTGAGTTCTCTATTTGGAAGAAGTAGTTTTTTAAATTGTTTCCCAACCACACTTATTAAAGGTTGTCTGTGTATACAGCAGGGTTTTGGTTGAACGTATTTTCAAAATGTTAGACCTTAAAGAAAAATTGGAGTATTTTATTCATTCTCCAAATTCAAGTGATGAGGAAACAATGCCAAAAAGGTTAATAATTTAGTCACTTTCCATTTTTATAAGGTTTTTCTGAGTTTTTAGATTACAGTTATGTTATATCCCTGCACAGCACTATGTCTTCCGCTTTCTACAACTCCATCTGGTTTGAAAGGTCAAAGTTCCCTGAGTTTCCAGCCGACCTTGCTTGATACTGACTTGTGTGAAGCATTTCTTAATGTCCCCAACATGAAATCTTTACCTTTTTGTGCATTTATCTATCTCTCATATCATAAATTCCCATATTATTATTATGTGTAGATAGATTTGTTTCTTTGTTGTTAGACCTCCCCAAGTAGTTTAGTGTAATCACCTTATGGGTGGGAACTTTACCCAGAATCTTTGTCTCTAGTGTGTTCAGTGATTGTTCAATGAACCTTCTTGGTACTATAGAGAATAATTTGTCATATGCCACATTTGCAACCTTTGATATTATGATTAAAGTTTCCCAGAATGTGCTAGAGCCAATGTGCCTAGAGCTAATATTCTTTCTGGTATGTGGTGGTTAAGCTTAGTTGTGTGAGCTTGATTGGCTTAGGAACAGTGTAGGGTATTAGTAAAGCACACTTCTGGGGGGGGTTCTGGTGAGTCTCAGAGTCTCAGAGTCTCAGAGTCCCAGGACCTTGGGACTATATACGGTCCCTGGACTCTTGTTCTTTGGAACTGTTCCTCTCCTCTGCTTCCTGGGCATCACGTTACAAGCATCTTTACTCTACTATGTTCTTCTGTGATGATGTTTCTGCCTTGGGGCCAATTGACCATGAACTAAAGCCCTAAAATCATGATCCAACTTAATACTCTGGTATTGTAGCTCAGAGACAGGAAAGCTGACTAATACTTGGTCCTAAAAGAAATATCATTTGTTATAGCTTGTTAAAAGAAGTTGAAAAGACCTAGAAGGGAAAATACCTGATACAGTACTGGAAAATGGAGTGAATGGATATATTTTTCTGGACAATACCAGCTTGCCAAGTTATGAAGTACAGCTTCAAATCAAAAAGGTGGCTTATCATAACCAAATAAGGATAAGATATAATCATATCACACACTCAATGTGAATACTTATTAATCAGTTTATATTCTTATTACATAATCATTGTGGCCACCCAAGGAAAAAGTAGAAATAATGGTTACTTTAAAACACTTATCAGTTGGCTCATTTATCTAATAGGTTCAGATAAATGAAATCTGACAGGATTCCCCAAAGAGCTGCTGTCATGGTGTTGATGCTTTTGATCAGACACCAGAGAAGGTTATCTTCAGAGGGTGTTATTTGGATTAATTCAAGGGCTGCCAGCTACCAACACAAGATCTTTAAAAGGAAATATTGATACAGAGTATTCATATGCAAATAGGATGCCAATTTAATATTTGAAGTTCCAGAGAATTGGGAGAATCAGCCACAGAAATCCTCTTGGAAAAGTTTGTTACTATCTGAGAAATGGAAGAGATAACAGTTTTATTAGATAAACCAAAAGCAGGGTGATAGGCCTAGGACATCAATTCATTATCTCAGGAGGCATAATGGAGTCTTTATAAAAGTTTTTATCTATTACATCCAAAGACATGATTTCTAAACCTTAATACAAGATTGCTAACATTATCACTGTAGGGACTGTAACATCTGGTAAATTAAAAAGGAAAGATAAGCTTTTTGTATATCTGAAAGTTACTGACATTTCAAAAGAAAAATCTTCAATAAAGATAGCATTAAACTACTTAATCAATAAATCTAGTTGGAATAGTGAGGAAAATATAGCCTTAAGCTGAGATATATTTGATAGTCTTGGAGTGAAATACTTTATTTATGGGATTTTGATGGAAACCACCTGAATATCCTAATGAAAGAAAGCTCAATTACCATTCCATAAAATTTTCTCACAATTTTAAATATGTTTACATACAGCTTTTTATAATGAAATAATCCCAAACATAAATCATAGGAATTTAAAAAATCAACAAAATAGGATTTGTCATTCATTTATCTATTCTCTGTTAGGATCAGGGAAACATTGTTAGAAACATGCAAAAGTAGAACTGAGAGATATGATGTCCAGATGGAGAGACTGCAAAAGTATGGCTATCATGGGAGGAGCAGAAGTACTAAAATGAAGGGTCAGAAAAGAATAAATATCTGCCAAGGATAGAATGCAACAACCCTGACAAAAATGCAAAAAGAACTCCATTATTAAAGACAGAGCAAGTTGGGAGGAAATTGAACAATTCTCTAACCTAAAAATATTCTGACCCAATTTTATCATGCATGGACATTCCATATAGGAAAATTAAGAGGATTTTGAAAGGAATTATTTGGTAATTTAAGCTGTTTGCTACTATAAAATATTTTTAATGTCCATTGCTCTATCAGATGTGTTTTATTTAGAGTGTAACAAGTGGTTCATTACACAATTAAAAGGGGTAAAAACTATAGCATAAGTAAAAAATGTACTCCTGAAAATATATCAAATCATAATTTATTTCATGTGTAATTTCCCAAAAGAGTGCCTTTGCAAATAGCGGTGAGTTGGGAGAATATGTCTGCATTGTAATTTAGAAAGCCCATATCAAGAGTAAAATATTAGGCATTTTCTCTACATAATGTACATAATTTCATCTAGAACGTGTCTGGACTTCATTAAGAAGCCAATACCACAACAGCAGGCACTATACTACTTAAAGGTGTGTATTTATACCTATTTGGAGCAGATCTGCAAGGCTGTCACATGAGGATGATAACCTGTCGCAATACGGAAAAAAGCCTGATTCCCTATGGTGCCCTTTCAAATTTTTTCTAATGTGCTTTAGGTTGGAAAAGATAAGATTTTATTCCCATTATAGTCTTCAGTACTCTCGACAGGGTTTCTTACCGTTAGTTTTGATTGATTTATTCATAACAAAAGAAAACTCTTGAATCGTCCATTTAATGGGTTTTATTTGACACCTCTCTCTCCTCCACATACATTCAGATACATTTACATAAATTCAATCCTAGAAGGATGGAGACAAGAAGAAGCTGGCCCAAAGAGTACTCCATTGCAGAGGGCTCTCTCAGCAGAGCCCAAGAACTTTTGGTGCCCTGGTCTCCTACCCTTTTTCTTTTGCTGTCTCAGAGCCACACCCAGACCTCAGAGCATCCCACTAGCACAGAACTACCTTGAAGCCCCCAAATTTTGCAATATTAAAAAAAAATAATAAAGGTGTTGAACACCATCCCTCACTACCTTTGCCCTCTTCAGAAATATAAGAAATTTCAAAAAAAAAGCTGATTACATTGAATATGAAACTGTAAAATGTGTTTCCCATTTAGTTGTTGAATTCTACAAATTAAACCTGATAATGATTTATAAATCTACAATGTAAAGAGATTTGAAGTCTTTTTTTCTCCTGTAAATATCAAAGTGCTACATAAAAATCTACTGTAGCACTACAGTCATTGGGAAATTTTTATTTTTCATGATAATTGAGCATAGTTTTACTCATTGTAGTTTTGATATATGTATACTAGGTATAGACAAATATTTCTTCCAGGAGAACATGTACATATTTTATGTTGAACATGACAATTAATATCTAAGGTGTATCTGTGTAGTGTATACTGAGTTTTTCTATCTGTTATAACATATGGATATTTTTGGCCCTAGAACACAGTCCAATAGTTACATGGCATTGTTTATGAATGTGGCAAAAAGTCATTTATTTCCAAAGTGATTAAATTATCTTTTAGTAAATAGATTTTTCTTAGTCATTTTTCTTAGTTGGGAAATAACAACTCAAATTCTTTAGCCTATAAGTTGCTTATATGTGTATTATGCGATCCGCACAGTGACCAGAAAAGTCCTATATTTTGTAGATAAAGCTAGAGCTCAGAGAAGTCACAAGCTGCTCAGTATTGTGAAGTTCATAACTGTTAGACCTGAGCCTTGAAGTCTCATTTCCTGACTCTGTCCTCTCATCTTTCCTTCGTACTATGATTGATTTATAAATTAAGAGCATTTTGATGCAGATAATATTTGCTTTAAGAAAGAGACAATGCTCAGTATATTTAGAACAAACAATGTGTCTATTTTTACAAGTGCAGTAATTGAAATGCATTGTTACAGGGCTGTTATTTGAAGAAATAGTACTTCAGCAATAATATAACTGTTAATGTACAGAATAGATTGAGTGATGGGACAAAAATTTAAGAGTATGCCTATTTTGGAACTTCCAATCTAGAAGATAAATAATACAATTTATACCCCTAAAATTATACTGTGGCTGATAGTATTTATTGATTGCAGTTGAACCATTTTCAGAGCAATGGATTCTAATGTTACTCAGTGACAGTGCTTATATATTACTAAGTTACGTGACACTTTAAAATCACCATGTGATGAGTTGCTGACACTTTAGGAATCAAAAAAATGATAAAGGACCAAACAAAAATATTTCAAGGTACAATAAACACATTGTTTCAACTGATTTTTGTATAAAGCTTTATCCATTTTCTTTGTCCTTCGCTCCTCCGTCTGCTCTGTAGGTGGACTTCATTTCTGGTGATGGCCTTTTCCTTATGGCAAACTTCACTTCTACCAGCATGGCTAAGAAGTAATAATAGAATTGGTTTTTATAGGATAAGACTTGCTAATTGATCAAAAGATCCTTGACAAACTTTATTTTACCTTTTTAGATTGACTCAAAGCCATTTTACCCACTGATAATATTTTTATCCATTTGTCCTTGGGATTTTTGCATATGGAAGAAATCTATTTTTTAATTTATAGTAGTAATTTAAGGAATTCTCTTATCCAATGATGTCAGTGTAATTTTTCTTACAAAATTATATAATAATCCCTTTGTTCTGAACTAATTTTCAGATTTGTAAAGGCCAAATAATTTTGATAGATAAATAGATGCAGGTTCTGGTTGATTTTCATTTCTTTTCCCCTGTAAAGTTATATTTTTAAATGATTAGGTACATAGTATCTAGCACCATTTCCAAACTGTAGAGCAAGTGTTGGCAAACTATGGCCAGAAACCAAATCTGCCTACTTCAGTATTTTTATAAAGAAACTTTTATTGGAACATAGCTATTAACTGGCTTATATATTGTTTGAAGCTGCTTTTATGCTATAAGGACCAAATTAAATAACTATAACAAAGAGTGTATATTTTCCACAAAATGGAAAATATTTGCTGTATGGCCTCTTACAGATAAAGGGTGCTGACGCTATTACAGAGTATCTAGCTTGTAGTCTAACTAGTACTATTTTCTATAGTATATTTTAATTTTATTATTTTTAAAATACCCTCCCTTTGGAAATATGACTGATTTTTCCCTAGGGAAAAAAAGAATTTGTCTGTGAACAAATCTTCTTACACATTGTAAATGTTTGTATTTTTATTTTTTTATTATTTTGTTTTTTGAGACAGAGTCGCCCTATGCAGCCCAGACTGGTTTCAAACTAACAGTGATCCTACTGCCTCAGCCTCCTGAGTACTGGGATTATAGGCAAGAATATTGTTTAAATCGCTTACATTTGTTTGAAAAATAACAATAACAATGGCCCAATGAGAGGATGTCTGAATCTGGAACATACTAAAGATGAATAATTTTATGTATATTGACTTAGCCCCCTAGTGATGAACATAGCAGACATCTCTTTCTGTAAACCTTGGTAATGTGTGTCTTGGGAGGAAAGCCTTTTTGCATTTCTAAGTGAACAGATATTTGTCACTAATGTAAAAGCTGTGCCCTATGACTAACAATTTATAAAGACAGGGTAAGTGAATGTGCTTGTCTGAGATCTGAGAACCCAAGCAGGGCAAACAGTCTTACTTCCAGAAGTGATCTCTAGCATTCACCCATATTCAGTTCCCATTAGTCATGTCCCGGAAAGAAACTCCTCTTCTGAATCTCTTGGTAGAGAGGTGAAATTCTACAGGTACTTCTAATCAATGAAATGGACCAGAAGTCATGTGTAAATCACTTGCTGTCAAGGCATTTAAAAGCTAGTGTATCTCTTTCTTGCTCTCATCTGGCTGCCCTGGATACCTCGATACCTTAAACATTGAGAGTAGAGATGGAAGTGCTACAAGATGAAGGTGCAGAGGGGTCTGAGTCACCAGGTGAAGGCAACACCTCAAGGATCCATCCGAATTTGTGTGAGCCACAAATAAACTCTTCCTTGTTTTTCCTTCTCAAGCTACTGAGTTTGTCAGACACTTAGATATGAGAGGATATTACATTTTCAATGTACCTTGCTTGCATTTATCAATGACCACATGTTATTCTTAATGATGACTTTGAAATTTTATAAAACTTCCTCTTTCAGTGTTAAGAATACGCATTAGTCTTGACCTCAAAAATTCAGTGTAAGTTCACTCCTGAACACTTTCATCTAGGCATGTTTTTCTACTCTAGTATACCTCAGTGAACTGAGATAGTTGAGAAATAAAACATAGTATGTATCCTGTGCCTTTATCTGTTCGTGCTGCTATAACAGAAAATCATGGGCTGGATCATTTATAAAGAACAAAACTTTATTCCCTCACAGTTCTGGAGCCTGCAAAGTCCAAGATCAAGTCTGGCACCTGGTGAGGGTTCTCTTGCTGGTCACCACATGTCTGGTGGAGGGGAGGAGGGTGAGGGGCTGAGCTCACCCTTTACAACTGCTGCTCCCAGTCATGGGGAGGGTCACCATGAACTCCTTGCCCACCTTTTAATACAGCATGCTACAGTGTGTAAAACTGCTTCAGATCTGAATATCTGCATGGCCTAAGTAACAATGTTTTCCTCAAGTATTTGGTTAAGATTATCCTGGGCTTCCAATAATAGACATGGCTCTCCATAGATAGGGTTTTGAAAAATAAAAATGAAATTTTTTGTCAATCAAGTATTTCAAATGTACTAAGAAACCTTGCTATCATAATTTCTTTTTGAATAATTTTGTGAATCAAAACATTTATAAAGAGTAAAGGCCTACTATTTTACATGAATATTAATTTAAATTTTGACACTATTAATCACAGACTGACAAAAAAATCTGTGGCCCTCTATTTCAAAAATTTAATTTTGCAGTTGGACTTAGTGGTGTATGCCTATAATATCAGAATTCTGGGAGGCTGAGGCAGATGGATCACAAGTTTGGGCCCAGCCTGGGCAACTTAGCAACTTAATGAGACTGAGTCTCATCTTAAAAAAATAAAAAGGGCTGGATATAGCTGAGTGTGAAGCCTCTGGAATTAATCCCCAGAAATACACACAGACACACACAGACAGACACATGCACAGACACACACACAGAATTTTATTTTGCAATACATCTAACTAAATGCTATATTAAAGCTATGCACTCGGGGAGAAACAAAACAAGGTCAAGAACTCAAATATACAGATATTGAGGGCAGAGTTGTTTTTACTTTTAACTACAAAAGTGATATAGTCCAGGGATATTCATTTTGATCAAGAACTTGACCACACAAAGGTAACAATACATTGTGCTATACATGAGAATGGAAATTTACTAGAGGGTAACATCAAAAAAGAATTAAGTAAAGTTAATGTCAATTTTAGCAATAAATAAAAAGAACTTATTTCTTTATTCTTAGCAGGGAGGGAGATAAAATGGAGGTGAAAAGTGTCCCTATTTAAAATTATGGGGAAATTGTGCTCATCAAAAATCATTGAGGAGGCACAATGGAGAAAGGTCCAGAAAAAAGGCTTGACATCTAAGCCTGTGCTGAGGTATTGTGGGCTCTGTGATGGAACAAAAAACAAGACTTACTAGGAGCATGTATGAAAGCAGGGAATTCATGAGTCTGTGATTTTGTACATTGCTTCTGTTGAGAAGAGAAGGGGTAGAAAAAGGAGGTGGGCTGTGGGAGGTCAAGTTTAGACCTTAGCCACTCAGCTAATGGGAACCTCTGCATTATTTTAAGCAATGATTTTGGACAAGCTGCATGAGGAATCAAAGTGGGTGAGACCAGAATCAGAAACAGCGGCACCACTTTACCACACAGCACCAGATCATGTGACAGCAGATGATTCAGGTGATTATGAAGGTAATGAGGAGAAAGGCACTGATATCAAGGATGTTTTGAAGAGGAGAACAGTGCATTTGGGTATTGGTTAGTCATTAATCAGGAATGAGGCAAAGAGAAAATGAATGAATGAAATTTTGGCAGAGCAGTTAGTAATCTATTATTAGCTGAGCTGAAGACATGTAGGAGAAAACTCAGGCCTTTGAGATATAATGGGCTATATTTATAAATGAATAGAAACATCTGATAAAGATTTTGAGATGGACACAAATTAGGACTTCTACATAGAACAACTCATTTAATTAATCTTTGCCATTTAACATTTACCCCTAATACTTATGGCTTCAAATAACAACTTAAAAATTTTTTTGGTCACCATTATGTAAGTAGAGTAGAATGTGATGCCAATAAATAAAGAATGAAGAAAAGGGACATAAAGTTGGGCGGTTGTGAAGGCAATGTAAGTGGTATATTTTCTCCTTATCTCGTATTTTTTTTGTCTTTTTCTTTAAGGTTTCAGCTATGTTTTCTGTCAGAGATTCAAAACTTTTCAACACAACTAATCATATTAGCCAGTTTTATAAGTAAAAGCTTGAGGCTTCTGGCTTATAAAGATTAAAAGTTTATTTAGATCTCAGTTTGGTAGGCTTATAGTCCAAGCAGGAGTAGCCTACATTAGGTTGACCTTTTGTCAGGGTAGTGGATGGCAGCACATCATGACAGGAGCAGGGGCAGAGCGATCAGTCACATCTGGAATTGGAGTGCAAAGAAAGTTGGCGAGGCCACATTTGATTCCTTCATAACAGTCATCTGCAAGAACTCAGGACAGGGGGTTTAGCTCAGTGGTGCCACCGCCTGCCTCGCAAGCACAAGGTCCTGAGTTTGATCCCTGGTACCAAAAAAGCAAAACAAAACACAACAAAAAAAAATTGAAAAAAAGAACTCATAAAGTCCCATAAGACCTTCTGAGAGGTCTCACATAAACTAACTTCCTAGAGCATGATGGCCATAACCTAAGGTGCTCCCACTAGGCCCAGCTGCCTAAATGTTCCACACAATACTGCCACCCAAGAAAACAGGTCTTTAATACAGAAGCTTTTGGGGACTCTCAATATCCAAAACCTACAGGGCTAATACTGCAAGTAAATGTTAAAGTTTTAGCTGTCTCTA